>PVHT020000105.1:16614750-16698410 GCA_004024745.2 Catagonus wagneri
GGAGGAACACCCCGAGACACATATTAATCAAAATGACCAAAATTAAAGACAAAGAGAAAATTTTGAAAGCAGCTAGGGGAAAGAAACAAATGACATACAAGGGAACCCCAATAAGGTTATCAGCAGATTTCTCATCTGAAACTCTACAGGCCAGGAGGGAGTGGCATGATATACTTAATGTGATGAAAGGGAAAAACTTACAACCAAGATTGCTTTACCCTGCAAGGCTCACATTCAGATTTGAAGGAGAGATCAGAACCTTTACAGATAAGCAAAAGCTAAGAGATTTCTGCAACACTAAACCAGCTTTACAACAAATCTTAAAGGAACTTCTCTAGGCAGAAAAGAAAAGGCAACGGCCAGAAGCAAAAACACCACAAATGACGAGGCTCACCAGTAAAGGCATATATACAATAAAGATACTAAATCATCCATGCACAACTATGCTACCAAAATCAGAAATCATGAGAAGAGAACACAAATGCAGGTCACTGGAGACGCACGTGCAATTAAGAAACCAACAACTTAAAACAATCTCATTTGTATATAGACTCCTATATCAAAACTTCAGGGTTAAAAAAAAAAGCAACAAAAACCCCAAACAGTTAATACAATGACAATAAGAACATATATACCAGTAATTACCTGAAATGTTAATGGACTGAATGCCCCAACCAACAGACATAGACTAGCTGAATGGATACAAAAACAAGAAAACAACCAATGGATCACTGAAGAAATCAAAGAGGAAATTCAAAAATACCTGGAAGCAAATGACAACAAAGACACGACACTCCAAAACCTCTGGGATTCAGCAAAAGCAGCGCTAAGAGGAAAGTATATAGCAATACAAGCCAACCTCAGGAAACAAGAAAAAGCTCAAATAAACAACCTAACTTTACATCTAAAGCAGCTAGAGAGGAGTTCCCGTCGTGGCGCAGTGGTTAACGAATCCGACTAGGAACCATGAGGTTGCGGGTTCGATCCCTGCCCTTGCTCAGTGGGTTAACGATCCGGCGTTGCCGTGAGCTGTGGTGTAGGTTGCAGACGCGGCTCGGATCCTGCGTTGCTGTGGCTGCGGCGCAGCCAGTGGCCACAGCTCCGATTAGACCCCTAGCCTGGGAACCTCCACATGCCGCGGGTGCGGCCATAAAATGACAAAAGGCAAAAAAAAATAAATAAAAAAAAATAAAGCAGCTAGAGAGGGAAGAAGCCAGGTCATGGAAACAACCTAAATGCCCACCGACAGAGGAGTGGATAGGGAAGATATGGTACATACACATAATGGAATATTACTCAGCCATTAAAAGGAACGGAATAACATTTATAGCAACATGGATGAGCCTAGAAATTATCATACGAAGTGGAACCAGTCAGACAATTAGACAGCAACACCCAATGCTACCGCTTACATGTGGAAACTAAAGAGACACAATGAACATCTTTGAAGAACAGACAATGACTCACAGATTTTGGAAAACCTTGGTTTTTCAAATAAGACAGTCTGGGGGTTGGGGGGATGCACTGTGGGTTTGGGACACAAAATCTATCGTATTGACTTATGATCTTTGTACACCTATAACTGAAATAAAATTCATTGTTAATATAAAAAAAATAAAGTGTAAGTTTGTTGTTTGTTTTTGGGTTTTTTGTTTGTTTTTTCCTTTTTTCTTGGCCACCCTGCGGCATATGGAGTTCCCACGGCCAGGGATCAGATTTGAGCTGCGGTTGCCACATATGGGAACTCCTAAAGTATAAGTTTTGTCACCAAGACAATACAAATGAGGCTTAGGCCAATATGAATTTCTGGGTCTCATTGCGCCCTTATAATCATTCATCCAGTTTTACTCTTATTATAATGCTTCAGTACCGGTAACCTGACTCAATAAACATGGATGAGAAAATAAAACAATTGTCAATGGGGGAGAAAGGAGAGGGAGGAAGAAAGGGAAAACAGCCCAAAGGAAGAAATTCTTAGATTGCAAGAGAACATTTCCCAGTTGCCTGAAAGGGCTTGATTTGCTATATGCAAATAGAACTATGATCCCCTATTTCAAATCTATACTCTTTACTCAAATCCTCACAGAGATCCCTGGCTACAGAAATAGCATTCTGTAAAGAAGCAGAGAACGGTAAAGTTGCCACATAGCCGCAATTCCACCCATGGATATATACCCAAAAGAAATGAAAACACACATTCACGCAAAAATTTGTACACGAACGATTACTGCCACATTATTCACAATAGTCAAAGAGTGGAAACAATCCAAATACCCAAGAACTGATGAATGGATGAGTAAAATGTGGTGTATCGATGCAGTGGAAAATACTACTCAGTAATAAAACGGAATGAAGTCCCGACACATGCTAGAGCCTCAACGGACCAAGCGAACAAAGCAGTCACAAATGACCACATATGGAATAATTTCAATTTTATGAAACTGACCAGAATAGGCAAATACAGAGACAAGAAGTAGACTATGCTTGCCAATCACAGGGGAGTGGGGGAAATGGGGAGTAACTGCTAATAAGCACGGAATTTCTTTTTGGAGTGATGAATCTGTTCTAAAATTACATTTTGGTGACAGTCATGCAACTTTGTGAATATGCTAAAAATCACTGAATAGTATGCTTTAAATGGATGAACTATATGATATATAAATTATATCATAATATGCTGCGGTGCAGGCCAGGGGCCACAGCTCCGATTTGACCCCTAGCCCTGGGAACCTCCATATGCTGCAGGTGCCCTAAAAAGACAAAAAAATAAAAATAAAAATTTAAAAGGAGACCTAGACTCCTCCCTCGAAGCACACTACAAAAATCTGAGATCAAATTGCAAGCTTGAAAGTGCATTTGTATGCATATTAAAAATAAAATAGTGAAAGAAGACCTAAACTATTGATATCTCCCTTCCCAGCAAACCGTAACTAAACAGGGTCATCAGAGGTCTGACTGTGACTTTGATGTTGGAGTCAGTGATAGTGAAGGTGGAGAGTAGGAGATGGCAGGGTCACTGTGCAGTCCGGAACCCCTGGAAGGCTTACTGCATGGGGTTCTAATCTTGAGGCAGGAAAGGCAATTGTCTGCAGCTCTAGAGGCCCATGGCCCACCACATACCTTGTGAAATCCAGTGAGGCCTGGCCCAGGCCTGGCAGCAAGAGCTATTCTATACACCATCTATTTTAGCTATGAGAGCCCAACTCAGGTCATAAACCTGCATTTCCATAGATCCCAGACAAAAATAAACACAGACTATTATTTCTAATCTTTCCCCTCGGCTTTTCTCGGAGCGCTGATTAGACTGCATATTCTATGAAAGGATGGATGAGTTCCGTCTTCTCTAAAGTATTTCCTCACCGACTCATCCATGATTAAGGGCACAAGATTTTTCCCATTTGAAAGATGCATGATCCAGCTGTTCTATTTGCCTGCTACAACTTCTTGCCAGCCTTTCTGGAACTAAGAAGAGAAAAACAATGTTTAATTATCGTGACCTGAGCATGTCCCTTCCAAATGAGAAGAGGCTCTTTTGTTACATACATCCAAGATAATAGCTCCTTTTAACCAGTAGTGATCTGTCATTCTAATTCTTTGTTTACAACTTCGAAGGCTGGTATGTATTATTTTATCTTTTAGGTCTTTAAAAAATACAGCCATTTTGGCTAACATAAAATGTCATACATTGAGGCCTGATAAGTTGAGAGCTAAATGTTTTATGGCTTCAATGTAATAATCACTAGGTGCTTAATTTCAGAACACACAGCATTCAGAGTTCCCGTTGTGGCTCAGCTGGTTACCAACCTGACCAGTATCCATGAGAATGTGGGTTCCAACCCTGGCCTCACTCAGTGGGTTAAGGATCCGCGTGGCCATGATCTGTGGTGTAGGCTGGCAGCTACAGCTCTGATTTGACCCCTACCCCTCCCACCCCCACCCCCGCCCCCGAGAACTTCTAGATGCTGCAGGTGCAGCCTTACAAAGTAAAAAAAGAAAACAAAACACAGCGTTCATTTGCTTCCACGGGATGAAATGCCTATCACAGAGTCACGCCACTGGCACCAGGCCAGATTCTCTTCCTGAGCCTTTTTAACATTTACACTCCTAAGGTAACTCATGACTCTCTCTGGTCCTCCCAGTTTCTGCCTTTTGGGGTTGCTGGAGGCCCATCACTGTATAAACAGGGTGAAGCGAGCCATTCTCCGTCTGCACTGAAATCCAGAGGAGTGAGCTCTAAACAAACGTCCAGGTCGCCTCTAATACTGCTGAAGCTGTGAGAGGTACTTCTGCCCCTGTTCCCTCCTGCCACCACTGCTGGGAATGCTGCCTAGGGAGCCCCGAGGGGATTCCTGCCCAAAGATCCAGATCAACACTATCTGCCTCTCCTCACAGGCTGGCTGATTTCCAAGAAGTACCAAGGCTTGGCCCTGTCCTAAAGGGAACCAATTTAACTAATTCAAAAAAAAAAAAAAAAAAAGCTTGTCTCATAATCCACATAATCCAGAATAATCAAATGACATATGGACTTGAATCAACGAGCAGCTCTCATGCAGGGAACAAGGAGGCAGACCTTTGGCTGCAATCTGGCTGGGGTCTGGCTGAAATCTGAATTTCAGTTTAAAGGGCAAATCAAGTTTTTCCTTTGTTAAAGGGCGGGGAAGTCACGTCAGTGTTTTCTTGTGGAACTCCAAGTTTTAAAACTTGCATAAGCACAGAGAGGAAAAGTTCAAACAGGAAAGAAAAATTTTTCTAGACAAAAATGCTATTTTCTTTCTTTTTCCTTTTTTTTTTTTTTTGTCTTTTCAGGACCCTCGGCATATGGAAGTTCCCAGGCTAGGGGTTGAATTAGAGCTGCAGCTGCCAGCCTACACCACAGCCACAGCAACACCGGATCCACGTGTGTCTGCAACCTACACCACAGCTCACAGCAAAGCCGGATCCTTAATCCACTGAACAAGGCCAGGGATCAAACCTTCATCCTCATGGATACCAGTCAGGTTCGTAACTGCTGATCCACAACAGGAACTCCAAAAATACTCTTTTAAAAAGGCATATAAGGTTAAATGAGAAAGAGAAGGTGCTGAACAGGTGCATCTGTATGCCAACTTTTCATAAAAACCAGAATAAAAGCTTGGGTAGAAAATATGTATCCCACTTGCTTTATTTTACATAAAGAATCTTTAGAAGGCTATAACAGTAACTAGAAAAAAAATGGTTACTTGGGTTGGGGTTAGAGAACTGGGATCACAGAGGACAGAAGTGAGGGCCAGACTTTTCACTGTAGATCTCTGCATATGTATGTTCACTTTTTTAATCGTACATGAGAAACTGCTTTAGGTGCTTAGGAAGTAACAGGGAACAAAATTGCTCCCTTAAGGGGCTTGCATTCTAGTGAGAGAAAACAAACACAAACACATAAAAATAAACACATCGCTTGGTACATTAGATGGTCACAGAAATCAAGAAGTGGAAGAGGGTAAGGAGAACAGGCGGTTAGGAGATGGCTAGTTTGCTTTAGTAAATAAGGAGATCAGAGTAGCCCCAATGGAGTAACATCTACACTGAGATTTGAAGGAGGTGAGGGGGTAGAAATACGGATCTTTGGGGGGAAAGTGTGCCAGGCAGAGAGAACAGCTACAGCAGCAGTTTTCAATTGAGGGCACTTTCACCACCCCCCTCCCCCAGAGCCATCTGGCCACGTGTGGAGACATGACTCAATGTCATGATTTGAGTGCTACCAGCACCCGGTAGGGAGAGCCTAGTGATGCAGCTACACATCCTCAAATGAAAAGGACAGAGCCCTACAATCGAGAATTATCCAGCCTGGGGAGTTCCTGTCGTGGCTCAGCGGTAGCGAACCTGACCAGTATCCATGAGGACATGGGCTCGATCCCTGGCCTTGCACAGTGGGTCAAGGATTTGGCGTTGCCGTGAGCTGCGATGTAGGTCACAGATGCAGCTCTGATCTGGCATTGCCGTGGCTGTGGCGTAGGCCGGCAGCTGAAGCTCCAATTCGACCCCTAGCCTGGGAACTTCCATATGCCATGCAAGTGTTGCCCTAAAAAGCAAACAAAACAAAACAAAGAATTATCTAGACCAGGCAGTTCCCTTGTGGCTCAGCAGGTTAAGGATCCAACATTGTCACTGCGGTGGCCTGGGTCAGGAAGTTCTACATGCAGTGGAAACAGCCAAAAAAAAAAAAAAAATTATCCAGTCCAAAATATCAATAAATGCCACTATTAAGAAATCTTGAGCCTAGAGGTCCCATCATGGCGCAGTGGAAACGAACCCAACTAGCAACGATGAAGTTTCAGATTCAATCCCTGGCCTCGCTCAATGGGTTAAGGATTTGGCGTTGCTATGAGCTGTGGCGTAGGTCACTGACATGGCTCGGATCTGAGTGGCTGTGGCTGTGGCATAGGGCAACAGTTGTAGCTCTGACTGGACCCCTAGCCTGGGAACCTCCATATGCCTTGAGTGCAGGCCTAGAAAGCAAAAAAAAAAAAAAAAAAAAAAAATCTTGAGCCAGAGCAAAGGCCCTTGAGAAGGGCGAATGCCAGGTGAGTTCAAATAACAAAGAGATCCATACAGCTGTAGGAGAAGTGAGCTGTAGTGCTTCTACTGGAAGATTGTTCAGCAAACTCCAGCTGAATCACACGCTCACACAGCTTCCCGCAGTACAAGCTCTCACTCACAGTGCCCTCCAAATCCTTAAGCCTGAAGAGCATTTTTTTCCCTAACAGCCTCATATTCGCAAGGTTACTTCTTGGCAATGGTGTTCATCCTTGATATTACCATGCAGAGCCTCGTTAGTTCTTTCCGTCATCCCTCCACCTCCCCATCACCAGACCACTGCAAATTTTAGCTTCATGAAGAGTTCAGAGACAACTTCTCAGGGCTCTATTCTGTTCTTAGATAAGGATGGAGAAAAATTCAAAATGAGAATATTATCTTGGGTTAAGGAGGCTGAAGAGATGGGGAAGATGGAAGCAAATAAAAATAATGAAGAGGGAAGCGGGTTTCTTTTTTCAAAGAGAAAAAGGTGCTGGGGTGTCCTACAGAGGGTGCAGTGAAGGAAGCCCTTCAAGTTGCTGGCTCAGTCAATGAAGAGAGGCAAGACCCACAGCCACATCCTGGAATTTCCCAGCATTTCCAGTCTCCTTGGTACTGTTTTCTCTTTATTTGCTACCTAGTAATTGCTCTATGTATGTTTACCGAACTAAACTGTTGCAAAACAGAACTGGCTGACATGAGGAATTTTCACAGCAATTCTAGAGCCAAATTATACGCTAGCACAGGAAAGCATATTTAGGTAAGAGCCATTGGTTGAATTTAACTAGAATATCAGGTTTCGAGGGAGCAGTGAGTAATAAAATTGGAAGCTAGAGTGGTATTAAAAATTTAATAATCAGTGTGGTTATAAAAATCAACATTAATTAATTATTAATTAATATTTCTGACACAAAATACATCCTCTTGTAATCACTAAATACTAAATTATATATGTGTATGTGGCAGTCATTAGAAAACAGGCTTTGGTGTCACATAAACCTGGGTTTGAATCCTGGCTCTACTAATTTTTACCAGCTTTGAAATCCTACACCAGTTACTAAAGTGCCCTGAGCTCTAATTTGAATAGCTATAAAGTGGGAATGATGATAATATTAACCTCGTATAAATGCTGAGAGGATTAAAGATATAATTTACATAAGATGTCAGATCTGGCAATAGTAAGAACTCAATAATAGCAGATATGAACATCAAAACAATTCTTCTGCAATCCTTGCGTGCCAACACAACAATACACTTCTCAGCTATTTCCTCTGTCTTTGTCATTACCAACATTTGCTTTTAAAACAATGACCTGGGTAAGGACTTTCTGTCTGAATTGCCAGGATAACTGGTGCTGGCTAGGAGCTTCTAGCTAGAAAGGGATGTCAGGAGGCACCTTACCGTGGGGCCTCTGAAGGTAGGAGTATTAAACGTGAGGGTCATGATCAGGCATCAGGCAGGACAATGGAAGTGTTCTGTTTTCATACAAAGACGTAATGAAGGGGAAGCAGATTTAACCAGCCATTTAAAAAATGAGGTAAATAATACTACTGAATTGAGGCAATCTTTTGTTAGGTAGAAAAACCAAGGTACAGACAGTGCAGATAGGATGAGCACTTGCATGGTTACTACATATATATATATGTATGTATGTATACATACATGGACGAACACCACACATATGTTTGTAAATGCAGGGACTACTCTGGAAGGATACATAAGACAGTAGTTTCCTTCCCAGAGGGGAAGGAAAACTGAAATTTGGAGTCAGAAATGAGAGTGGACTTACTTTTCATTGTATGTGCTTTTCTGCTCTGAATTTTTAAAATCATGTATTACATTACTTTTATAAAAAAAATTTTTAAATTATAAATCCAAAAAAATGGCTGTAAATGGCAAGGAGAAAAAAGCTCAACATATCATACTGAAAGACAATCTAAATATTGGCAAGGATTGGGGGAAATACAAATTCTTACACTTTTCTCCGGGAAGTATAAACTGGCACACTTATCTGGAAGAGCAATTAGGCAGTATCTAGTAAGGTTAGTAAGTACATACCTTGCAAACTAGCAGTTCTACTCTTACATATAAAGAAAACTTTGCCTATGTATTCAAGGAGGTGGGAACAAATGTTCACAGCAGTAGTGTTTATCAATAGGAGAAAAGAAAAAAAAACCTATAATATAGTATGTATTGAAATATTATGTAGCAGTTAAATGAATGAACTAGATTTACATATATCAATGTGAATAAAACTCAAGATGAATGTTAATTTTTTTAAGCTGTAAAACAACATATTGAGTATAATACCACTTATATATCATTAAACACATAAACACCCCAAGTAATTCTATATATTATGTATAGGTACACACGTTTGTTGTTAAAGCACAGAAACACTAGGGAAAAATACATCCCAGCCCTCCCACCACAGTAGCTACCTAAGGTGAAGGGGCAGTGAAGGACTATATTATAGGGAAGTGCGGTGTGGGGTCAGTTGTGACTCTGAAGTTGTCTATAATCCAGTCTCAACCAGGATCAGTGAGGCTGGGCAGGGAGGAACATGAATACATTTGAACCCTGCTGTAAATGAACACCTGGCTGATTTGCCCAGCAATAGATAAGACTATGGATGGGACTGTGCACTGCAGGACACGTGCTCTGGGAGTCAGATCCTGGCTTGGACGTTTAGGAGGGTACTGTGTCACTTTAAGAAGGTTATTTAACCCCTAGGTGCCTCAATTTCTCCACCTGCAAAATGGAACTGTTTAAAGTACCTAATTCATAGCATTGCTATGTAAATTCAAGGGAGAAATAAATGTAAAATACTTAAAGCAAAGCCTGGCATGTAATATGTGCTCAAGAAACATTAGCTATTGTGAGTCACCCATGGGCCAAACCACCAGTGCCCTTCTGCCCTCCGCCTCCCTGGAGGAGAGAGTTCCAGCGCAGTTTCTAAGACAGGACCCCAGAGGGCAAATGTGTTGGGAGGTAAAGGAAATCTCAGACTAACCCCAGAGACCTGTTTTAGTGCTACCATCTTCCAGAAAAGCTGAGGACATTCTAGGCAGCGAAGTCGGCAAATGAGAAGATAATACTTACAGATAATGGGCCCAGGTTGACCAAACATCTCTAACAATCATCAAGCAAGAAATAAACTACTCCTTGAAAAACAGACCATCAAGATGGCTTTTCGGTGACTTTAAGTACCCAGCTTGTTTATGAGGGAAACATTTTCACCTTTCTTTTATGAAATTCAGTTCTTAGCTTATGTGATAATTGGAATCTAGGATTGGCCTGTTATGATATTTTGTTCATGAGGTTTCTGAACCCCTGGAGGCCTTGAATATTTCAGAAAGGAAGAAAATTATATTCTCTAAAACAGCATCCCAGCATCCCATTATAAGGCAGCTTCTGAGGTCCAGATTTGGGTGTACTGTTGGTCACAGAAGGACAGAACTGGATTCTAGGAAAAGTGAAACTTGGCAATAAGTGATCTGGGGGAATAATAGCAGTAACAGTAACATCAACAGCTAACGTCTACTCTGTGCCAGGCACCGTGCTAATTTTTTTTTTTTTTTTTTTTTTGCTTTTTGCTTTTTGCTTTTTAGGGCCGCACCCGAGGCATATGGAGGTTCCCAGGCTAGGGGTCCAATCGGAGCTACAGCTGCCGGCCTATGCCACAGCCACAGCAATGCCAGATCCAAGCCACGTCTGCGACCTGCACCACAGCTCACAGCAACGCTGGATCCTTAACCCACTGAGTGAGGCCAGGGATCGAACCCACAACCTCATGGTTCCTAGTCAGATTCGCTTCTGCTGGGCCATGACAGGAACTCCCACTGTGCTAATTATTTTGGATGAATTCTCTCACTCAATTCTCAGAGCCTCTATGAGGAAACTGGGGTCACAAGTGGTTAGGTAACTGGCCGGAGGACCGAGAGCTGGTATCTGAGAGAGCGCAGACCCGCCACAAGCCAGCTGTGAGCCCCTGGGCTGGTCACCTCACCTCTGTGCATCTCAGCCAGTCACCTGGAAGACTAAGGGTGGACTGGCTGATCTCAGAGGACCCCTCCAACACTTAGATTTCAGGTTTCTATGAAACGAAGTACCCTGTCCTCTGCCAATAAAACCACAACTTTCAAAGCCTTTTGTAATAGCATTTGCCTAAAAAGGAGCAGCCTTCTTCCTTAAAATTGCTATTAAATAAAGCTTTCAGTGTTTTGGTCCGAACATGCAAGGGCTCTGAACAGCCCTATACAACAGGGCTTGTGTTCAGGGGGTCAGGAGGGGAGGGGCGAGGGGGAGGGGAGGGGGCAGGGCAGGCCACAGGCAGGAGGAGTGAAGTGCCGGTTTCTGGAAAATCATGAAAGTATCTCCTGCTTGAAGTTGTCAGTTCCACTAAACCAGGACCCCTGAAAACCAACGTTGTGACCTTTCTGCTGGGAATACTAAATGAGCCCCCAAGGTCTTTAGAAATATGGGACTTACAAATAAGGCCAAATATTTCACCTCTGATTCTGATGAAAGGTTTATGAGCCCCAGAATAGTTCAAGCACGACATGTCTGGATTGAATATTTGGTGTGCACTTAACACCAACGAGTTTCAGAGGCTTCGTGTTTCACAACCAAACTTTGGCAGAACTGCGTTAGTTACCCGATACCCATGATAGGGGACATTTTCTCACTTCTCGGTGTCATAAATAGCGCAGGCTCCTGTCTGTGGCATACGCGAGTTAATTAGGCACATTAAGCTTCAGAGATTTGCTGGCATTGCTGTCCCTTGACTTTGTCGTGACCATAGAAAATTCGGCTAAGGAGATGAGGACAAGCAGCAGAGGTCCTAACAGGACAGGCATCGGGAGGAGGGTTCCAGAAAATGCAGACTACAGACGTGGCCGGTCAGGATTAGATTTCAGAGACCAGGCTCTCTGCGCGCTGACATGCTAACCGAGCCTGGTATTAGGTTAGAACATGGAAATAGAAATACATGAGGACATGGCCAGAAATAAAACCCTCTGGGTCTCAGAGAAGATTCAGTTCTATTTGGAGATAAAAGAACATAACTGGCACTGATCTCTTCTCAAATCAGTTTCATTGAGATCTTTCTTTAAGAGACGCACAAGCAGGAATTAAAGACAAGCAGGAATTAAAGGCAATCAACGTGAGGGTGATGAACACGACTGATGTAGGAAAAAAAAAAGGAAGAATGACTTTGAGTGTGCGTGGCATATTCAGTTTACAAAGCACTCTCTCACATGTAACATATCCTGTTTAGCTCTCAATGGAGAGATGGGAACCAGAGCCTCTTTATTCCCAGGCCATTGCTTTCTTCTACTCCGGGCTGCTTTCATTCTGTGTTATATATTGGTACTTGTTAAGTACCAACCATGTACATGAAACTTTGAGGGATACAAAGATCAAGAAAATGCAGAGTTAAACAGGAAAGCCACATGATGCGTTGAAGGGCTATGATACAGGGAGAGGCAGTTCAGCTGCACGAGGCAGGATGGGGAGTGGTCCCTAACAAGACTTGCTTGAGTTTTGAGACTTCTTCAAAGGCAAAGTAAGAGTTGCCCACAGAGTTAGCAGGAGGGAAGAGGATGTATACAGGAGGGAAGGTGGAAATGAGACAGCATTCCAAGGAGAGGAAACGGGAGCAAAGGTGCGCGCGTTAATGCACGTGATCCAGCCGGGATGAGAAATCTAGGCTGAGTGTTCATTGGGCAGATAAGGGATGCGGCTGGAAAGAAACTTTAAAAGACTAGAGGCCCAAACGTTCTCCTGTGGCTCAGCAGATTGAGGATCCAGTCTTGTCACTGCAGAAACACGGGTCACTGCTGTGGTGCGGGTTCTATCCCTGACCCAGGAACTTCTGTATGTCGTGTAAAGAAAAAAAAAAAAGAAAAAAAAAGGAGTAGAGGCCCAAATCCAAAAGCCTTTGAATGTCATTCTGAAACTAAAACGTTTCAGCATTTAAAAGAAGTCCTCTCTGGGCCCCCAAGATGTTTTTAAGGTTTTTTTCTTCTCTACCCCTTTCTTCTCCATTTTTGTTTTTTTTTATGTCTGCGCCTGTGGCATATGGAAGTTCCCAGGCCAAGGGTCAAACTGGAGTTGCAGCTGCAGGATCCTTAACCCACTGAGAAAGACCAGGGATCAAACCGACATCCTCAAGAGATACTGTGTCAGGTTCTTAACCTGCTGAGCCACACAGGAACTCCTCCTTACTTTTTTTTTCTTTTTTTGCTTTTTAGGGCCACACCCCATGGGCATATGGAAGTTCCCAGGCTAGCAGTCCAATCAGAGCTTCAGCTGCTGGCATATGTCACAGCCACAGCAACGCCAAATCCGAGCCGCATCTGCGATCTACACTGCAGCTCAGGGCAATGCTAGATCCCCATCCCACTGAGAGAGGCCAGGGATCAAGACTGCATCCTCACAAATCTCGAATGGATAAGCAATGAGATTCTGCTGTGTAGCACAGGGAACTCTATCTAGTCACTTGTTATGGAACATGATGAAGGATCATGTGAGAAAATGAATGCATACATGTATGTGTGACTGAGTCACTTTTCTGTGCAGTAGAAAACTGACAGAACACTGTAAACCAACTATAATGGAAAAAATAAAAATCATTAAAAAATAAAACAAAAGAAACTGCATCCTCATGGATACTAGTCAGATTCACTTCCACTGTGCCACAACGGGAACTTCTCTTTTCCATTTTTAAAAGAAGTTGGCATCCTAAATTCCCAGGAACCAAAAAATTTTCAGAAGCCAGAAATTGCATAAATGATCTTATTTGAAGAAATAGATATTCAGAAAGAGAAAGAAACAAGAATGGAAGAAAGAGGAAGATTTTGGTCTGGTTTCTAGTTTGTACCCCCAGCCGGATTTCTCAAGGCACAGACCAGGAGGCAGAATCCATTTTCATTTTTAGACTGTGCCCTACAGAGATCCGGGCGGCCCATTTCTGCCTTACCAGGAATATCACACCACCACCACCACCACCCCGTGGCACCCTGCCCCATCCATCCCTAGTTCACATAAACAACTCAGTCACTGAAGACGCAGGCTCAAAGCCAAAGAGAGCTCTCCATGCCAGGGAGCCTGGAATCTGCTCAAGGGCCGACTGTACCCAGATCTAACTGGAGGCTGTGACCTGATGGGCAGGGGAAGACCCCCGGTGAAAGGAGAAGGGACCTTCCCTGGAGGGCACCCAGATCAGCCTCGATTGACTTCAGTCTTTAAACCAAAGATGTTTTGCCGGGGGGTGCAGTTTCCAGAAGCACTCTGAACTATATCGATATCAAATTATACTGATATCAAATTGTATCTGCATAAGCACTTGCTCTTCTTCAGAGCCCTTCTACCTCTAGCATCTTTCATGATCCCGACAAGGACCCCGGTACGCTGTCAGGGCAGATACTACCATTTTAACTTGGAAAATGGGGCCCAGATGATAGGATTTACCTAAAGCCACATGGCAGCACTCAAACCCAGCACGTCTAATTCAGAAAGCATTGTCTTTTTAATATTGTTCTAGAGCAACTGTTGGCAGACAATAGACTGCACCAGGGACCAAACCTAGCCCACCCCCTGGTTCTGTGAATAAGTCTTTCAGGGACTTCCCATTGTGGCTCAGCGGTTAGTGAACGTGGCTGGTATCCATGAGGACGCGGGTTCAATCCCTGGCCTCAGTCAGTGGGTTAAGGATCCAGCATTGCTGTGAGCTGTGGCGTAGACTGCAGACACGGCTCAGATCCAGCATGGCTGTGGCTGTGGTGTAGGCTGGCAGCTACAGCTCTCATTCAACCCCTAACCTGGGAACCTCCATATGCCACAGGTGAGGCCCTAAAAAGACAATAAATAAATAAATAAATCTTTCAGATAAAAGAGCCATGCCCATTCGTTCATGTGTTATCAGTGGCTGCCTTCACACCACAGAGGCAAAGCTGAATAGTTCCAACAGAGACCCCATGACCCACAAAGTCTAAATTATTTACTATCTAGCTCTTTACTGAAAACGTTGTCAACCCCTGTTCTTAAATATTACTATTTTACCTTTAGAAATCAGAGTCATCTTATATAAACTCCTTAACCAGACTGACCACTTACTTACTGGCCAAGGGGACACCATATCTTGAAGAAATAAAAAGTGCCATTAACTTGCTATGTGACCTTGAAGGTATTTTAATCTTCCTGAAGTTCCCGTCGTGGCTCAGTGGTTAACGAATCCGACTAGGAACCACGAGGTTGCGGGTTCGATCCCTGGCCTTGCTCAGTGGGTTAACAATCCGGCGTTGCCGTGAGCTGTGGTGTAGGTCGCAGACGCGGCTCGGATCCTGTGTTGCTGTGGCTGCGGCGCAGGCCAGTGGCTACAGCTCCAATTAGACCCCTAGCCTGGGAACCTCCACATGCCGCGGGTGCAGCCCTAAAATGACAAAAGGCAAAAAAAAAAAAATCTTCCTGAGCTTCGGTTTCCTTACCTGCAGAAGGTCCATAGTAACAGTACCTACCTGTCTCAGTCTGCTCAGGCTGCTGTCACAAGATATCACAGACTTGGGGGCTTAAACAGAAATTTATTTCTCAAGATTTCGGAGGCTGGGAAGTCTAAGATCAAGGTGCCAGGAAATTCGTTTTCGTGTGAGACTCTCTTCCTGACCCGTAGATGGCTGCCCTCTTGCTGTGTTCCCACAGGGCAGAGAAAGAGAAAGAGGGAGGGAGCGGGAGAGGGAGGGAGAATAAACTCTCTGGTGCCTCTTCTTACAAAGACACTGATCGTATCTGGTTAGCATCCAACCTTTATGACCTCATTTAACCTTAATTACCCCCCATCTCCAAATCTCCAAATACAGTCATCAAGGGTTAGGTCTCCAACATATGAATTGGGGGGGGGGGGGACACAATTCAGTCCATGGCACAACCTTACCAGGTCTTTGTAAAGGTTAAATAAAGTCAGACAAGATAAAAGATTAGTTTAGGGTCTAGCCTTTAGTAAGAGCACAGTAACAGTAAGAAGTATTGCCTTTTGACTTAACAAAATATAAGGAAAGAATACAGTACCTGAAGTCAGAGGGCATCTTTGCTCGTTCTTGAGCAAGTCACTCAGCCAGTCTGGCTTCAGTTTCCTACTCAGTTTATTTGTTTCATAAATTTAGTGTCTTGGCTTCTTTCCTACTGCTTGTCATCTCATAATTGCAAGAGAGCTGCAGCAAATCCAGCCATTTAATCCACATCCCGCAAAAGGAGAAGGTGGAAGTAAAGGCAAGGCACAGGTCAGCTAGGTTGGTCTCTTTTTACCAGGAAAGCAAAAGCTTTTCCCAGAAACTGTATCCAACAAAAACTCACTGGCCATAATTGTGTCACAGGACTACCTCTAACTAGAAGATAACTAGGGAGAAGGGGTTTGTGGCAGTCTCTGCCATAAAGTAGAAAACATTCCTGGAGTGAAGTCAGTGTTCACATACTCAAGTTATTATGGTTGTACTAGAGATGACAAGCCTAACTGTGGTGTCCCAAGGATTGTCACCTTCATCACGACAAACTTCACCATGAGCATCCTGATCCACAAAAAGTACCAAGAACTAACTTGGGGGAGAAAGAAAACGAGACACTTATATTCAGATAAATCTGAAAACAATAAATGCAACGTGTGCAACAGCAGTCAGAGAGGCTGGGTTCTGCTATCCAGGTAGTATAGGCAGCTCCATTCTATTCCTCCTCACATACCCCATTTTCAGAGGCCATTCAAGCAGTCACAACAGAGACAAGACGCGCTCTTATGTTCACATCACTCCCTAACCAAGCACAGTAAGAAGTCCTAAGCCCCAAGCCTGGATCTGGTGCCTGGTCCTCCCCCAAACGCTAAAAGGCTTTTTAATGAGGCAGGCAGGCAACCAGATCCCAGCCAGAGCATCTCATTCCTCACAAAGGAAGGATCAAGGTCACAGAAGACGGAATAAACATTTTTAAAGCACAGAGTGTAAGCAGAGTGGGGGATCTTCATGTCACGGAGAGCCAAAATGTGTGAATAACGTGCAGACATTCCAAAAATCTCCTGCTCATAAGGAAGGTGGCCAACCTGATGTTTTTCATGAGCACTGTCATGAAGGATCAATTGGCTTCTCTTTCATCTACAAGCAAGAGCAAACAAATCACCAACGCTTGTTTATTCCAGGAGGTTTCAGGCAAATATTTTAAAATTCAGATTTTGTCAAGCTGGTTGAACTAGGAAAGCCTAGTTGGAAGAATATGCTAATAAGTCATTAAAGTGCACTCATATCATGCCATATGGTACACTTGAAACATAAAAAACACTGGCCTCTATTCTTCGGGCAGGGTCGTTTGATAAAAGAGAGCCCTGGGGAAAAGATTTTTGCTCTGTCCATCCTCACTTTATATGCTAACTCTTATTACAGGGCCTTGTTTGTTTTGATGAGGCTTGGCAGGTATCTGTAAATGCACTCCATTTGAGAAAACTATTGCAGATAATGTGTTAATGTAAAATCCAAGCTGGCAGAAATATGCTTGCACGAGCTCAATTTCTAGAGTGGCTTTTGTTTTGCTAATTATTATTAGTACGTTTAAAAAAGAATTTTATTGTACGTTTCATATCTGTGATGTCTGATCTTGAAAAGAATTATTTACAAATAAGATATACTTGGGATCGGTGTCTATGACAGATAAACAGATTATACATCCAAACTGGGTAGTTAGTGGATGTCTTTAATATGCAGGTCAGGCCTAAGGAAATATACTGGATTCAGAAACTGAACCTGGCAGTTTGGGCATTTAATTGCACTGTGGCCTGTGCACCGCATTTGAGGAAACTGCAGATGAATGCAGAACCCAGTGACCAGTCTCTGGCTGCAGCATTAGCTCCAACGCATTCCACAACCTGGCAATTCAGAGGGGACTGGACTGAAAGGCACTGGGACTACCATCAAAGGGTTTGGTTTCTGTTTTCTGGGGGTTTTGTTGTTGTTGCTGTTATTGTTTTGTCTTCTGTCTTTTTAGGGCTGCACCTGCGGCATATGGAGGTTCCCAGGCTAGGGGTCTAAATGGAGCTGTTGCTGCCGGCCTACGCCACAGCCACGGCAACGCCAGATCCAAACCGCATCTGCAACCTATACCACAGCTCAGCGCAAAGCCGGATCCTTAACCCACCGAGCAAGGCCAGGGATGGATCCCGCAACCTCAGGGTTCCTACTCAGATTCGTTTCCACTGTGCCACGATGGGAACTCCAAAGCTGAGAGTTTTAGGTTAACCCTGAGTTATGGAAAATAAGGAAAATGTATATTTCAGAATCAAAGCAGGGACTCTGCTTCTAACTTCTGCTTGAACCTCAGTGCTCAATTCAAGTCCTGCAAACTCAGTGCATGATTAATAGACAAGTGCATCTGCCACAACATCACTCTTTGACATACTGTAGTGGAAATTTTTTTTTAGTGCGTTTTGGAAAGACAATCCCACTTCCTAGTCTTTGGAAACAAAAAATGAAAGAAAAAAAAAAAAGAGAGAGAGAGAGAAAGAGAGAGAATCACTGTCCATAATAGAATAAGTGTCCTGAAAAGGTTCACGTGCCACAGGGCTTCCTGTACATTGACTTTGGGGCCAAATCTACATGGCCACAAGAGGTAGGATAAATGGACAGCAGAATTAAGACAGCAGCAAACCAATTATTTGTCCTAATGAATTAATTAAAGCTACTGCTGATCAATTAATAAGAAGCATGATTTCAATTTTTTATGTCCATGATTACAATTTCCAAGCAATGCCTATGTATAGTAACTATATTAGATTTTTGGACTTTTTTTTTTTTTTGTCTTTTTGCCTTTTTTATGTAGAGCCGCACCCGCGGCATATGGAGGTTCCCAGGCTAGGGGTCTAACAGGAGCTGTAGCCGCCGGCCTTCGCCACAGCCACAGCAACGCGGGATCAGAGCCGCGTCTGCGACCTACACCACAGCTCACGGCAACGCCGGATCCTTAACCCACTGAGCAAGGCCAGGGATCAAACCCGCAACCTCATGGTTCCTAGTCGGATTCGTTAACCACTGAGCCATGACGGGAACTCCAGATTTTTGGACTTTTATCTTCTATTAGGTTTTTTCTAATTTACTTCTAAATTAGAAAATATATGGCAACTATATATTGCTAGGCATTGCTTAGAAATTATATGTAATTATATAATAGCATAATAGTAGTTTTTATAATAACAGTTAAATTATTGTATTATAGGCATATTATATGAATGTATATTCTATATTAAAGTACATTATATTATTATAAATAATTTGTATAATAATAACTATATAATAACTATTTAGCCACATAACTATACCTATATAACAACTATTCCACTTCCCAAGACATATTGTTAAGTGAAAAAGGAAGTTGTAAAAGAATGTCTAATATGATGCTATTTTATAACTATTTTTAATCACATCTGTATTATTTACGTTTTTTTTTTCTTTTTCTGACTACAAATAGAATACATGATAAATTCAAACACAAAATGAGTTAGCACTAAATGTCAGCTCCGGTAATCGCCTCCCTCCACCACCAGCAGAGCCCTGTCATGGGGAGTTTCTGTGTTAAATATTTCTGAGATAGAGGGTATGTGTGTCTGTTTGTGTGTGTGTGTTAATGAACATATAATGCTGTTATCTGAAAAAAAAAAAAAGACTAATTTTAAATGGAAAAACTTTCCACCTCAAGTCCTTTTTGGAAAAAAAGGACAGAATAAAAGAATAAAAATATTTTTAAAGTCATTGAAATTATCTATTAACATTTGGGGTGGTTCTGATCCCTCCACTAACCCCAAGAGATCAGCAGAACATTCGGAAATCACAGAAATCTAAGCATTCCTGCATAAACAGGTACCTGGGACACCTTAGAACACCACTGCAGGAACTAAAATATTGACAAGATCTTGTGGCTTGCACCTTCCCCCACAGAAAGACAAGCATCTCTGCAGTCACACTCTCCATCACCGCATGCCTGGGTCATTACAACAGCTGCCTGCCGACTTTCTGCCCAATGGAGGGCCTAACACACGAGTGCCACGACGAGTCCATCTCAGTGTGTCCAGCCTCCATCACGTCGGTTCTTCCCCTTCTTCTCTGTCAGATTTCTTTTTTTTGGTCTTTTCAGGGCCGCACCCACGGCATATGGAGGTTCCCAGGCTAGGGGTCTAACAGGAGCTGTAGCCGCCAGCCGACACCACAGCCACAGCAACGCGGGATCCGAGCCGCGTCTGCGACCTACACCGCAGCTCATGGCAACGCCGGATCCTTAACCCACTGAGCAAGGCCAGGGGTCGAACCCGCAACCTCATGGTTCCTGGTCGGATTCGGCAACCACGGAGCCACAACAGGAACTCCCTTCTCGGTCAGATTAGTATTAGAGGGCTACAGGACGAGATGGACAGACCACAGTTTTGAAACCAGACAGACTTGAGTGAAACTCCAGGGCTTCTCCATTTCCTGGTTGTAGAGTCGCTCAAATTAGAAAATACACACCACTGCTTACTACCTGTAAGTCTCCGTACCAGAAACAGCTCAGAATCCAAGCCGGCTACCAGTTTACAGGAAGGCACGGGATGGAGGGATATGTCACATGGGACAACGGGGAGTATCAGCAAAGTTCAGAATGTGGAAAACTCTAAGAACAAAACCTGGTTTCTTCAACAAATACATTTCAAGGGGGAAAAAAAAGAAGAAGAAGAAGAAGAAGAAGGAAGGGGAGCTTTTCAATTAAAAGAGACTTAAGAGATAGAGCAACAAATTTCAACACATAAACCTTATTTGGTTTCTGATGGAAACAAAATAAATTGTTTCTAATTTAAGAGACAAACCAGAAAATGTGAATGATGAACATTTGGTGACATTAAGTAAGTATTAATTTAGGCATGATGACAGTATTCGGGCTATATTTTTGTTTTTGTTTGAGAACTTACCTTTTAAAGATACACACTGAAATTTTTAGGAAGTCATATGACAACTGGGATTTCCTTCAAGATACTCAGTGGCAGGTGGAAAGGGAAGAGTAAAGATGAAATATATTAGCCATTTTGTTGCCAAGAAAACCATAATTCGAAAAGATACATGCACCCCAATGTTCCCTGCAGCACTATTTACAATAGCCAAGACATGGAAGTAACCTAAATGTCAATCCACAGAGGACTGGATAAAGAAGATGTGGTACGTATATATGATGGAATACTACTCAGCCATAACAAAGAATGAAATAATGCCATTTGCAGCAACATGGATGGACCTAGAGATTATCATACTAGGTGAAGTAAGTCAGACAGAGAAATAGAAATATCATATGATATCATTTACATGTGGAATCTAAAAAATAATGCAAATGAACTTACTTACAAAACAGAAACAGACTTACGGACTTCGAAACAAACTCATGGCTACCAAAGGGGAAAGGTGTGGGAGGAGAGGGATAAACTAGGAGTTTGGTATTAACACATACACACCTCTCTATATAAAATAATCAGCAAGGACCTACTGTATAGCACAAGGAACTCTACTCAATATTCTGTAATAATCTATATGGGAAAAGAATCTGAAAAAGAATGGATATTTGTATATGTATAACTGAATCACTTTGCTGTACACTTGAAACTAACAGAATGTTGTAAATCCACTATAATAAAAAAAAATTTTTTTAAAGATTGGCCGTAATTGATACTGCTAAAGCTGAGTGACAAGTCATGGAGGCTCATTATACTACTTTCTCTTCTTTTGAAATTTTCTCAAGATAAACTCCTTTTTAATCCTGCAATTTCTCACACTCTGAATTCTACAGTTTGCATCTCATGTATCATTTAACACACTCCTCTGTTCTCTATACATCCTGTAAACTATTAGGTTTCTAGAGACTTGATCACACAGAAATTCTATTTTTTAGCAAGAATATTTCATAGATGATTTTTGTACTTTTATCAGGAGGCACATAATGTCAATAATAAAAATACTTTTAAAAACATGTTTCCTCAACCAAAAAACAGCGATGCTTCCTGGGGAGGTCATTTTGAGATCAAATTGTTTATATAAGTAAAGGACAATACAAAGCCTAACACATCACTGGTACTTTACAAACGTCCCATTTCTTCACTTACCAACCATCAATAACCTTTCCAATAATTTTCATTATCTGCTGGATCAAGTTTCAAGTACTCTTAAAATTCAAAGTCATCCATGGTCTATTCCTAGTCTACCTTTCCGGTTTTATCTCTTTTTTAAACAAATGCACTGGAGTTCCCTGGTGGCTCAGTGGGTTAAGGATCTGACATTGTCACTGCTGTGTCTCAAGGTCACTGCTGTGCTGCAGGTTCAACCCTTTGCTCAGGAAGGAAGGAGGACATCTCAAGTGGAAGAATTGGTATAAGCAAAGGTTGAGGGTTAAGGAATGTAGCGTGTGCGCCTGTGGGTGCATGCTGGGTCACTTTGCTGTACAGCAGAAACTAACAGAACACTATAAATCAACTATAATGGATAAAATCAAAACTAAAAAAAAAAAGATCAAATGGTAA
This sequence comes from Catagonus wagneri, assembly GCA_004024745.2. Classification (NCBI taxonomy): domain Eukaryota; kingdom Metazoa; phylum Chordata; class Mammalia; order Artiodactyla; family Tayassuidae; genus Catagonus; species Catagonus wagneri. The sequence continues at coordinate 16,636,859 of PVHT020000105.1, forward strand.
AGTCAAGTGTCAAACACACAATTTGGGCTCCAAATTAGGACTGGGTGTGGAGCAAACAGTGGCAGTTAGAGCGCAGTTATGGGGTCTATAGGAGCTACTGATATAACTTTGGTTTCCCAGTCATTTCAGAGGTTTCCTACTTCTGTTCCAGCAAGATGTACCTCAAACCTACCTAAAAGTTGGCTTTATAAAACAAATCATGACTGCCTGAGTCATAATGTGGCAAAGTGATTCTGGAATGTTCGTGGTAAACAGAGGAGTAAAAATCCCACCCTCTTCCCTATTTTTCCAAGACTCCAGAGAGGTCTTCAGGCAGCCAACAGGCCCCTGAGGGACAATAATGACCAGGAGCTGAGGTTGAAGTCACACAGCTCTTTGCTGTGTAATTATAAAAGAAAGCCCTGTGAAACAGGAATGTTGGATTCACCACTGGACTTGAGCTTTCTTTTCTTTTTTCTTTCCTACGAATATTAAGCATAGAAGATTCTAAGTCTCTTACATGATACTGCTTCTTTGTTCCTGGCACGTAACGTGCATCTGTCTCTCAGTTTACCGAAAGGTTCCCGTGCAGAAGCTGATGAAAGCTCTTGTCCTTCTCCTAAGAAAAAGGCACCTAAACATGCAAAATTTTGCATATTGTTTCGTATATGTTTCTGAAATGATATTTAAGCAACTAGTTTACTCCCTCCCCACTCCCACTAAACCTACTTCTTACCGTTTGGGAATAATGAAATATTATTTCTTTAAAAAAGGAAAGGTTCCCAGATCATGCCATGTTCCTTCAGAGACACTGCCCTGCTTTTAGGCTATAACAATTCTGCAACATTTCAACAACTAAGTTGCCTTTGTGAGAACTGGGGGCAATCTGGGATGATTTCTTAACAAGGCACTCCTCAGTTTCTTCGGAAGGAAAAAAACCCCACATCACTTAATAGAACATGTTGAATAAAGGCCTAGTAGATGGTAAGGCTATTTGAAAGCAAGGCTGGAAATGGTGATATTGATTTGGGTGAGGTGTGTTTTGGGGGGGGCAGAAAGGGGCCCTCTCTGGCTATATTTTGCTCAGGGCTCGACCTCTTATGCCCCCCTGGTACAGTCCAGGAGAAATGTTCTGGCAGTCACAATCAGTTATTAACAGAGTGACAAAAAAGGAGCACATCGCACAAAGTCACTTTCTGTTGTGTCAAATTCTCTATTGTAAAATGGCACCTTGCCTCTGAGAACACTAAATTCATAGAAGAAAACCCATTGCCCTCTAGCCATGTTTTTACTACAGTTCCAAAACAAAATCATCATGTTCCCTATTATCTTAACTGCCCATAGTTGATAACTTTCCTAATTAGCATTACACATGTGAAAGTCTCCCTAATTATTTAATGATGGTCACCAGGCAATCCATAACAGCAATTACATATCTGAGTTGTCATGGACTGTTGGACAAATATGTAATGGGGCATTTTAAAGGCATTAAAATGTAATGCTAATTAGAAAGTTTATCAAATAAGATACTTACCATAATAGGGAACATGCTGGAATTTTTGTGTTAAAAAAAAAACAAGAAAATGGTGTTTCTTAATACTTAGATTTTGTGAATATAACTAAGAATGAAATCAAAGGATATAAAGAGACTTACCTGGAGCCAGATACAAAGACTGAATGAGATTTTTTTGTTTTATTTGCCCATTAGACCAGCATCAATGAATCACCTACTGCATTTTCCTAAGTATTAAAAGCTAATACAGAAAAATCAAGAAGACTATGTTGCTTGCTCATCCCCTTGGTAAGTCTGAAATCTGGTTGGAGAGACAGACCATCGAGAAATGGAATTATCAGAGATCAAGTAACCAACTGCAATTAATATTACCATCAAAAAAATCTACAATGACCTAATTCCAACTATATACAAAGTGCAGAGGAAACATGACAAAGACTCTAGATGAAACCAAATCTCAAGAAAAAAACATATCCTGAAAAGGGTCAGGGTAGAGGCAGATGTGTACCAAAAGAAAGCAAGAGAGAGTTACTACAGGTTGGCTTGATTAAGACTATGGCATAAAGGCCCAAGAAAGGACCCTGAGCTTGGAATCAGGAAACCTGGGTTGAAATCCTGGCTCTGCCTCTTAACCAGCATTTTGACCTTGAACAAAGTAACCCTGTAACCCTTAGTTTTCACATCAGTGAAAGGAGGATAACAAAATCTATCTCACAGGTTGACTAAAGATTAAATTAGTGAATATGCGTGAAAGTATAGTGTTTAACACGTTTGACATAGAAGGCCTATAGATGCTCTTTAAATGAATGAGAACAAAAGTTGTAAGCAAAAGTTGAAGTAGAATGTGTTTAAGGAGTAACAAGTCCATAAGGTTGTACGAGGAGAGTGGGTTCATCTGGCAGATTGCCTTGAATACAAGGTAGAATCACTTTAGGCTTGCTCAAGGTGACTATCAGAATTCACTGCCAGCTCTTGAACGGAGGTATGAAAAGGTGACCTTGATATTGTTGAAACAATTATGGGAAGACTGGATGGATCGATTAGAGGTTGGAAACCAAAGGCTCTTGGAGTGCTTAGACATGAGGAGAGAAACTGCAAGAAAATGGAGCTACCAATAGAGAGAGAAAAGAAAAGGAGCGGAAAGGAGAGAGGAGAAGTCAGAGTTGAACACGAAGTAATCTACATAAAGTTGGTACTCAGCACTATCACCCTACTCTAAGCCAGCAGCTCTCACCTATACCCCATGGGAGCCTCTGAGTTAGTAAAAAAAAAAAAAAAAATTTAAAAATAAATAAATAATGCTTTCAGCTGCAGGTAGCAATTTAGCTCAATTTTAGCTTAAATGATATTATCACTTTGTTGTTTCTAGATCTAAAATCTGGACAAGTTGGCTCCAGGGTTTTTTTTTTTCCCCCAGTGGTTCCATGTCTGTGTCTCTAACTTCCTTGGCCTATCCTTCATGGTCACAAAATGACTGCCACAACTCCATGTATCATACATCAAACACAGAAAGCAAGGACACAAGGCCATAGAGGTAAGACAGTAACAGCCAACCCTCACATCTGTTCCTTTTACCAAGAAACACAGTTTCTGTCCCAGAAGCCTTTCAGAAAACTTGCCTTTATGGCACAAAGGTCAGATCTAGGTGACATCATTACCTGTAGCTGCAAGGGAGACCGGGAAAATAAAAACTAAGCTTCCAGACAGTATGTAGCAGAGATAAGAATATGTTTTATGTAGTTGATCAATGGTATCTGCCGTGGCTCCCTAACTGGTTCCTTGCTTCCAGACTTGTTCCCCTATAGTTCATTCTCTACACATCAGCCAAAGCATACTTTTAAAAATTTATTATCTCCCTACTTAACACTATTCAAAGCTTTCCAGTTTACTTAGATTAAATCTGAACTCTGTACTTGCGCTACAATGCCCTGCCCTATCTGGGTTCTGCCTACTCCTCTAACTATACTTCTCATGGCTCCTCTCCTCCTTTCCTTTATTTTATGGTCACGATGACCTTCTGTTAGTTCTTCTTAGGGACTCTGCACCCGCTCCCAGTTTGGGGATAGCTTCCCCTCCCATGTCTTACCCAGAAGCTCCTTCTCATGCAGGTCTCTCCTCTCAGACCTCAAAAATCCAAGCACCATAGCTCTCTTTTACCAAACCTTGTTTATTTCCTTAGTTATATGTATCACAACCCTTAATTCCACTTACCACAAGTCATCATTATTTTGTCTGTTTTCTTATTATCTGTCTCCTACTCTAGAATGTGAGTTCCATGAAGATTAAGCAGCATAAGAAATATCTTGAATTTTTCCTCCATACTTGGGTATCAAATAATAAAAATAAAATAATTTAAGCACTCAGGATGCTAAAAAATAAATAAATAAATAGCTTAATAATAATCCAGGAGATAGACGTGTATTTGGAAAGGGACCCAAAACAAGCATGTTCATTCTTCTCCATGAGAATAACCAGCCCCACCATATCATTCAATAATCTTTACCACACCCAGAATCTATAGTGGCTTATATAACTTTCAAACACAATTATTAGTAGGCTGGCAGAAAAGCCACACAAACTAGTTTTGAGTGAGGAGACTTTAAGAGTAATTGCCTCATAAACTTTTATATTTTTCATTGAACTGCCATGTGATATGGTTCAGGTCATTACTAGAGGGAGCAGAGACAATTCTGAGTCACAGCTATGAATCATATTGAAATGAAACTTGGTGACATTTAGGAATGAGTATCTGAAAGAAATCAGAGATTTCCCATGCTAATCCTTCCAGAGTTATTTTCACAGCACAAATCCAGGTAACCATTTCTATTACGTGTCTACGAATTTAAAAATATTATCCTACATGCTTTTAGAAATACGAACAGAAATAAATGCCTTACCTTATGTACACATGCTGCTGAAGTGAGCATATAATTGTCTTACCTTCTGATCTTCAGAAGAGGATTTATTTGGGTATCATCAAAAATTGTTTCTTATGAACAGCCCAACAGAGAGGAGAAGAAAGTGGATCAGAGGCTAAGTGACCAACGTTTTTGTTTTATGGGTTTTGTTTGCTTGTTTGTTTGTTTTTGTCTTTTTAGGGCCACACCTGCAGCATAGGGAGGTTCCCAGGCTAGGTGTCGAATCGGACCTGTAGCCACTGGCCTAAATTACATCCACAGCAACAGCAGATCCAGTCCTCGTCTGACACCTACACCACAGCTCATGACAATGCCGGATCCTTAACCCACTGAGCGAGGCCAGGAACTGAAGCTGTGTCCTCATGGATGCTGGTCAGATTAATTTCCACTGACCCATGAGAGGAACTCCAGTAGCCAAGTTTCTAATCTACAGAGTCTAACTGTATGAAGACCTAATGGTCCCCTTTGGGTCTCAGGAAAACTAAGGGTCTATCAAGATAGTCTCTTATTTACCTCTAAAAATTAATAAGAGCACTTAAGGAGATTCAGTTACAGCACACAATGACTTTCTGGAGATAAAACTGATTTCTTTCACTTAAAAAATTAGTAGACAAGTTAAAGAAGAGGGTGGTTGGTCACTGCAGAGGTATGAATTGGAGGCCAAAAGGAAGAAATATCAAGGAACAGAACCAAAATACGAAGAGGTAGAAATTATGAGGGAAAAGGCAAAGAGCCTTAGAGAGTATCTGATATATGAATAACAGGAGTTCTAAAGAGAGAGAAAAGAAGAGATGGGGAATAGATAATAATTAGACAAATAATTAAACTGAGACAAACTGTTCCTTAGTCTCAGTTTAAAATGGCACGCCAAGTCACTATCAAGTTCAGTGATAGAAGACACACCCCTGGGAATATCACTGTAAAACTCTTGAACTCCACATATAAAAAGACAAGTTTAACAGCTTCTAGGCACAAGTAACTCACAAAGGAGACAGACTGACTCTGGACTTTTTATCTCCAAGATGGGAAGCTGAACAAACATCACTGGTATTTGAGGAAAAGGAAGCTACAACCTAAGAATGCTATGGTCTTTCAAGAGCTCGTTCACCTGTAAGGAAAATATTTACACACATGGAAGGATTCCAAGAATACATCGCTCCAGTATCCCATCTGAAGAAATGACAGTCTAGACCTACAATTACTAAACATCTCTGCCTAACCTAGAAGATAAGAACAGAAGAGGGGTGGAGAAGGAAGAAAATATTTCAAAGAGCTCATTTGGGAAAGGAAGGAAGCAGAGAAAAGTCTCATTTGGGGGTTTGGAGGAAATCGAGAGGAAATACAGCATCTAACCAAGGGACAGGGTAAGATTTTCTTGCTTCGAGTAACAGTAGAGATACTTGTGTGTAGTTATGAATGCCAAGGACAGGAACCAGGAAGGAAGTCAATCGAGCGTGGCTCGATCTCACTCATAAACGAAGAAATGCAAATTGAAATGTCTTTTAAATGCCATTTTTTTATCGATCAGATTAGCAAAACAGGAAGTGTGATACTATCCAGGGTTGCTGTCGAGAACCGTGGAGGCAGGGAAGTACTTGCACACCTTTTAGCTGAGAATATAACAGGTGTAATCTTTTTGCAGAGCAAATGCACAGCACCCAGCCAACGTAAAGTGAATGTACCCCATAGGGAATCATCCCATTTGTTTTTTTAAATGAACATACACAAAATATGTATTACTTTTAAGTTATAAGGATACGAAGAAACTCTTAACCATAGTTATAGAGAGGGAGGAGGTCAGAGCTTGAGAAGGGAATTTATGTTTTTGTTTTTTTTTTACTGATAATATTTTAGTCACCCAAATTCTTTAGAATGTAAAACTAAGTGGATTAATATGTAACGATTACATTCAACTTTTATAGGGTTGTACCCACAGGCATACGGAAGTTCCCAAGTTAGGTGTCAAATGGGAGATGCAGCTGCCAGCCTATGACACAGCCACAGCAACACGGGATCCAAGCCATGTCCGAGACCTACACCACAGCTCACTGAAACACCAGATCCTTAACACACTGAGTGAGGCCAGGGATCGAACCCACATCCTCATGGATACTAGTTGCATTTGTTACCACTGAGCCACAACAGGAAATCTGGGAATTTGTGCTTTTCACTTTCTATATTGATTGACTTTTTTTGCCTTAAGCAATATTTTCTTAAATGTATAAAACTAGTTCATCAAAAATGCACATGCCCTTTTACCCAGAGATTCCATTTCTAGGAAGTTACTTAACCATCCAGTTCTATACCTGCACATGCATGGATAGATAATGATGTAATGAGAATTCTTATGCATAGGTTTGCAATAGGAAAGAAACAAAATCTAGAAACTACTAAAATGTCTATCAATTGGTTAAATATAAGTACATTCTAAATATTATGCAATGCAGCATCAAAAAGAATGAAAGTGATCTATATACACAGATGTGCAAAGATGAAGTTTAAGACATTGGCTGCTGGGAGTTCCTGTTGTGGCTCAGCAGTAATGAACCTGACTAGCAACCATAAGGATGCAGGTTCCATCCCTGGCCTCGCTCAGTGGGTTGAGGATCTGGCGCTTCAGTGAGTTGTAGTATAGGTTGCAGACTTGGCTTAGATCCCATGTCGCTGTGGCTGTGTCATAGGCTGGCAGCTGCAGCTCCGATTTGACCCCTAGCATGGGAACTTTCCATAGGTGCAGCCCTAAAAGGAAAAAAAAAAAAAAAAAAAAAAGACAATGGCTGCTAAAGAAAACAAACTGCTGAATAGCATAAGCACATTTAATAAAATTTTTAAAGGATATATGTACGTGAACATTGATGGAAGGAAATTTTAACATTGTGTACCTCTGGATAGTAGAACTTGAGGACTGAGAAGGTGGGAGGCAAACGTTTGCTTTTCTCCTTGTACACTTCCAACTGTTGTATAGCTTTAATTAGTTTCTATGGGTATCTATTACTCTTATAATTTAAAATATCAATTAACTTTTAAAAAGTGTAACAAATGGTATGTGTTTAAATACATATTCACATGTAAAACTGTGCCTAGTACATTACAACTATCTAATGGCAGGAAACATCAAAACCCTGATTACAAAAACACCGTATTACCAATGGCCTATTTGTTAAATAATTTACACATAATTGTCAAGCGTTTTTACCTTGACATTTTGGAATACCTTTTTGCACCTTCCGTAACTAATTATTCAACACTAATTATTTCTCTCAGAAACGCAAGGTCCCGTTGGGAAGCCCAATAGCAGAGGACATACACCATCCTGGATAAAATCCCTGTCTGCTGAAATCTTCAATATTCTGCAGAGCATTTAAGAAACATTTAAACTGTAATATCTAGAAATGAGAAAATCAATTGAATGTGCTATGTGTAAAGTACAGCATCTTGAAAATCTATTGCTGAGTAGTTTCGGCATCAATTGTATGGATATAAATCAAAGCTTTTAATAATAGGGATAATTACAAAACTCACTGGGTCTGTTGTAAGCACATTTTTATTCTAAAAAGGTGGATGTCTGTTAATAGAGCAACCTCCCTTGCATGTTCAAGAATTTCATTCCTAAGGATCTTTCTATTGTAAAATATCTGTCACGTTTCTCTTTCACAAGTCTGCTAGATTGCACTCATCTTGCTCATGCCTCTCTCCAGTGGGACACTTATCTTCAGTGATGAAAGCTAAATGTTGTTAATATTAGAGGAAAATGTTTTAGGCACAGAAATGAAAAAGTCTTGTGATGGCTTGATAAGTACAATGCTCAGAATAGAGATAAATTTGAAAATTTGGTTCTTTCCCTCCAATTAATTTTTAGGGGTCATTTTAATGATACCACAAATATACAGCAAGTAAACAGCTTTCCTTCTTTCTTTTCATTTAGTTACTTGTTTCTTGTTCTCATGAGTGAGGACACAATGACCAAACGAAATCTGGCGTCTAGTTTTATTTGCTCAGTAAGTGCATATAGAAATCAAGTGACCTTTCAAAAAAACCTTTCCGGGAGTTCCCTTCGTGGCTCAATTGTTAACAAATCCAACTAAGAACTATGAGGTTGCGGGTTCGATTCCTGGCCTTGCTCAGTGGGTTAAGAAACCGGCGTTGCCGTGAGCTGTGGTGAAGGTTGCAGACGCAGCTCAGATCCCACGTTGCTGTGGCTGTGGCGAAGGCCGGCAGCAACAGCTCCTGTTAGACCCCTAGCCTGGGAACCTCCATATGACGCGGGTGTGGCTCCACATAAAAGGCAAAAAGACAAAAAAAAAAAAAAACCTTTCCAAATATTTGGAAACTGCTCTCCCAAAATACAGGCCAAGGTGATCTATAATATGCTATGATTCAGAGTCAAGCTTGATGGACTGGAGTCACATGACCTGGGTGCAAACTCTAGGTTTCTCATTTTCTGCCACTGGGTGCTTTAGAAAACCTCAGGGATTTTTTCTGAGCCTCACTTTCTCAGTTTGTCAAGGAGAAATGATCATTATATCTATCTCCTATCAAAAACATTCAATACCTGGAGTTCCCATCATGGGTCAGCGGTTAACGAACCTGACTAGTATCCATGAGGATGCCAGTTCAATCCCTGGCCTTGCTCAGTGGGTTAAGGATCCAACATTGTCATGAGCTGTGGTGTAGGTTGCAGACATGGCTCGGATCCTGCATTGCTGTGGCTGTGGTGTAGGTCAGCAGCTGTAGTTCCAATTCGACCCCTAGGCTGGGAACCTCCATATGCCTCTGGTCTGGCCCTAAAAAGACAAAAGACAAAACAAACACAAAAACCACTCAGTAACCTGAGTTCTGTGGTGGCTGAGTGATTTAAAGATCCAGTGGTGCGGGTTCAATCCATGGCCCGGGAACTTCCACATGCCATGGATGAAACCAGAAAAAGGAGGGCAGGGAGAAAGAATATCATCTCCCCAGAAAAAATGCATGTGCTTATAGGTTCAAACAATTTCATATATAATTTCAGGGAGTTCAAGGGTTTCCTGAAGCCCATCCATAATGAATCTCAGCTTAAAATATCACTGTGCATGTGCCAAAAGACAAATTTTTTAAATGAAGTATAGTTCATTTACAGTGTTGTTAGTTTTAAGTATACAGTCAAGTGATTCGGTTACACACATATATATTCTCTTTAAGATGCTTTTCCACTATAGGTTATTACAAGATATTGAATATAGTTCCCTGTGCTATATAGGCAGGATGATATTCAAGAGAAGTTTCCAGAAAGTCAGTGAAGAGTTTGGACACTCACTTTTACTCAGCAGGGAATGATTTCTGCAAGAGGTGGTACCTGAGCCCATGAGGAGGGAGTGCCCCTGATAATCAGTATCCATAGCAATGGTTACCACAGCAGTGCAGCCTGATGTCCCCTTCTGGGAAAAATCTATATGTGCAGAGAAAGAACACAGCTCTTCACCCTACCTGGGATCCCAAGGCCCCAGGGTTCACTAGGCTGAACCTCAGAAAGACAAAGAGAAGATCAGGTCCACCTTAGAGCAAAGCAAATCAGGACATGCATTCACCCACAGTGTTCACACACCCTCCTCTCCAGTGACAGTGCCAGTGTGGGGGAGGACTGGTCCAGGTACAAGGACAACCTGTAAATCAGCCTCTGGGTGAAAGACAGACACAGAAAGAGTGAGTGAAACAGAAGCTGAAATGAAGGAAGGTGTGGTTTGTCCAGACTTGTATAACAAAGGACTTTCCTTAATTGCTATACTTAAAGTATCACACTGATCATTTGGTCCTCACTGCTATCCTTCCAGATGTTAATAGAACGCATGATAATTCTCAGACTTCTCTATGAAGTATTCCCTGCTGATGGAGGCTGTATTTGACCATGAAGATCCAAAGAAGCAGCTCAATACAGTCCACCGAAACCTTGAAATTTCTTTGCAGTTCTTGTGTTCTTATAGTTTGCTCTTTAAATCATGCAAATTTCACCTTCTAGTTAAGAGCATATCTGTTTGTTCATTCCTAAATTTTCTAAGAAATGAGTGTTTGAACATTTCTGCTAATTTGAGAAGTAAAGAATCAGGCATTATATTTTCTTCATTTTGCAAATGAAAGCCATAGAGCTATTTTGCGGAAGAGCTGAGACTTAGCACACATCTCATTCCAAATCGACTGCATGCTTTTTATGATCACATGCCGCAAGTGAGAAAGCAGAGGAATGGAGAAAGGTAAAGGACATCTTGGCAGGAAGTTTACAGTCCAAAAGTGGGATGGTCAAAGGGGTTTGTTGGAGACTTTTAGAGGACTCAATAATGGAATAGGCAGCCAATTAAATAAGAGTTCCAAAACTCTCAGCACCTTGATTTCCCTACATATAAAACGAAGCCAGTAATACCTATCTCACAGGGCCGCTGTTAGGATTCAACGAGGAAATCTATGGAAACTCCTCAACCCAGTGCCTGACCCACAGTGGACCTTCATTAAATGACAGTCTTGGTTACCCTCGGTCAAGTGCACATCTCTACCCGCCCAGCTCTTAAGCACCTTAAATCGAACGTTTCCCAAATCAAATATATCACTCTCTTTCTTCCCCATTATCCTTCCCCTAACTTCCAAGAGAAACTTTTCTCTTTCTTGTGTATTCTCACTTCTGGTTAATGGCCCCTCCATCTATCCAAGTGAGCCTCAAAGGCGTCCTCAAAGCCTCCCTGTTCTTACCCACCCCACCCATGTAATTAATAAATTCTGCACTTTCTGTCTTTTGAATATATCTCAAACCCATCCCTCTTCTCAGCCTCTTTGCTATTGCCTTTCTCACCTCTCTCCTGGACAACTATAATCATTCCCCTACTGATTTCTGTCTCTTCTCTACACTGCTGATGGTGATTGTTCTAAAATACAAATCTGACAATCCCATTACCAAGTGAAAAACTTAGAAAATCTCAAGTTAACGTCTGCAAAAGGCCAAATCTCCTTATATTCTGGACCTAAGTACTTTTCCAGTTTCTCAACTTCTCCTACACACACACACACACACACACACACACACACACACACACACACACAATTAGAACCCAACCTCACAGATCCTTTCAAAATTTCTCCTAATGCCTAGAATCCCCATCCTCTCAATGTTACTGGGAAATTCATTCTTACCCTTCAAGTCCTGCTGAAATGCCAGCTCTTTAAGAAGATTTACCAGCCCTCACACATTTCCCTTCTCATCAAAATCATCTAACTGGTCTTTCCACTTCTGTTTCTACCCTGTTCCAACATGGAGAGCATACTGTCTTCTTTTCAAATGCAAATCTACCCTGTGTCAGGCTCTCTCTGCTGCCTAAGAATGGCTGTCCATTGCTAAATCCCAAATCTCTACCTAGGCCTACGTTACCCACCTCCATACACACGTCCTATGTCTCTTCTCACTAATTCTCTGTGATTCAACCACACCAATCTTGTTCATACTACAAGGTGTGTGAATATGTGTCTCCTTATCCTTTGCTGGTTAAAGCTCACTCATCCTTTGGAATGCAGCTTAACATCCCTGCCTTTGGGAAACATTCCCAGACCCTCCATCCTAGACCAGATCATTGTATTCCTCACATTGGTATCCGCCACATGCAAAGTATTTAGTAGATATTTGCCCAAGCCTTCTCCTCTACACCCCCAATTCTTACTCATATTTGGCATTTATCACACAGAAATAGAAGTATTTCTATTAGACTGTGTGCTCTTGAAGGGTATACAAAATGGGCTCTCTTTTTTCCTTCTTCTCTTCTCTTCCTACTCCCCATCCTCTTCCCCATAATCAGTCTCATCCTCTTCCTCCTCCTTTTCTTCCTCTTCCTCCTCTTCCTTCCCCCAGCCACCCCAAGCAAATCCATAATGGTGGCAGTTGCATTAACAATCATGGTAACAGCAGATGCCTATAGGTATCAAAATATCTGAGAGAAAAGAACCTTTTAATGAAGAAAATATGTTTGAAGAAATAATGGCTAAAAATGTCTCAAGTTTGGTGAAAGACATAAACCTACATATTCAAGAAGTATAATCAATCCCAGATTGAATAAAACCAAAGAAATCCACACACATATCCAACATACTCAAACTTCAGAAATCTAAAGACAAAGAAAATATCTTGAAAGCAACAAGAAAACAATGGCATACTATTTGCAGGGGAATTACAATTCAAATTATTTCAGATTTCTCATCAGACATCATGGAGGAAAGACAGAAGTAGAACAACATTTTTAAAGTGCTGAAAGAAAAGAACTGTCAACTAAGAATTCTATACTTAGCAAAAATGTCCTTCAGGAATAAAAGCAAAATGCATTCTAAGATGAAGAAAAAGTAAGAGAATTTTCTTTTGGCAAAGCACCTAGAATTGCTAGAATAAATTACTCATAGAGAAGGAAAATGATATTAAAAGGGAACTTAGAACATCAGGAAGAGCAACAAAAATTATAATTATCTGAGTAAATGTAATACATGATTTTTCTCCTGTGGAGTTATTTAAAATATGTTTGATGACTAAAATCAGAAATTATAAATATAATTTATATTCAAACATAAATACATGATATTTATTATGGGCTTTTCAATTTATACAGTATTATTTATACTTATTATTTATATAGTATTATTTATTATGTAATGCATAAAACAAATAAAACATGGAGTTCCCGTCGTGGCTCAGTGGTTAACGAATCCGACTGGGAACCATGAGGTTGCGGGTTGGATCCCTGGCCTTGCTTAGTGGGTTAAGGATCCGGCATTGCCATGAGCTGTGGTGTAGGTTGCAAACGTGGCTCGGATCCCACGTTGCTGTGGCCATGGCAAAGGCCGGCAGCTACAGCTCCTGTTAGACCCCTAGCCTGGGAAACTCCAAATGCAAAAAGACAAAAAAATAAAATAAATAAAAAGTAAAACATAAAGGGAGAAACCCATCTGGTTGTGAAACTTCTACATTCCACTTCAAGTAATAAAATATTGAAGTGAAAAAATATTGATAAAATATAAAAGTTATTGGGAAGAATTATGTATACTGTAATTCCTAGAGCAACTATCAAAATAACTACACAAAGAGATATAGTGACATAGTCAAAAACAAAATAAACTAAAATTCAATACTAAAAACAACAAAAAAGTTCAAATACCCAAAAGAAGGTAAGAAGGGAGAAAGAAGTGAAAAGAAGAGATAAAAAACAAAAAATAATGTAAAATGGCAGACATTAATCCAAGCATATAAATAATTATATTAAATGTAAGCAGTCTAAACATACTAAAAGAGAACATCAAAGTATATTTTTTTAAAAATTACCAGATTATGCACAATATATAAGAAACTCACTTTAAATATAATGATGTAGGTAAATTAAAAGTAAACAAAAACACGCAAACACTAATCAAAAGAAAGCTAGGATGGCAATATTAATATTATAAAGAGTAGATTTCAGAGAAAAGGAAATCACAAAGGATAAAGAGAAACATGATATAACGATAAAAGGGTCAGTTCACCTATAAAATATAACAGTCCTAAATGTGTGTACACTCAACATCAGAGTTTCAAAATACATGAAGCCAAACCCCAGCAGAACTGACAGAAGAAACAGGCAAATTTGCAATTATAGTTGGGAGGCTTCAACACTCTTTCCTCAAAAACTGATCTAATAAGGGGAGAGAAAAATCATAAAGTATAGAGAAGACATGAACAACATCATCAATCGATTGAACATATTTGACATTTATTCAACACTCCATTCAAGAACAGAAAAATATACATGTATACACAAACTTCCATGTGTTTGGTGATTTTTTAGTTTTTTTATATTATTGATTTCTAGCTTAATTCTATTTTAGTCAGAGAACATGCTTTGTATGCTTTCAGTTCTTTTAAATGTTGTTTTTTTTATTTTTTATTATTTTTTTTTCTTTTTGTCATTTTTATGGCCGCACCTGCGGCATGTGGAGGTTCCCAGGCTAGGGGTCTTATCGGAGCTGTAGCCACTGGCCTACGCCGCGGCCACAGCAACGCAGGATCCGAGCCGCATCTGTGACCTACACCACAGCTCACGGCAACGCCAGATCGTTAACCCACTGAGCAAGGCCAGGGACCGAACCCGCAACCTCATGGTTCCTAGTAGGATTCGTTAACCACTGCGCCACGACGGGAACTCCCCATAAATGTTGTTTTTTTTAAAGACACAAGATAAGACTGTTCCATGTATATTTGAATATTTGAGTTCCCGTCGTTGCTCAGTGGTTAACGAATCCGATTAGGAGCCATGAGGTTGCGGGTTTGATCCCTGGCCTTGCTCAGTGGGTTAAGATCCGGTGTTGCCATGAGCTGTGGTGTAGGTTGCAGACGTGGTTCAGATCCCACGTTGCTGTGGCTGTGGAGAAGGCCAGCGGCTACAGCTCCTGTTAGAGCCCTAGCCTGGGAACCTCCATATGCCGTGGGTGCGACCTTAGATAAGGCAAAAAGACCAAAAAAAAAGAAAAAAAAGAAAGATCTCCAGTCAATTATTCTACCTAAAGGCCAAGGAAAAGAGGAGTAAAATAAAATAAATGCAAGGAGAATAAAGAAAATAATTAAAATAAGAGCACAGATAAGGAGTTCCCATCATGGCGCAGTGGAAATGAATCCGACTAGGAACCATGAGGTTGCGGATTTCATCCCTGGTCTCGATCAGTGGGTTAAGGATCCAGGGTTGCCCTGAGCTGTGGTGTTGGTCACAGACACGGCTCGGATGGCGTTGCTGTGGCCGTGGTGCAGGCCAGCAGCTGTATTTCCGATTAGATCCCTAGCCTGGGAACCTCTGTATTTCCATATGCCTTGGGTGCGGCCCTAAAAAAGCGGAAAAAAAAAAAAAAAAGAGCACAGATAAAATTCAAATCAGAAAAACAGAGAAAACTGATTAAAAACATTTGCCTGATAAAAGGCATGGTTAAAAAAATTAACAATTTATAATCTAAGAAAAAATATTTACAAATCACACAGCCAACAAATGTTTTGTATTCAGAACATATTAAAAACTCACAATTCCACAATAAAAATAAAAATATAATTTTAAAATAGGCAAAAGACTTGAACAGACACATCGCCAAAGAAGAGATGCTGATGGCAAATAAACACATGGAAAGATGTTTAACATTATTAGCCACTAGTGAAACATAAATTAAAACCATTACAAGATACCACTACACGCATATGTGAATGGTTAAATTTTTTAAAGTTTTAAATGACAACATCAAGTGCTGATAAGGATGTGGTTCAACTCGAAATTTCAAACACTGAGGGGAATTCACAACTGTACGGCTATTCTGGAAAACAATTTAGCAGTTCCCAGAGGCCCAACAATCCAACACCCAGGCATTTACCCTGGAGATGAGAACTACGACACATAAAGATCTGTACCCAACTGTTATTTAGCAGTTCTACTTCTAATCACTCCAAACTGGAAACAACCCAAACGTGCTTCGACAGTTTAAAGGACAAACAAACTGTGGTACATTCATACAATGGAATACCACTCAGCAATAAAAAGAAATTAATCGTTAATATACACAACTTGAATAAATTTCAAATTCATTATGCTGAGTGAAAGAAACCAGTCTTAGAAAAAAAAAAAAAAACAAGAGAAAACAGAAATACACAAACAAAAGCCTTAAAAGGACAGTCCAGTAAAGACAACTAACACTATTAAAATTGTACACTTAAAAAAATGATCAAGAGGGTAAATTTTGTATTAGATGTTTTTTCTAACCACAATCAAATTTTTTTTTCTAAAAAAGAACATTTCTAGACCCTACCCTTGATCTAGATGAGAAACTTCAGTGGTTAGGCTGGGAATCTTCATTTTGACAAGCTCCTCGAGTGTCAAATTTGAGAAGCCCTGATCTGGAACATATCTCCAGGAATCGCAGCAAACTACTGAACTCCTCGTCATCTCTGCCCTCTTCCTCCTTTCAACCATGTCCCTGCAGGCCTAGACTTTCAGACCTGGGCGGGCCAACTACCCAACAGCCTCAAAGAGCTGAGACAGCCCCCTCAGGTAAGTTTTAGGACTTGCTATATGAAGGATGAAGGCAAGAATATGAGAACCAGCATTTAACTTTAACGTGAACATGGTCAATGCTTTCTTTCCTTTTTCTGACTTAAGGTCATTAACTTTCGGCCACAAGAAAGTCCCTTCCAACCTTCATGTTCATAGTTTTACTTATTTATTTGTCTTTTTTAGGGCAGCATCCACAGCAAATGGAGGTTCTAAGGCTAGAGGTCCAATCATGGTTGTAGCTACTGGCCTACACCACAGCCACAGCAATGCCAGATCCAAGCTGCATCTGCAACCTACACCCCAGGGCAACACCGGATTCTTAACCCACTGAGGGAGGCCAGGGATTGAACCTGTGTCCTCATGGATACTAGTCAGATTCATTTCTGCTGAGCCATGATGGGAACTCCATATTCATAGTTTTATGATCCAAATAATCTGTGCCTTAAGAATAGAGCTGAAAGTCCAGTTTAGAAACTTCTGGGGGCCCCCAAACTGTACATGAATGGCCCTCAAATACCTAATCAAGTTCAGGCCAGTCTTTTTGGTCCAGTTGCAGCCTGGATAAGACTTGAGGGATACTGGGGGGGAGGGGTGCGAATCCAGGACTGCTCTCTAGTGTTTAAATCTTCCTTAATGTGCCAGTGTCACTGAGAAGTTATCTAAGGCTAGTGCTTTTCAAACTGGATCAAGACCCTTGAATGAGTCAAGAAATTTAGTGGGTTACCACTGGCATGTTTTGGAATGGAATGGGATTAAATGAAATGGAGGAGAAACAAGCAAAGTACATGAGTAAGTATAAAAACTATTTAAGTAAACTTTTGTTTTGAGGTATGTGTGAGTACAAGGTCTTTTTTTTTTTTTTTTTAACTGTGGAAAACATTCCAGGGTTTGAAAAAACACAAGCAGTTGTGTGTGGAGGGAGGGGGATAAGAAGAAGTATCTTTCCAGGCCAGAAACAGAGCTGGGAAAGGGTATGGAACAGAGCGAGATTAGAATTGCTCCCATGGCCCAAACCAACCCTCTGAAATTCACCTCAAAATCCTTGAGAAAAGAGAAGAGAGAAAGGCTTCCCATACGCAGAAAGGGGCCTGGAGCTGTTGGCCCAGCTCCTCAGGCCCTGACCTATCTATGCCATGGTTTGGTTTTGCTTATTTTTGACCAAACAACTAACCAGGGCTTCTAAAGTCTTGACTCCAGGAGTTCCCTTCGTGGCTCAGTGGTTAACGAATCCAACTAGGAACCAGGAGGTTGCGGGTTCGATCCCTGGCCTTGCTCAGTGGGTTAAGGATCCAGCGTTGCCGTGAGCTGTGGTGTAGGTCGCAGAAGCGGCTCGGATCCCGCGTTGCTGTGGCTGTGGCGAAGGCCGGCGGCTATAGCTCCTGTTAGACCCCTAGCCTGGGAACCTCCATATGCCGTGGGTGCGGCTCTACTTAAAAAAAAGGCAAAAAGACAAAAAATAAAATAAAGTCTTGACTCCAGCCACAGTGGCTCACATCACCTTGATATTCCCAAAATTCAAAATGGTCCAAACAGGATTTTTAACTTATCTATTTAGTGGTAGGATTTGTAACTCTCACACCTGGAAGATTCAGGGTATATACATGGCCTCCAGGAAAGATGACCCCGCTGACACAGTCTGCATTTCAAAGCCTCCTACCTTATCTTCAGGTGCCGGAATCATCAGAAGGCTGTGTGTTACTCCTTACTCAGCCTTTGGGGGGAGGCGGGAAACTTGTGGCACCACTATCAGTTTTACAGTCCATATGACACAGGAACTGGGTAGGGACCTTCCTTACAGCAGACCCTGAGGCTCAATTTCACACGCAGATACTAAGTGGTCAAAGGGGCCATGAGCTCAGGCTTTCAAAGCCTATACTTTTTCCATAGCATCAAGCTGCCCCTTTTGTTTCTGAGTAAGCAACTATTATTTCATATGAATCTGAATCTACTTCCATTTAAGCTGTTTTAGAAAGTGTTCATACTGTTCTCCCAGCTAAAGCGTTCAAAAGACTCTGAAGCAACAGCAAACAAATGAATTTACAATGAACAGGGCTTATTAACATGTTTTCAATAGGAATTGAAAATATATAGGCTCACTTGACTTGCTTCTTTAAAGAGACAGTAGAAGAATTAAATGTACAGAGAATCCTGCTGGATTTTAATAAATAAATAAATAAATAAATAAATAAATAAATAAAAATACATCTGGATTTCTGATGTGTGTTAGATGAAAACTATTTATATAAGAACGTATTTCCAGAGTTATAACAGAAGTCATTAGCAAAGTATGATTCAAAATACCCAGTTCTTTCCAGTAAAGTTTTTTCAGCCCTCTATCAAATATACAAAATTAAGTCAACTTATATCAACCTTTCACATACTTACTAGCACGTATAAAATCTTTGAAATCAGAAGGTATTCTTTTAAGGTTTTACTCTCTGAAAGCCATTTAAGACTCTTACTTGAATATTTATTTTAATCCGGTTCATTTTTAGCTTCTCAAATCACACATTTTCCCGAGATAAGCCAGACTAAAGAAGCTTAATTTTTCACCTTTTGTAAAATCGGCAGATACATGGACCTACTTACTGTACTATACCAAGTAACTGATAAACAAAATTTCACTTATCCTCACCCATCCACACAGCACTGTTAGGTCTCTGGGCCCTTCATTTGTATTTCATGACTCAACGTGATAGGAAATGAGACATGGCCTGAAGCATGGGATTAAAGGCAGACTGCAAGACCAAAACAGACCAGAGGCTATTTCACACACCCCTTCTTCCAAGAATGTGTTGCTCTGTCCTGAAACTGGAATAATTGACTTTGATGGGAGGAAGGAATGAGGCACAGAATTTGTTCTATACCAAACGAGACTGTCCATCAACAAAGCATTGTTAAGTCAGGGCAATTTCATAGGCAGAGTTCTAAAAATTATGTTGCAGAAAAGAAGCCAAACTAACTCTTTATGTCACTGGGCCTTAACTTCACATGTGAGGAGAAAAATTAAGGGGTCCTCAGGTGATCCCTGAACGTAGGAGTCCGTCTCAAAACCACCACTGACTTAAAGCACTCTGCTACCAAACCCACGTCACACATTTGGAAATACATATACTGCGTTAAAAGCAAATTCCCATCTATCTTTCAGCAGAAACTGCCTTTTGAAAGGCTTCAAATAACCTTTCAAAAAGTTAACTTTTTCACTTTTAAAGAGTTTTGTGAAATTCATCCTAATGAGGTCGTGACTCTGATTTGAAGGACACTCCTGGGCAGTAGTGCGGATACAGGGGTCATGAGAAGTGGATCTGAACCTCAGTTCACTGTAGGAAGGTTATAAGAAATGCCAAGTTTAAGAAAGTAAAAGTGTGACACAGACCTTCCCACAAATAGTCCAAGAAACCAGCACATGCCGCAAACAAGGCCAAGAACTCCCCGCTGCTTCTCCGGGCCTGGGTAACACTCTCCTCTCAGACCAGAGAGGCGATCTTGTAACATACAAACATTAAACGTCCACCCTCAAATAGTCGTTCAAAGTCATCTAAGTTTCGGTGGTGCCTCCACTTGTACCCATAAGCCTGACTCTTCTACAGATGGAGAAATAGAGTGAAGGACACTTCATCACATCTTACAGAAACCTTGCTGTAGATAAAATAAGAGGAAGATTTTTCACCAGGCCAAAATGGTAATTCTAATTAGAATTAATTAGATTAGAATTAATTCTAATTAGAATTTAATAAATTTATTAAAAGATTATCTGATCTGGGGTAGAGTCGTCAAGATACTCTGGTGGCATGATCAGTGATTTCCTCGCCTCCAAGTGACGGAGAGCTTGCCCGCTTCACTCCATGAGCTCAAATCCAAGTGCGGGTCTCCAACCCAGCTGCTGTTTCCTGTTCCTGTCGGCCCACTTTATGACTTGAGTGGTTTGCTGAGACACGTGGTTCCACTCCACTCTCCCTTTCTTTTCCTTTTTATCTCCTCTGATCTGACCCAGACATCCCAGCAGACGCAAGCCTGCGGCTGTGGCAGCACAAAGACACCCTTACCGAGATGTCGCTAGTACTTCAAGAACTACTATGTATGCACTGAATTAAATCGTTTTCTACAGAAATAGCATAACTACTGCTCTTTTGCAGAAAGTATAAGTATTGGCTCTTTTGCAGTGATACAATGATCAGAAGCAGACCCTGTTTCAGGCAGTGCTAAGATCACTTTTCTGGAATTCTAGAAATTCTCTTTGGAGGTGCAAGTCTTTTTTTTTTTTTTTTTTTGTACGTGTTTCTTCCAGAGTCACCACCACCCTCAAAACCCTATCTCTGATCTTAAACAATCATGATTCCCAAAGTCACCTGGCCAGTTCTGGTCATCTAGATAAGAGAAACCGGTGGGGCTCTCCAAACGTTCTGCCCCCCTAGACACACTAGAGTCAACAGGTGGCTTACCTTCTGGAGCCTAAACTTTTACCTCCTCGTTTGCACTTCCTTCCTGGTGGTTTAGTGGGATGACATCTAGGTGAGAGTTCGCCTGATTGCCCTGTTCTTCTCAGCACCCTGCCTTTCACTAACTTCAACTGCTAACCTTAGAGATGTACAATTGGAACGCCAGCTTCCGGCAAAGTTCCTGGAGTGTCATTAAGTAATGCACTTTGAATCTGCACTTGGCGTAGGATTGCCTGCCCAAGAGAAATACAAAAGGAAGGTGCAGTCACTCCAGCCCTGGCATCAAAATAAAATGAGAATAGAGGTGGTATGCATCCTGTGTAACATCCTCTGTCTGCTCTAAAACCACAGTAGCCACACAAGGTTCATTTTACCCAGAGAAAATGAAAAGACATATAAAGCAAAGTAGTTTGGCTAAATGATCTTGAGGGTTATTCCTAGCTCTGAAATACCAAGGGGCTTCTGGTTATGCAGTATATCCAAACTACTAAAACTTGGGTTAGTCAGTAGATAATCTGAGTCTATCATGTGTATTTAAACATAACAGGAGTTCCCGTCGTGGTTCGGCTGAAATGAATCTGACTAGTATCCATGAGGATGCAGGTTCAATCCCTGGCCTCTCTCAGTGGGTTCAGGATCCAGCGTTGCCATGAGCTGTGGTGGAGGTTGCGGATGCGGCTCAGATCTGGCATTGCTATGGCTGTCGCATAGGCCAGCAGCATCAACGCCAGTCTGCCCCAGTTCTGTGGCAATTCCCAACAGGTCAAACTTACATAAGTGGCCTCTATTCCCCTTCACTCCAGAGGAGTGACTTAGAATTAAATCACAGCCCCAGTCCAGCAGGTAAATGGAAGTTAGGATTAGAGATAAAGGATTAGAAAAGAAAACAGAAGAGGGAAGGGCATTAAAGTGCTTTCTGCTTGTAATCTCATTTAATTATGACCACCAATCCAGGGTGAGGAAACTGCAGCTCAAAGAAATTTAACAGCTTGCTAGGTCACTCAGCCAATAAGAGATAAAACAAGAATTTATTATTTTTTTTTAATTTATTTTTTTTTTGTCTCTTTGCCTTTATGTAGAGCTGCACCCACAGCATATGGAGGTTCCCAGGCTAGGGGTCTAACAGGAGCTGTAGCCGCCGGCCTTCGCCACAGCCACAGCAACGCGGGATCCGAGCCGTGTCTGCGACCTACACCACAGTTCACGGCAACGCCAGATCCTTAACCCACTGAGCAAGGCCAGGGATCGAATCCACAACCTCATGGTTCTTAGTCGGATTCGTTAACCACTGAGCCACGAAGCGAACTCCTAAAACAAGAATTTAAACCACTCTCTCACCCCCAAACCCATGTTCTCTCCATGCTACACTCCTCGTCCAGCAAGTCTAACTTCCACGCTCCACACCATACGTATCACCTGCTTATTCTCACCACCACCAAGACATAAACCTGGGCACCAGGGGTCATGTCCACTTCCAAGTTCTGTCTTTGTGTGATTGGTGTACAGATGTGGCTGCCGCTCACTTTTGATCTCCTTAACCTTAAATATTGCGTTAATTAGGGTTAGGTCCACTCCAAGGGACAGAAAACCTAAAATAAGAGTGGCTCAGTGAAGACAGTTCATTTCTTTCTCATGTAAAAGAAGTCCAGGGGTAGGTGGTCCCCCGGGGGTGGAGGGTGTTCCACAGCATCAGAAACCCAGGTTCCTTCTATCTTGTTTGGTATTTCTCAACATAAAGCTTCCTTCTCATAGTCCAAGACAGCTTCCTTTTTTTTTTTTTCTGTGGGTTTTTTTTTTTTTGGAAGTTCCCAGGCTAGGGGCCAAATCAGCTGTAGCTACGCCACAGCCACAGCAACAAGGGATCTGAGCCACATCTGTGACCTACACCACAGCTCACGGCAATGCTGGATCCTTTACTCACTGATCAAGGCCAGGGATCAAACCTGTGTCCTCATGGATGCCACTCAGGTTCACTACTCCTGAGCCACAACAGGAACTCCTGAGAGAATTCTTTCTTATCAGACTTTTATTCTAATGAGGCCTTCAACGGATTAGATGACGCCCACCCACACAAGGAAAGGCCATCTGCTTTGCTCAGTTTCCCAATTCAAAAGTTAATCTCTTCCAGAAACACGCTCACTGATACACCCAGAATTACATCTACCAAATACCTAGGCACCCTGTGGCTCACTCAAGGTGACACATAAAATTAACTATCACTCTCATCTCCAAAATGACGACAACAATTTTTGTGTCACATGACTGTGGTAGGAACAAGTACGATAATGTACGTGGAAATGCTTAATTAAAAAGTGTAAGCCCAATTATACATGTGTCAGTGAGTATGATGCCCAAGAGTACAAATAGTATTCGACTGATACAGGCAAAAATACCTTTGAAAAGTAAGGAACAGTCTAGTTTATAAGTATTTAGTACTTAACCTCATCTCTAGGCACCCTCCCCTGGAGTTTTTTCCCATCTTCCATTCTATTCTCTTTCTATTCTGTTTCCTCTTCCACTTTTCCTTACAGGAGTGACTCTGCCCTTCCTACCATCTTTGGCACAGCTTTGCAAGAAAAAAGAGAGAGATTGAAATCGGAGAGTATAGATGAAGAAACGAGTGCTCAGTTGGATCAGAAGAATGACTATGTGATCAGAGCCAACAGGTGCTGTCCTACGCCGTTCACATATATAAAGTCATATAATCCTCACAACAGCCTTGTGAGATAGAGTCTGTGGGAAGCAGCCTTTAAAGATAGTCCCCAGGACTTCCCGTGTGCTCACAACAAAGATAGTCCCCCGTGATCCCTACCTCCTGGTTTTGATGCCTGGGTAATCCCCTCCCTTTGAGTGTGGGCTGGATCTGGATCTAGTGACTCACTTCTAATGAATATAATACGGCAAAAGCAATGGAATGCCATTTCCAAGATTAGGTAACAAAAAGACTGGCTTCTGTCTTAGGACTCTCTCTCTCTCTCTCTCTCTCTCACACACACACACACACACATTTACACTCACTGTCTTATTCACTCTAAGGAAAGCCAGCTGCCATGTTATAGGCTACCCTATGAAGAGGTCCACACATCAAGGAAATGAAATAAGCCTCCAACCAACAGCCACTGAAGGACTGAAGGCTTCAGTCAATCAACCCACCAGCAAAGAACTGAATCCTGCCAACAACCACATAAGTAAACTTGAAAGCAGATCCACACACCTGCTTCCCTCAAGCTGGGTATTTAGGTGAAACCACAGCTGCAATTGGACTCACCTGGAGCCAAAGACACCCAGCTAAGCTGTGAAAAGATTCTCAACCCACAGAAATGATTTAAGATGCAAAAATCTGGGATACAGCAGTGGATAACTATTACAAGCCTATTATCTTCAGTAAAGAAACTGCATCTCAGAGAGATTAAGAAACTTACAATGTTCTACAGCTTATAAATGTTAGAGTGGGGATTCAAGACCAGGAACTCTGGATCCTGAATCCATGCTTTTGAGTTGTTTGAAATGGTTTACATTTTAATAAACACATTTGACCGCTGAACTACATCGGCAGGTCCACTTCTACACGGATTTTTTTCAATAGTAAAGACTACAGGACTACAGGACCTATGGTTGGTTGAATCCTCAGATTCAGAGGAACTGCAGACATGTGGGAATAGCAGATATGAGGGACCAACCATAAGTTATACTCAGATTTTTAACTGGGCAGAGGCCAGTGCCCCTAACCCTTGCACTGGTCAAGGGCCAAACGCAAGTGTCAAAATATTTATATTCTGTATGATGTAAAGCTTCTGGTGCTAAAGATGTTTAAGCTCTAATTCAGATAACAGATGAGCTCTCTTTTGCCAGGATCCCTGCCAAAGCAAGTGTATGTCCTACCAAAAAAACTATCCTAACCACAGCTGGCATAATAATGAGTTCTTCTCAAGCAAAGCACGAATTATATAGTTGTAATAGGTGACAAGCACAATTGAAGCCACATCAGCACCAACTTGGAGAAGAAAATATTGTGTAAAACCACGTCTTGTATTGGCCACTTTATCAAGTATTCAATAAATATTTATTGATTGATTCATTGGACTCCACTGTTCATTGAATGTCCACCAAAGAAATTGGAGACTGTATTTTTGGAAGGCAAAGGAGAATTGTCTTCACAAAAAAACACATGAGTTCATCCTGCCTCCTACACGAGTACCTCTATCTAGAGCCCACGCCTGAGGTTAACGACTCCTAAAGACATACACTCTGAGTCTGCCCTTAGCCCCTATTCCAAGCCACAAAAGCAGCTTCTGGGAAATCTGGAATCAGACTCCTCTACTAGCCGTGTGACATAAGCAAGTTACCAGCTCACTGTGCTTCAATTTCCTCATCCTTAAAATGAGAATTATAACAGTACTGACCTCAAGTGGGAAGTAAATAAACCAATACATGGAAAGCGCAGAACAGTAAATGGCATGAGACCAAGGACTCACTAAATATTAGCTGTTCAACCTTGCTGCCCAGCACCATACAGCTGGTCTCGGGACTCTCCAAGTGAAGGCAGAGAAATGTAGGAGCCACAGTTACTGCCGATCAGAAGAAAAACCTCAAGGGAGCGCTTGCCCACTACCTTCCTTGAGCTCAGATGCCCATCAACCAGAAGCTTGAGCGGTCCCTGCCTAGAAGCTGAGCTCCCTGTTTGGTGGATTCAGAAAGTGATATATTTTGGGAATTAGTTAAGAGTGGAACTCTATTAGGAGTTCCCTTCGTGGCTCAGTGGTTAACGAATCCGATTAAGAACCATGAGGCTGTGGGTTCCATCCCTGGCCTTGCTCAGTGGGTTATGGATCCGGCGTTGCCGTGAGCTGTGGTGTAGGTCGCAGACAAGGCTCGGATCCCGCGTTGCTGTGGCTGTGGTGTAGGCCGGCAGCTACAGCTCCTGTTAGACCCCTAGCCTGGGAACCTCCATATGCCACGGGTGCGGCTCTACATAAAGGCAAAAAGACAAAAAAAAAAAAAAGAGTGGAACTCTATTGAAACAAACTCTATTGAAACATATCAATAGGAAATTGGCAACATTAGATGAATAACTCATGGCTCTCCCAGTCAAATTCAGGGACCCTTTACCTTTTGTTCACTATCAAGTCAGGGGGCCCCCAGAGATGGACCCTCTCTCTGCTCCCTGGAAAGAACTTTTTATCAAGGAACTGCTTCTGCAGTAGTCATCCTCACTGACTTCCTTGCCATCTTAACCCATTCGGTACTTCTTTTCCTGATTCCTTTTCCCTGCCCTCTACATTTTCTCTACCTTCAACACACACACACACACACACACACACACGCTCACACACTCACACACATTGTATTCTACTCAGGTTCCTTCTCTCTTGCCTTCCTTCAAAAAAAGATTGTACTTGGGAATATGCAAACAGGGATATACAATCTGATACTCTGCTGTCACAGTTTGAAAAATACACACTTCTCACAGCAACTAGCCCATAATAGGCCCTCAAATATTTGCTTAATAAAATCCTCCTTGACTGAACCCCCCAAGGCTGGATGGAGTCAGAGTATCTGTGTCGGTGCCCAGCTCCTTAATTCTGGTGGGAGCTGGAGGAAAGTTAAAATATATATAAAATACATCATCTGTATCAATCCCTGTCTCCTGTCTATCTTCTACAGTAATAAAGTGAAGCTAAGAAAAGAAGGTAATACAGATTACACAGCTATTTAGGGGCAGAACCCAAGCTTCTTCTTCCGCTTTCCAATCAAATGTGATTCACTGTGGATGCTGTGGTTCCAAATACCCCTTACTTCGCAGAGGGGTGAGTCTGAAAGGCTTGGGAGGCAGCAGACAACCACTATCCCTCAAAGTGGGGTCCTGGATTCAGACCCAGGTCTCCATTTTTGATCCCCAGTAGACTCTCCTGGCAGGGTTTGACATCCCACACTTCACTGGAGTGGGCTCTTATGTGGATTTTCTATTCAACGTTATCAGGGGTTGGGTCATGTGTACTTAATGGGGGAAACACCCTGAAAAGGGGGCCTAGACCTTCCTTCTTCCTCTACCCCAGGGCTCCTTGCAGGTGGTTTGTTCCCACCTTCCTCCAGGTTCCAGTGAGCCAGGCGGCTCCAGCACAGGCCTCTGTGCGACTTGGCTCCCATCGCCTTGATGAGGCGTGTTTAATCTTCCAACCCAGATTATTTAACCTCCGCATCCTTGTTAACAAACAGCCATTATTAACGAGATGAGAACCACATTGGGTGGGCTTCTACAGACAATGCGCGCTCCCCTGACCTTTCTGCGAGCAAATTCATAATCCTCAGCGACTCAGTCGCCCAAGCCCTCCTACCAGGCCCGCGAAGGAGTCAGGAAACTGGAGAAACCGGGTGATCTGGGCCCTTATCCACGACCTCCGCGCCTGGAGGGGGGCTGGGCTCTGCAAGACCGAGCTGTATCTCTTCCTTCCCTCCCTTGCTCGCTCTCCCAAGGGACTGCTACAGTACGTTATAAATTTTACCTTCGCAGTGTGCAGGAGAGGCGAGAGGAAGCTGCGTCCCAGCTCCGGGCCGTCCTGTCCCTGAGGACACCAATTAAAGGCACTAATTGGACAGCAATACATCAAAGTCGCTCCCGGGAGTAAGTCCTCAGAGCGCCAGGAATCCGTTAGTCGGGCTTTTGTTTCAAAACACAGAACTACAGAGGAAGAAAAAATAAAATAAGAAACACCTCGACACGGACGGGAGTGACTGGTGCCTGCACCGCGTGGGTTCCGCTCCGTGTTCTCGGGGAGCCCCCCGCTCTCCTCTCCTACCCCAGGCCCCGCACACCAAACGATCTTTCCCGCCCGTCTGTTTCGAGCCCACCTCGAGTATATCCCCAAAGAGCGCCGCCTAGAAAGACTCCGACGCCCCTGGGCCTGCGCACAAACCAGAGCCCGTGTAGACACGGCCCACGGATACCCCTAAGCGAGCCGGGACGATTCGGGAGAAAAACCCACCTCCCTGAGCACGGTGTTCTGGGACTCTGCCCAACCTAGCCGAGGAGTGGGAAGCGGACGCCTCCGGGAGGCACACGTCTCCTCGAGGTCGTGACGGCCTCCTGGGCCGCGCTGGGCATGGGAGGCAGACGGCGCCGCGGAACCGGCGTCCCCGGGAGGGCTGAGCTCAGGAAGCGGGGAGCGGCACTTCGGTGGCCGAAGGGAGGAGCGGGCTCTTCTTTGCAGAGCGGGATGCCGCTCCCAGGCCCGAGGGCGCCCCGGGAAGCTAGCCGGGCAGGGGCCCAGGTCCCGCAGGACGGGAGGAGACCCCAGGCGCGCTTCCGGCCCCGGGACGGCGGGAGCGAGCAGCCCCGTGGAAAAGGAGACGCTTCCGCCGTCGGCTTAGGGGGAGGTCAAGGGTAAAAGGAGGCCGAACCTCGAGTCCAGAAGTCCAGCTTCCCCGCCCCGTAAGCGCGGCGAGGGCCCCAGAACTCTGCGACCGAGGCCGGAGCGCGCTGAACCCGGGAGGATGCCGGGCGTGGCCGGACCCGCCGCACAGAGGGCGCGGTCTGGCGTCGGCGTCGGCGTCCACGGGCGCAGCGCCTCTAGGTGCGGGGCGCGGGCACGGGCGCGAGGGTCTTGTCACATCTTCCTGCTGGAATGGAAGCGGCCCACGGGGCCGCAGGCCCTGAGTAGCCAGGGCAGCCAGAACTCGGCCTGGTGCGCCAGGAAGCCCTGGCCTCACCTGGGCGGCGGGGAGGCCAGAGGCCGAGCTCCCAGGGCCCTTCATCCTGCCGGGGCCGCACCAGCTCGCTTCCCTTGAGGAGCCAGATTGGAATGGCTGCTTTTGATCCCATTTGTTACTAACCCCGGCATTTGTTTTCCATTTTATAAACGCTTCCCTTTAAGTAATTGTCCCTGTTAACAGCGTATACCTTTCAGCAGCCCTCACTGCGCTATAAATAATCTCGATGAAGATGCAAGGATATGACTTTCACAAGATTGGACAATTGATTCAATCTGTGACCCGCGATCGCGAATAATATTGGAAGGCTATTTAAACAGATGAAGGCCTAAATTGTCTTGCTTGTATCTGAATTAATTTCTCATTCATCATCGTTATGAAGTGATTGGTCTATTCAAGCTCTTCAGCCTGCTGGAACGGAGCGGGATTTAAATGAGATTGTAACACAATTTAAATGCTTGCCGACTTTAACGAGGCCAATTGAGCAGCTGCAATAAATACAAATATTTTTCTAAACAGCCTTGTTTTAAATAATTACTTAATGCTTTCATGTTATTTTTAAGTGGCAATCTTTCTCACTCTCTCCTGCTCCCTGCTCGGAATATCACACACTTATTTGCTGAGAAGGCAATTTTGGAAACGAGTTTGTGCTTCTGTTTGCTTTGCGGATGGTAACATGCGTTTTGTGGTTGGCTTTTTTCCTCCTCCGGGTCCATATTTCAGGGCCCAAAACTGGCACAAACGGTAAGCTGGGCCTTGGTTTCACCCGAAAGCAGTCTGATTCGCCTGCCCCAGCAGAGCCAGGGAGGAGCTGAGCCGCTGGAAGAAATCTGCCATTTGGATCAAGTCACTTATCCAGACACATTTTAACGAATCCGTACGAGTGCACTTACAAATGACACCCCAAAGAGTGGCATTGTTTCTGGCTTGTCCTGATGACTGTCATCATCTTTAACAAATCAGAATTCCAGCGTATCTTAAAGGTGTCCCTTAGAAAGTTCAATCTGCCAGCAGTTTGGTCCTTGTGCAAGTCGACTGGAGTGGGTGGAGGCCGGTTGAAGATTTCTTTGTTAGAAAACAGGCCCAGAAAGAGAACTTGGCTGTAAAGATTGGCTGAGGGTGGAGTAATTAGGAAAAAAGAAAATCTCAATTTTTGGCCCAAGCTTCTTTCTCTTCCCCCACTGACAGACGCTACTCCCTCTCTCACTCTGGGTGCTGGTGCTTGGAGAGGATGCTGGGAAGGAAAGGCACTTCCCTCTCTGCCTTACGATCCGTCTGACCACACTCTACAACTGACCGTGCGTGACACCCACGCTCTTCGAGCGACATATGGCGGCGGGTGTTTCCTCGATTGAGGAATAATGGAAGCAACTGAGCGGGAGAAGCCTGGGGAACAAAAGAATCTTTTAAACTTTTGCGAAAGTGCTGAGGTGGGGTTGGGGAGACACACGACTTGCCGCGAGGACCTAAGCTCCGGTTTGTGGTGACCATCTAGGGCCATATCCCCCTGGGAGGCCTGGAGCGACAGGGTGCGGTGGGAATCGCCTCTCCCTCTGCCTGGGATGGGAGCAGAGGAGACTCGATTGTCTGGAACGTGCCGGTGCCGGTTTCCTGCTTGGGAAGGCAGGGCCGATATAGCCACTAGAGAAATCACTCGTGGGGCTCGTGGGGCCCATCACACTGGGGGATGCAATCGGATTGTAGGCCAGGGGGAAGATGGGGACAAGGGCAGAAGAACCAAGTGATTTGCTATGTAACCAGGCAATTTAATGCCAGAGTTAGGGAGCTGCTGGCTGGAATCATTTCGTCTTCAGAGGCTTTGCCGAGCTCATCCTCTTTATCCTGTTGTTTAAAATGAGCATTATCCCAAACATATGCAATGCAATCAGTTTGGTCACACTTACAAGAACACGCTTTAATAAGGCAATCAATCACTCGCTAACAAGACTGCGACGGCCGGCGCTGAACGAGCGCACACTCGGGCTGCGGGGTGGCTGGTCTTCCTGGACCCCGGGAGGGTGGCGGCGGAGGGCTGGTCTGCGTGCCCAGGCCCCGCCGTCCCGATTAGCTGAGGAGCCCGGGGAAAGCACTGGTCGGATGTGAAGTGTCAGACTTCACACGGGGTGACGGTGGACTCTGGGCCCTCAAGAGGCCTAGGGCAAAGGAAGGGAAACTGCTGGAGCTTGGAGCTCACAGCTACATGAGCCACTAATAGCTGTGTGAGGACAGGGCCTCTGTTTTCCCAGCTGCAAAATGGGACCCGGATGGGGAAAAGCTAAGTAGAGACAAATCGGAAAATTGAAAAACCAAAACAGCGATACCATGTCAGCTCTACTGCTTGGAAAAGCCTTCTTATTTTACAGATGAAGAGGATACAGAGCAGCAGTGCCTTCTTCAGGGTCTTCTCCCTCCCGCACCCCCATCGCCAAAGTGGTAACATCAGACTGGACACTGCCACCCTTGCAGGTGGGAAAAGCCTATTTTTAGGTGCAGGGGGTGGAGAGGGAGTGTGAAAAGTGGGTGCCTAGCGCCAAACCGCAAACCTTGGCAAAAGGGAAATTTCATTATGAAGTAATGAGTAATTCCTCCTGGCAAGATGTATTGTTATATCTTCCACTTCAATTTGGAGGAAGAGAGGCTCAATTACCCAGAAAATACAGTCAATTAAAGGCTGCTGATTGGACACGAGGCCGGATCATCGATCTTGTACTTTCCAATATCGCTGCAGACACCTCATTTTCCCTCCCTATTAACTGAAAATACGCCTGGCATTACGGCAACCCGCAGCCCATTTACCTGTCGCAAGCAATCTTGGCCCGACTTGAAGTAACCGAGAAATTTGCCGGGGTTTGGCACTGGTAGCTTCCAGACTGCAGAGGGAGCTGCCCAAGGCCGGGGGCGGGGGCGAATGAGTGGCAGCGAGGATGCTGGAAACCTCAGCAAAAGTCTTTGCTTGGGAGGGCGGGGTGCACTATGTTCAGGAGGGTTTGCTCTAAAGCCCAAGGAGGGATGGAGGCTGATTGAGTCCCCAGTCTCTCATGGATAGAGGGGCAGAGGACCCTTGAATCCATCCCGTCCTGAGCTCCCAGTCTGCTGAGGACACCCACCTCTCCCCTGCTTGAGCAGGATTTCAGAGGCAGCCACAGTGGTTCTCCTATGGGGATGGAGAATGGGAGTGAGGTGGACCCTGAGCACTGTCCGCCCTTTTGCCCTGACCAGCCCAGAATTCCACCCTTGGAGATGACTTCTGGTTTGAAGAAGATTCAGACCTTCCCACCCAACCCAGGAGTCCTCCTCCCCTCTCTCCCCACACCCTAAGACTCCGACCCAGCTTAAGAAGCAAACTCAGCTCCCTGCAGTGCTCAAGCTCCCCCCACTGCCCCATTCATCTCCACCTTGGGGGGGGCAGGACCCAGAGAGACCAGAGTCCAAGGTCCCTTTTCCTCAGGAAGCTGGAGAAACTGGAGAGGGAACCATCGAAGTGAGCTAGGGGTGGGAGCAATGCTCTGCTGGACCAGTTGAGACAGGGCTCCCAGCCTGCACAGAATTAAGAAAGCCTGCACCCCAGGGCAGCTTGGCTCAGAGCCCTTCTTCTCTGCCTCTGTACAATGTTCCCTTGGAGCCTTCCAATGCCCAAAAGAGGCTTGGGAGACTGTGGGTCGGTCTTCTGACTCCATCCCTACCCAAGCCTCTGGTGGCTGAACTAGTCATTCACAAGGAGTTAACCTACTGCCTGCTGCCAAAAAGTTTTAAATGCTAAAGAATCATATCCAGCTTTATTGCAATGTGGTCAACAAATTGTAACAGCAAATTCTTTGGGCTTCAAAGGAAAACCAAAGCAAATTCATTCCCTACAGGAAGAACCACTCCCTCCCAGTCAGGGGGAAGCTTGCCTTGGGGGGTACAAGTTTTCCTATCCTTCAAAAATTGGCTGCAAGGATGAGTATAGAAGTGAGAGTCTGGGAATTACTCCAGGTGGAGGAGAGAGACAAGGTCCCCTGAAGGCGCAAAAGGCTCCCGCTAGCATCTGATAGTCAAACCCCACTGGCTGCTTGGGAGAAAGAACGACATAAAATGCCAAACACAAAGGGAAGGACCAGAAAGCTCCCGGTGAAGGGAAGGTGAACAGGCAAAGGCTGGATATAGCCTCTAATTTGCCACCAGATACTGAGGCGGGGCCGTGAGATCCCTGTTCCCTAAGCCCTTCCCTGGGCGCCTTGTTAACAGCTCAGCTCTGGGCTCCGTGGCCAGGCGGCCGCATGGTGATCATTATTATACATTCAACATTCAAAAACCCTCCTCACACACATCACTTGCTAATCAGGGTGTGAGGTGGGCCCAGGGAGAGGAGGCTCCGCAGAAGCGCCAAGGGGCCCTGGGGTGTCTGCAGCCTCCCTGCCCACAATACACAAAAAGTGGGGGTGGGAATGGAGGTGGAGATGGAGTTAACGAGTTGAGAGATATCTAGAAGCTAGGAGAGAGGAAAGCGGATGGGGTGCTAGGAGATGCCACAACCAGAAAATGTTGCATAACTGAGGCTCCAGGAGGGCCAGAGAGCCCCCGGCTTCCTTGGACAGGCCAGGATTCTCCTCGGTAGTAAATCATGTTTCCTCTCTCCCCTAGATGGCTGGTGCCTTCCTTCCCATCCACAGGCCCCTTGCCATGCCTCAGAAAAGCTGGCAAAGATTAATCTCTACCCGCTCTGCATGCACAGCATTTTGTTCAGAGAGACAGCCATTTCCCTTTCCAGTGTTTAGGCTTGGCCTTGGCATGGGGGAGGGTCCCGGGTGAGAAAGGGGTTGCGAGTGGGGGAGCTGCGGGGCTGGATATCGGTTGCTGTTGCTGCTAAGTTTGTTTAGCTTTGGAACCGAAGCCACAACCCGGGTTCAGCGGCAACGGGTCCGGCGAAGACCGGCCAAGGGGGGCCGCCCCAGAGGAAGGTCTCTCAGCCTCTGCCTCCCCCATCCCCGCTCCCGCTCCCCAAACGCGCCAGCCAGGGCCGCTTCCCGGGCGTCCCCGCTCGAGGCCAAGTCCCGCTGGTCCTCGGCGGCCCTCTTCTTTCCCCTCGGTGCCCTGAGGGCGGGGAGGGACACTGGCTGAGTCCCCGGGGGCGTTCCCCGCGGGCGTCCCGGAGCCGGCTGCCCGCGGGCGGCCCCTTATCTGGTGAGGGGCACCTCCTCCCTCTGGTCCAGCGCCACGGAGGAGGCCTTGCTGAGCACGGAGGGCGCGAAGGTGAGGAAGGAGTCCGAGCGGGAGGTGGAGGCACAGGTGAAGTCCGAGGCGGCGGCGGCGGCGGTGGCGGCGCGGGGCGCCAGCCCGTTGGCCGGGCCGCCGTGGCAGGCGAGGCAGGAGCAGGGGCCGCCGGCCGCGGTGCCCAGTCCGTGCGCCGGGCCCGGGTAGAGCGGCGGGTGGCGGAAGGCGCACAGCAGTTCGGGCCGCGGGTAGGGCTGCGAGAGCACGCGGAACGTGTCGAGCGGGCGCAGCGGGCCGCCGAAGGGCGAGGCGGCGGCCGAGGCGGCGGACGCGGCGCCCAGGCCCACGGGCGAGTAGTAGGGCAGGGGCAGGTGCGACGGGAAGGGGTAGGGCAGGCCGCCCGCGGCCGCCGCGTGGCTCATCATGTACGTGTAGAAGGCGGGGTCGGCGGGGTGCGGCCACGTCATGGCCAGCCGCTGCCGCTTGTCCTTCATGCGCCGGTTCTGGAACCACACCTGGCGGGGGAGGAGAGGAGCGGGTTCGGCGGCTGCGCGGGCCCGAGGCGCAGAGCCAATAAGTCCTGCCCCTAACCGGGCGATGGGCTTGGGCGAGGATGCAAGAGGAAAGCGGGTGGGGGGCACGCAGAGCGCACCGTCGCCACCACCCCTTCGCTCCCCCATCAGCTGGAATCCTTCCAGGAGAGGTGGGGGACCCACTCCAGTCTCTGTCCCTCCTCCCCTCTGCCACCCCCGCCGCCAGGACGCCAGAACCTGGTGTGGTCGCAAAAGGACGGGGGTCGCGTGACTGAGGCCTCCACCGATCTGAGATGGATTCCCCAGAAACACTTCCTTTTCCAGCTGTTCTCCCTCAGGGCACTTTCTTGTCACCTGCCCAGGCACCTCATCCCTGCAATTTATTTGACTCGGAAAGGGACAAAGTCAAGCTCATGGAAGAAATGCCCACCTAGGGGCTCTTGGAAGGTTAAATCTGTGGGCATCTGGTACCTGCACCAGGCCTGGACACCCCCAGCCTAGCTGCCACGTGGGCAGGGAGACGATTCCTGGCTCAGGATATAGGAGGTGGGAAGTTGGTGTTTCCTTCCTCCTGCCCTGGTGCACCTCCTTTTCGTGGCCCCTGGAGCTCATACCTTGATGGTGGTTTCTGGCAGGTTTAGGGCAGCTGCCAGCTCGCATCTCCGAGGCCTGGATACATAGTTCTCCCTGTAGAATTCTTTCTCCAGCCGTGCAATCTGCTCCCGGGTGAAGGCAGTACGGTACCGTCGCATCTGGTCGCTAGCGCTGCAGGCCAGGGTGCTCTGGGAGCCACCACTGCCATTGCTTTTGGGGGCCTCGCTGCTGCCATTGGGACTGCTGGCCAGTTCCTCAGAGCCAGGCCCTGTGCGGGGAGCCCAGAGCATGTGCACACGGAGAACACACAACAGACACACAGACACTGCTGATGTGAGGCTGTAGGCGCAGGGTGTTTGTGAAGGGGGTGATGGAAAGGAACCTCCCCACCACCTCAATAGCCTCAGTCTCTGCCTCTGCTGGGGTGGCAGAGACTTTGAGAACCCAGGAATGGAGGACAGAGGCTCACCATTCAGATGAACACATAGAAGTCATTAGGCCTGGCTGGGCTGCTGTTTGGGAAGCCCCAGCTGCCCTCACCACCTGCCTTAGGGGCACCAGAGGGATGCAGCTACTCTGAACTTTCCATCCGCCATTGGCCGGAAGGGACAAGGATGTGCATATCTGACAGGCAAGTGGGTTGAGATGCACCTTTGTGCTGGACTGTTGTAAACTTGGGTCTTAGTGCATTGTAGGATGTTGGGCAGGGACTGAGTTTCCTCGCTTTGCGTGCCAGGCTGCCGGTGCAGGTGTGGGGATATGCACTAAGCTGTGTGTGTTGTGGGAATGGCACTGGAGTCTATGTATGAGTATCCTATTGCCTTACTATATTTGAACGGAAAACGGGTTATTCTGAGGGCATGCTATGGTTAGTCTAGGTTAAGTGGATAAGATGGTAATGGGTGGATATGGGTGCTCAACAAGGTGTTGGCTGCCAAGGCCAAGGGGTGGTTTTGCTTCTATTGCAGGCTCTTCTCACCCACCCCCACAGCTCTGTGGTGGGCTCTTCCTTAGAGCTGACCACCTCTCTGAGAGAGACACCCTTCCTGCCATTCACGGCCCCCCCTCCCCACCAGCCTCCGGTCAGGGAGGGGTTCTCTGATTACAGCAGAGTGACAGCCCCCCCACCCCAATTTGGGCCTAACCCAGGGAAGGGTGGGGCTCCTGCCCCCTGCAGCTCCTTTTCCTTTGGGTGGAGAAGTGGGACTGGGAAGGAAGGGGGAAGGAGGGGGAGGCCCAGAGCTCTGCCTTTTCAAATGCAACCGGAGACCAAAGGCAATTAGATCATTGGGACCATTTCCGACCTGGCGCCACAGAGCCCGGGAAGTGACAAGGTAATTTGGACCTCTGACCGACGTGCAAAATGGTCGGAGGGCCGCAGCACCCGGGCGGCCCGAGGCGGCCGCGATTTTACAGTCCTTTATGGACTCGCGGCTTCCGCGCCTGGATGCGCCTTACACCCCGCCAACCACAAACTGCCCGCACTCGCGTTTGATCTCGCCCATGCCGGGAAAAGGTGTCTTCCCGGCGCAGTTGAAGCAGGACCACAAAGCTTGGGGCAGGGGTGGGGGGGTTGGGGTGCACTTTGAATCCCCCTCAAGCCCAGGGCTTGCGTCTCCCTCCTTCCCCCAAAGCACAGCTGTCACCCTCCGTCCCGCCAGTGCCAGAGCACAGAAGGAGACCCCCGCCAGGGCGCAGATAAGCGGGGGAGAGTTGCCCAGGTGGGTCCCCCCAGCCACCCCGCCCTGGGAGAAAGCAGCGTCTTCCTCCCCTGCACCGCTGAAGTGGAAGGTGGGCGCGGTGGGAGGCCGGGGGAGAGAAGGGGCGCGGTGGCTACCTTTGCTGTGCTGGTACTCGGCGTTCCCCGTGGCGCAGTCCGGGGTGCAGCTCACCTCGATTTCTTCATAGAAATCCGACTCGGTGTCCGAGCTGCTGGGTTGCCCTTGGCCCGAGAGGCTGTCGGCGGAGGCGGCCGGAGGTCCTGGGCCGAGCACGGCGGCCCCGGCCGCCCGCGACTCGGCGCCCGGGCCCGCAGCGCTGCCTGCTAGTCCGTCGACCGGCTCCTCCTCCAGGCCTCCCCCGCCGCGCTCCCGGGCGGCGGGAGGACCGGCCCGCGGGCTCAGGCAACTACGGGGCACCATCTTCTCCGGCGGCTCGGGCAACGGGCTGCCCAAGGCTTCGGACAAATTGGAGACCCTCTTGCCAACCAGAGTGCCAAGCTGACCCCCATCCAGAAACATAACCATGTCTTTTCGGCTCTCCATCTCGTGCTCTCGGAGCGGGGGAGGGGGAAAGCCCCAAGTGAGCTCCTAGCCCCCCGGCTCCTTGGGTCCCCAGCGGTCGGACAGCTCTTGGCTGCGGGAGGGAAAAAGAGAGGCCAGGCGACTGGGCGGGCGTGGAGCGGCCGGAGAGCGGTGTCCACGGTGACGGCGGTGGTGGCGGTGGGGAGCTGGGGTCACCTTGTGATGCGAGCGCTCCTCTGTGCCGCACCGCCTCTGGGAGGAAGCCCCATTGCCCTCTTCTTTCTACGCTGTCATCCTCCTGCTGCAATCGTCATTACAGTACCGCTGGTGACGCCACTCGGCGAGCGCAAGTGGATAAATAGAAACGTCTGCCACAGCGAAGATGAAAGGAGACCCGCAGCTAATGGCTCGGCAGTGATGCGCCAGGTGTGGGCCTCGCTCGAATGGGGAGGAGAGTGTGAAAACAGAGAGACACACACACTGAGAGAGGGAGACACCCAGGCAGAGGAGATGCAAATGGAATTCCGCAGAAAGAAAAGAGAGCTTAACGCGGCTGAGTTCCGCAGAGGCTGCGGGACTCGGTAATTGAACACGCTTTTGATTTTTGTTGTCGTTGCTGTTGTTGTTTGGGCGTTTGTTTTCTTAACTGGGTGCCTTGTTCTAACACTGATGAGAGAATTCATACCTGCATTTTAGAAGTGCGAAGGCCCGATTCACGAGCCTCGCTTCTCTCCTCTTTATTACAACTGCCTGTCCCTGGTGAGCTAACCTTGCCCGTGGATCCGAAGTCTTTTTTACAAGCTACCGAAGAGCATACACCCTCCCCCGCAAGCTGTCTGGACAGCCTAGCCTGGGGGTCTCCTTTCCTCCCTCCTCCTCCTCCTCCCAGCCTCTCCCCCCCCAGCTATCTCCTTGTCTCCTTCCTCCAGGGAACCAAAAGAACTTTGCTATATTTCTTCCTCAGGGGGCAAGAGATAAATGCCTACATATTTTTTCTTTAAAGACTCGCTTTGGCTGCTGACTCCAAATGTTTGCTTTTTTTTTTTTTTCTTTTTTTCTTTTTTCTTTTAGTTCTCCCGTTCCCATCTAGGTGGCCTTAAGCTTTCCACAGCCCAGCTTGACTCCAGATGGCTAAACATCGAAGAAATCGCTTTCCCATTTGTTCGAGCCTCGCCTGCACTTCAGGTATGTACGGTGGGGGGAGGTCCTAAGAGTGGACTTTTTTTCCTTGTCTTGCCCATATTTCAAGCTATTCGTTCAGAGTCAATGAAATCATGGAAATAGGTTTCGGGGGTTAAGAAGCGCCGGCAATTCAGCCCCCAAATTGGCAGTGGCAGCAGCAGCCGCAGAGGCTCCTAGCTGGGCAGAGGGGCTTTTCTCACTCAGCGATTTGAGGCAGGGGTTGAGAGTGCCCAGCACAGGACAGGCATTGGGTACAACAGAGGCTGGACTCACAGGGTTCTCCCTCTGGCCCTACCTGGGGGCTTTTGTCCCCTGCTCAAAAAAAAAATCGGTGTCATAAAGATAAAGTCACTGAAAATGCCATGAAAGAACAAGTGGGACTCTCCTCGATCCATGGCAGGGCTGGGGGGCAGGAGTAGGGCAGGAGTAGTCTTTGGGAAGAGCCACGGGCTCCCTCTCAAGCCTTCTTCCAGGGAAGGTGGAACCCATTAGAAAATCGACCCCTTGCAAGTTCTGAGCACGTGTGTCAGGGCCAGGCAGGTGGGCTGGGCTTCTCCCCATTTCGCTGAGGCTGGGAGGCAGGCCCGTTCTCTGCTCTGCAACCTCTACCACCCTCCTTTCTTTGCCACCTCCTTAGAGCTTCTAGCATTAAGCTGACAGTGGCAAAGGGCTGCCCTGCACCCTTACCGTGTTCCAAGACAAAGACCCAATTTCCAAGATTCTAAAGAAAAGCCCTTCTAAGTTTTTTTTTGCCTTCTTTCTATCTCTTACTTTTCTCCCAGCCTCCTTTCTCTTTTTCTCTCATCTCTCCTCCACCCCGTAGCCTGCCTCAGTCTTCCTGTCTGTGGGCTTCCAGAAGTGATGGAGGAAGCAAGGAGTTCAAGGAAAGGGAAAAGGGCCCTTCTCAAGTCCTGCTTCTGACCCCTCCCCAATTTAATAAGATGCTCATTAACCTCACTTTGGGGGTGGGGTGCGCAGAGGGATCTG
This sequence comes from Catagonus wagneri, assembly GCA_004024745.2. Taxonomy (NCBI): domain Eukaryota; kingdom Metazoa; phylum Chordata; class Mammalia; order Artiodactyla; family Tayassuidae; genus Catagonus; species Catagonus wagneri. The sequence continues at coordinate 16,676,200 of PVHT020000105.1, forward strand.
GAAGATAATGTTTGCATAACAATGTCCACTCTCTGCAACTCCCAAAGCCACCAGGTGTTCAGCACCACTAGCCCCAAAATCCTGGAGAATATTTTAAAGCTGAGAGAGGGGACTGGAATCAGATCCCAGAGCCTTTTGCCAGGGCGCAGAGTTGTCCTAGAATTATGTCAAGCCCTGTCCTTTCTGGCCAGCAGCCAGAGTCTAAGGGAGCACCTGGCTTGCTCTTTTCTTCCTGTCAAAGTTGAGCCACCAGCCTCGGTGTTAGATCTGCCACTGTCGTCCACCCTGGGCTGGGCCCTTCCAGCCCTCCACCCCCAGCCCTCCACCAGCTCCCAGCCGCCGGCCGCCCGCTGTGCTCACCTTGGTGGGGCCGGGTCCTCAGAGGGACTCCCAGCTCCCCGCCCCGCCCCCAGCTTTGCATTCAATGGGAGCGCTCTGCGTTTGATCCTCTTTTCCTCAGGGTTTTCCCTGCGAGATGAAAGGGGAGAAGGATTGAGAGATCAAGAGGTGCCACTTGCGTCTCCTTCCTGGGCCGGGCCCACCCGACAGGGGCGTCCCCCTGCGCGGGGCAGAGGAAAGACGCTCTTGTCTGGGCTCAGCCCCCCAGGATTGGGGGCTGCCTCCTCTGGGCTTCGGATCTGAAATTTCGGGGACGCCCCCATCCCTTTCCTGACTCCTGCCTTTCCCTTTCCAAACGCCTCAGTTTTCCCTGCCTTAGGAAAATTGGGGGGTGGGGGAACAGGGTGGGGGGGAGGAAAAATTTTTTTCTAACCAAATGTGACTTCTTCCAAAAGCATCCTTTCATCAACCTCAGATGAAGAGAGATCAAATTTTTAACAAGAAGAGGAAAACTGGAGGGGACTGGATAAAACCACTGTTTCTGGTGTGGGGTTGTTAGTTTTGTTTTTTGGTTTGGGTTTTTTTTGTTTGATTGATTGGTTGATTAATTATGTTTGGTTAATTTTTTGGATTTGGTGGAGGCATTTTTATAGCGTGGTTATCACCGCATCACAGTTATTCCCTGTGCCGCAGAGGGAATGAAGCCCACCACACCGCCGAGGCCTGGGCAACCCCATAAAAGCAGAGAGGAGGTAATAGCAGCCTGAGAGGGGTCCAGCCCAGGCCCCCACCGCTTCTCACCTCCCTTAGTGGGAAGGACCCTCCCTCCCCTCCGCGGGCCTGCTGTCCCCTCCCCCGCTGGGGCGGCGGGTTTAGGTCCAGCTGGTTCTTGGATTGAAATTCTCCGGACTTCAAAAGCTCGCGGCTCCGCTTCCGCCGGGCTGCGCTGGGCCGGGCCGGGCCGGGCCGGGCCGGGCAGGAGGTGGGCGGGAACCCCCAGGAGGCAACATGGAGATAAGATGCGCGAGTTGTGTTAAATGCAATCGGAAGCCAGGCCTGGGCCACCAGACGCGCTGATCCGCTGAAGCCTCTCCGCTTCCCAAGAAAACCCCCGGCTCCGGAGAGCAGCGGCAGGGGGTAGGGAACGCCTCAGCGGCCCGCGGTCCCGGCGCGCAGGCGACAGCCTGCGGCGCTGAGTACCTTCTCCAGCCAGATGCGCGGCCTCCCGGCAGCAAGCGCGCACCCCGGCTTACAGGAAGGGGAAGGAGACCTGGCGCAGGGGAATGCGCTTCGAAAACTGATCTGGCTCCTTTGATGTCAGCAAAATTTTGATCAGGAAAAAATTGGTTTTGCTTTTCACTTTGGTAAAACGGAAGAACAAAGGGCGCGTCCCTTTAAACAATAAGCGTCGCCGGGCTCCTGCGGGTAACGAATTGGGGCCCTCGGTCATCATCATCGAAGGCCCGGGGGGGGGGGGGACACTCTGGCCGGCGAAGTTCCCCCCAGGCTGGGTCTCCTTTGCAGAAATCGTGGGAGGTGAGGGCACTTCTGTCTGTCGGACCCTGACTCGGCCCTGGCAGCTACCGCCGCCCATCTGAGAAACCAGAGCCCAGAGGCACCGCGGAGTGGGCCCCTCTGGGAACAGCATCCACGGGATCCCAGATGCCCAGCAGTCTGGTTTTGGGGGTGGTGGGGGGAGGGGGTTATGTCCTGACCAGGTCACCCACCCCATTATGCACTTGCAGAGGAAATTGGTGGCAATGGTTGTGTGGCAGTGGGTACCACTGAACAGTTTCTCCTTCAAGCAGGTAGAACTCGAGGCTCCTGGAATTTTGGTTTGAACAGTCATCCGCTTCTCTCTGCGCCTCCTGTAGTGAAGGACCAGGCACCTGGGACAGGAAACAGAATGCTGGCACCACCCTACAACTCCTGAGCCTCGGTTTCTGGGAGCCAGACAGCCCTGCAGCCACTCTTGCCCCTACACCTGTCAGGCCTTGGCACCTGTAGGCCCAAGCCCAGTGGCATCCAAGCCCGGAGCTGCAGACCATGGGGCCTGGGCAGCTACATCTCTGCACCCACCACCGGCCCACCCAGGAGCTGGAGGGCAGGACTGGAGCCCTGAGGACCTTCCCAAGCTCAAGGCTTGTCCCTTCCTCAAGCCACCATGGAAGAGCACAGGGTCGATAAGCAATTCCCCAATACCTGAGGACCCAAAGGCCTGGGCACCCCCCCCACCTCCATCCCAGCAGAGATAGTATGGGTTTTTTTCACCATTACTGTCCTGAAATTTGCTTTCCTTACAAAGTGCATTGATGCCATTTCCTCTTTAATCTACATAACACTCCTTTAAGAGGTCTCAGCAGGCAGTGCTGCCTTTTCTCCCACATTGATAAGGTGACTGGTGGTCTTGACTCATGGCCAGGACCTGGCTGAGCGTTGGACTCTGCTACACAAGTGCTCCTTCCAAGTCCTTGTCCCTCCCTAGCAACAGGGAGGCCTTAACACCCACAGTGCCTCAACTCTCAATAAGGCAAACCTGCAGCCTTTTCTGGGGTCAGGCTGGGTCCAGGGGCCTCACAGAGACTGGGCCCGCCTGCCCTCAGAAGCAGAAGGCTCAGGACCCACTTACCTGGACTCTTCCCACACTGCTTCTCCATGATTTCCTAGGAGGGCAAAGAGAAACCCCACATGGAAATCTGGAAACCCCACATTAGAGCAGTCACTGTTCTAAGCATTTCACACATATTAGCTCTTTCCATCATCACAACAGGCCTAAGGAAGATATGAATCATTCCTGGAGTTCCCTTCGTGGCTCAGTGGTTAACGAATCCGACTAGGAACCATGAGGTTGCGGGTTCGATCACTGGCCTTGCTCAGTGGGTTAAGGATCCGGCGTTGCCGTGAGCTGTGGTGTAGGTTGCAGACACGGCTCGGATCCCGCGTTGCTGTGGCTGTGGCGAAGGCCGGCAGCTACAGCTCCTGTTAGACCCCTAACCTGGGAACCTCTATATGCCGCGGGTGCGGCTCTAGATAAAAAGGCAAAAAGACAAAAAGAAGAGATATGAATCATTCCTATTTTCTGAAGCACAGAGAGGACGCACATACATAACTGGCTCAAGCCCCCTCCCTCTAGCTTCAAGTCCACACTTAGAAAAGCTAGAACTGTTTGAAAGTGCCAGGCAGTACACTCTGAGCCTCTCCCTTCCCCCAAACTCCACTTGTTTCTTTGCCAAGAACTTTTCTCCTCCTCCTCACTCCCAGATGAATTTACAGCGGTTGGGAGAAGTGTGTGTTGGGGGGAAAGGGGTGTAGGCAACTAACCCCTAGTCACTCTCTTTGGTCATGAAGGAGGGTAAAGAGCCAAACGGCCTAAAGCCATTTGGAAACTTATCCTAGAGAAGGTCTCCAGGTCTTACCATCTTTTAAGGAAGGATCAGAGGCTGGGGATTGTGCGTGGGCCTGCAGAGCAGCTGCAGCCACCTTTGGGGATGTGGGGTAAGAGACTAACTGATCTGCTCAGGACGAGTCTTCAGGGCCTGAAGCCGAAATAGGAACAAACAGGAACATCACTGCAGCAGCTGGTTCTGGAGACATTCTGTTCGGGAGACAGAGTCTGACCCCTCTCTGACCATCACTGTCCACTGAGGCCCTGAGCACCTCTCGGGACAGGGGCAAGAGTCATCAGGCTTATCTAGCCAATTTCAACATCTTGGGAGTCATGGCCTTGTCACATATCTGGCAAACCTCTCCCCAGGAAAATGCACAGAGACAGCAATGTTAGCCTTTTCTGAGATCCCATCCTCAACTGCCCCTCTAGGGCCACCGAGCTTCGTACACAACTGCCTGGTCCCTTTGATAGGGAGAATGGCTCTACCAAGTGTTTTCCCTTCTATGGCACCTACCTCTTTCGATCTGTCTTCCAGCATTGATTAACCCAAGGGACAAACCCTGAGGGGCTGGCTAGGCCTCCCCACCCTGGATCCTGGCCTGAGCACATCCTCCAGCCTCTGAACATGCCTCCATTCAAAGTCAAGACCCTGGAGGTGCATCTGGGTGGAGAGAATGGTGGCTCTGGGGCTCATGCAAGACTTAAGTTGGGCTGACCTGGGGAGGGGCAGGGTAGTAGTTTTTCCGCTTTGTTTTTAATAGATTTTGACCAAGATTCTTGGATGCCCCAAAGGCCAGAAGAGGATGACGGCTCCTCCTACTCTCAGCCAGATGCTGGAAGAGGGAACCAGTCTACTTCCATGCCCACCTTGGCGGTGGGACCGGGGACCCCCATCTAAGTGGAGCCCTTACCCGGTGGCATCTCTCTTCTGTGACTGAACCAGCTTTAAATGGCCCCAAATGCTCCCTCCCGGTGCCTCTCTGTGCGGCTCCGTTTCTGTGGGCTCACTGAGTGCCCGTCCATCTCTCCCGGTTCCTGGGCCAAGGAGGAGGCCCCAGAGCCCCTTCCTCTGCCCACTCGGCGCAGCCGGCCCAGGAGACGCGGTGGCGCCAGACAGAGAACGGAGGAGTCGGTCTCCAGGGTGAAGGGCAGGGGAACCGCCCCCAAGCGAGGAAGTCCAACCAGTTGGGCGGCCAGAGCCTCTCCCTACGAAATGGAAAAACCTTTGCCAGAGGAGTTCTGGGGACTGATATTTATAGAGCCCCCCTCCCGACGCCGAGGAGCCCCTTCCTCCTGCTGAGCTTCACAGAGTCCCGCTGGGGTACAGTTCCTCGGGTTGTGCAGAGGGAAAACTGACTCTCCGAGAGGCTGAGGGACTTGCTGAGGGTCACACAGCTGGGAAGTGGCCGAGCTGGGATTTTAACCCAAGTTGCCCAGCCTCTAAAAGCCAGATTTTCTCTGCGGTTAACGCTGTGCCCTCAGGGCCGAGGACTACGATCCCCGGCACCCTAGATAGACAACTGCGGGTGTGACTGAAAGAACAGGACAGGGGCCGCCCTTCTCAGGTGGGCTGGGCGGCTGCGGCTGCCACCCCCTCAGAGGGCGAGCTACCTGCGGGAACCAGCTTTAGCTGTTACCGTAAGTCTCAGAGGAGCGGGGCACAATGGAAGGGTGGCTAAGAACAGGGAGAGCCGTAGGGCGCCGCGACGTGGAGGGACTGTGAGTTCCCGGCTCAGAAGCCTTTCGGAGAGCCAGTGAGGGTGCGCACGCCCCTGGGCTGTGCGTTTCTGAGGTTGAGTACAGGTTATCAGCAGATTCTTGCAGGGGAGGGAAGAGCAGGATGGATGTTGGCGCAGAGGACAGGGTGTCACCGCTCCAGGACTACTGTGCGCGCACTGACTGGGCCCGGACCTGGAATCACAGTCCCTTCCTCTTCCATACAGGTGTGGCCCGGAGTCCGCTGCACGTCGCAGTCAAGCCTGAGAGCCGGTCAGCCGTCCCGTCCTGTACCCACGGCCCTTTTCTAAGCCCTCCTCTGTTCCCGCCCCTTGCAGCTTGCGGTGACAAAGCGCAGCTCCCGAACTGCTGTGTTGGTGCGCCCCCCACTGCTGACCGCCAGAGGCGGAAGTCGCGGCTGGTCTCAGCATCCTCGCGGGCTCAGATCCCGCAACTCTGCAGAGGGAGGCAGCCCACCTTCGCTCCGGTAGAGCGCCTCCCCCGCCCCCCCAAGCGCCCGCTTTCTGAGCTGGCACTCAGCAGGGATGGGCGGCAGGTTGGGGACCCTTGGCCTTGGCTCCTAGGAACCGGTAACTAACCCTGAGGGCTGGAGAAAGCAAACAGCCCCGGAAAGCTACCTTCCCCGCTCCTTTGAGAAGGGTTGCAGAAAACACTTGCCCATCCACTCGCTTGCCTAAGGGAGGGTTCATAGGCGAGGGTGCCTTATGGGTTCCCTGATCAGGCAGTGTGATCAAATCGCATCCCCAACACAGATTTCTTGTGGTGAAGGAAGCCCAGGCATTGGGGAGTCCCTTGGACACCCCTGTCTCCGCAGTGCTCCAGTGATTCTTTGAGCCTTAGTTCTGAGGCCCGTTTGTAAACAACATAGCCTGGCAGCAACTCTGCTCAGATTCCCTTTGACTCTGTTTCTTGAAGTGTGGTCCCTGCATCACCTGGCATCTTGCTAGAAATGGAAATTCTCAGGCAGCTCTTCTCTGACTTATTGAATTAGAAACTCGGGGTGCGGGGGCAGCAACCTGTGTTAACAGGTCATCCAATGATTCTGGTACACCCTTCAGTTTTTTGTTTTTTGTTTTTTTGTCTTTTTGCCTTTTTATCTAGAGCCACACCCACGGCGTATGGAGGTTCCCAGGTTAGGGGTCTAACAGGAGCTGTAACCACCGGCCTTCGCCACAGCCACAGCAATGCAGGATCCGAGCCGTGTCTGTGACCTACACCACAGCTCACGGCAACGCCGGATCCTTAACCCACTGATCAAGGCCAGGGATCGAACCCGCAACCTCATGGTTCCTAGTCGGATTCGTTAACCACTGAGCCATGAAGGGAACTCCTGCACCCTCCAGTTTAAGAACTGATGCTCTGTAGATTCCAGCACCCTGGTTTCTAAGTTTCCATGATTCTCCACTACTCCTGGAATGACTTTTTAAAAGTGTACTTTGTTTTTTTAAACCTCTTGTGCAGAGCTTTATGCCTCTTTGCCCGTGTTCTTTACAGTTTATTCACCCTTGGTCTTTACACTTTACGGCCTCCATGTATCTCTTTGTGCACTAACTCACTACCTAATGATGTCATTGTCTAACCTAGCTCCTCACTCGGCTTCTCATTCATCCTCTGCCTCAGGCCATGCCTTACTGGGTAGCAGACAGACACTGCTCTGGAACGGCAGCAGCTGGAGCAGCGTGGAATACCTGCCCTGTGCAGACATTTCCCTCGTGAGAAGGACACAGAGGCCTGGAGATGGGACTGGTTTGCTGGCTTTAGAGTGTGAAAGAGCAGATCTTCCATGTCTGGGTACCCCCATCTGTCAGAGGACAGAGCGAATGGAAAGAAGGGCAAGGCAGGAACTGGGGACAAGGAAAGCTGAGACACAGAAGTGGGTTGTCTATGGGCCGCCAAGGACTGTGGGCAGGAACTCAAGGGGTCTCTGCCAGCAGCTCTTGCCTGCAGCCTCTTAGGTTTGAGATATACAAGTATTTTTCTTTTCAGATATCCCCAGGTGATGATTTAGGCATCCTCTGTGGCTGGTTAAAAACAAGCAGCTTTAGGAGTTCCCGTCGTGGCTCAGTGGTTAACAAATCTGACCAGGAACCATGAGGTTGTGGGTTCGATCCCTGGCCTTGCTCAGTGGGTTAAAGATCCAGCGTTGCCGTGAGCTGTGGTGTAGGTCACAGATGAGGATCGGATCCCGCGTTGCTGTGGCCGTGGCGTAGGCCGGCGGCTATAGCTCCAATTGGACTTCTAGCCTGGGAACCTCCATATGCTGCAAGTTTGGCTCTAGAAATGACAAAAAACAAACAAACAAAAAACAAAGCATCTTTAGTATGGGTCAGAAAGTCCTAGCCATATAACTATAGATATAAACGCTTTTTCATTTGGTTAGATTGTTCTAGTATCAGACATACTCTGAGACGTTATTTAATAAATTAAATTTAGAGGTAATGTTATAAATTAGGCTCATGAAGCCAAGGTGCCAGCAAGAATGCCAGGAATAAAGATAGCCATAAGCATCTTTGTGTACTGGGTACTACTCTAAATGCTTTGCATGTATTATATCATTTAAGCCTCACAAGCCCATGAAGTAAGATGGGAAAACAAGTCAAAGAAGGGTTAAATGCACGGAGTCCGCCATGGCTCAGCAGTTAGCGAACCCGACTAGTATCCATGAGGACGCGGGTTCGATCCCTGGCCTCGCTCAGTGGGTTAAGGATCCAGCATTGCTGTGAGCTGTGGTGTAGGTTGCAGATGCAGCTCGGATCCCACCTTGCTGTGGCCCTGGCATAAACTGGTGGCTACAGCTTACAGCTCCAATTTGACCCCTAGCCTGGGAACCTCCATATGCCGCTCGTGCTGCCCTACAAGACCAAAAAAAAAAAAAAAAAAAAAAAGACGGGGTTAAATTCTTACTCAAAGTCACACATCCCGTTAATGGCAGAGATGAGATTCGAATCCCAACAGTGTGACACTACAGACCAGTCTCCTACTCACTGGATTCAACCCCTGCCTGTAGAAGCCAACAGGTCATGCCCTGGGATCTCAGAGGACTGATTTTATTTCCAAAGAAGACTAAGCTAGTCGAAGCCTGTGAAGAATGCTGCAACTTCACCAGGCATAACTACTATTAATATTAATGACAATTCACAGTCGAGTGGGCTTTTCTTACTGAGGTAACATTTTCACATCCACTGCCCCACTGGACACAGTAATTCTGTATAACAGGAAGAGCAGCTATTAATAGAATCCCAGGTTTACAGATGAGGAAACTTGAGGTCCAGAGAAGTTAAGGGCCTCCCCCCCATGTCACCTGCTACTAGCTAATACAAATGGTTAGGGATTAGGTTAATGGCAAAGCAAGGGACATGTTTATTCCTCTTGACCTCTGGGCTTTGCTTATTATTTTTTTCTTTCACTCTCACTTCAGACACACATTCATGTATCATCGTATTAATCCTTGACATCTATTAGTTTAGGCTGCTTTGAAAAACTTCTCTGTCCAGCATTTTGTTTGTTCCTCCCCAAGTCTTTAATAAGGTCAAAGAGGCCAGAGCTGTTCATTCCAGTTTCCAGTTGAGGAAGCCAAGATTCAGAGAGTTCAGAGGACTTGATCAAGGTCGCAGAGCCACCACAATGATTAAAGTTTCAGGCATTTCATGGGCAAGAGTATGAATTTTGTAGAGAATTCTACAGAATGAATGAATTATTCTTATTCCCCACCCTATCCTTAAAGCCTGTCAATACAGACACTCAAAGGAAAGACAGAGAGCTGTGAAATACTACCGACAATTTACAAGTACGCAGAACAAAATGGGCTGTTAATGCAAGTTTTTATTATAATGGACTTAAAGTTCTTTCATAACTTCCATTATTGGCAATATGTCAACTTTGGAATGTTTTCCTAATTATTCTGGAGTCAGCCTTACTGTTCTTGGAAAGAATTAGAAGAGGAAAGAAAGGTCACATGTAAAAATAGACGTGGAAAGGGCCAGAGGAACCCAGATCCAGGATGTAACTCTTCCCTGGTCTTAGGCCCTGATGAAGGGGGTCTGTACTTTCACGTGGCAAATGCTCAGGCTGTGTTTTTAATCATAAACATGGCCCATCAGCAACTGAAGAACCGGACTACACCTAGAAAAATGACCAATTTTTCTTTTGTTAAAATCTTCTTTTCATCATAACCCTCATCTTTTCTCAATACAGGCAATGGAAAAAGCAAAAGCCCATAAGCTCAGGATCTAAGCTAAGGACATGATGTGTGGTCTTATCTAAGCCTCACAACAATACTCAGAGGGCAGTATGGGTCTCCCCATTTTACAGATGAGGAAACTGAGGCATAAAGAGGTTAAGCAACCTGCCCAAGGTCACACAGGTGGTAAATGGGAGAGCCAGGGGAAAACCCAGGCTTGTAAATACCAAATTTTACTTCCAGTAGCTATAAATCCACTTTCCCTGTGGGTGCAGACCTTGTCTTCTGATCGAGAAAGGGAGGAGCAACAGGGGGCTGGTCCGAAGTGCAGCGAGGCCCGGGTTTGAGCAGGAGAGAGAGACAGATCCCAGGGACCTTTGAGTAGGAAGAAGATAATCTGTAGCTTCTATGAGAACAGAAGCAGTGATGGAGGAACGCTCTCAAACTTACTCAGCCAAGATTTCTGGTACTTCACAGACGGTGAGGTAAGAGTGTGCACTTGGAAACCAGATGGACCTGAGCTTGAACCCCAGCTCTGGCACTTACTCCAGTGACCTTGAGCAGACCGAAGCTGCAGGATGTCAGATCTAAGATACAGCCGTCAAGAGGATGATATGGGACCTGCTTCTCAGAGCTGTTCTGAAGAGTTAAATGAGATGCCAGATGGAAAGGGCCTAGTATTGTATCTGGCAGTGGGTACTCACTCCAGTGCACCTACTTCACTCCGTGATTTTTTTTTTTTTAGGGCCGCACGCATGACATACGGAGTTTCCCAGGCTAGGGGTCAAATCGGACCTGTAGCTGATAGCCTACGCCACAGCCACAGCAACGCACGATCCGAGCCACATCTGTGATCTACACCACAGCTCACGGCAACACGGGATCCTTAACCCACTGAGCAAGGCCAGGAATTGAACTTGTGTTCTCATGGATCCCAGTTGGGTTCGTTAACCACTGCGCCACGATGGGAACTCCTCAACATTATAATTTTGATGAGTGAGAACCAGCAGTGAACGTGAAGGAAAGGAATGAATAATATGTTTTATGCTCCTCTCCATACATGGTGGTTAACATTTCCCAGAAAGAACTGTATAGCAAAACTAGGGTGCATGCATGCATTTGCTGGAGTTCAAACAAATCTGGAGATGGCGAATGTATAATCGTGTAACTGAAGTAAAGAAATTATCCAGCCAGAGTTCCCACTGTGGTGCAGTGGGTAAGGGATCTGGCTTTGCCGCAGCTGCAGCTAGGATTTCATCCCTGGCCAAGGAGCTTCCATATACCACAGATGCCACCAAAAAAGGGAAAAAAGGGGGAAAGAAAGAAATTATCTGGGTGGCATCTTTGCAGCGCCACCCAGGATTCTGTATCCTTTCTGTAACTACATTCACTGGGAACTGGGACAGTTAGAAGAGAATCAAGACGTGCCTAGTGTGATCACGGAACTTTCCCTTTATGGTAAATTAAGGGCATAGGCAGATGATACATGAAAAATAACAGAGACTACTGCTGCCCTCTTAACTGGAGTGGCAATTTAGCATAACAGTTAAGTGCCTGACTCAAGTTAGACTGATTGGGTTCGTTTTTTTTTTATGTGGAAATTCCTGGGCCAGGGATCAAACCCGCACCACAAGCTGCTGCAGTGACAACATGGGATCCTTTACCTGATGCGCCACAAGGGAGTTCCTAGACTGCTTGGGTTCTAATTCCAGTTCTGACACTCAGTATAGTAGCCAGGGTAATGTTGGACAAGTTACTTAACCTCTTTAAGCTTCACTTTCCTCATCTGTAAAATGGAGCCACATGAAGATAAAATGAGTCAGCATGGACTTCCCATCATGGCTCAGTGGTAACCAACCCTACTGGCATCCATGAGGACTTGAGTTTGATCCCTGGCCTTGCTGAGTGGGTTAAGGATCTGGCGTTGCCCTGAGCTGTGGTATAGGTTGCAGACACAGCTCTGATCCTGAGTTGCTATGGCTGTGGCGTAGGCCAGCAGCTGCAGCTCCGACTGGACTCCTAGCCCTGGGAACTTCCATATGCTGTGGGTGTAGCCACAAAAAGCAAAAGCAAATAAACAAATAAATAGAGTTAGCACACATATAGCTCGTATAAGAGAATCTAGCCTATAGTAGGCCTCAATCAATGTTAACTATTACTATTGTGGTGTGTTTCTTCCCTGCCTGTGAGCCCAAGGGGGTTCTGTGAGTTCGTGGAATGGAAGGAAGACGAGTGAAGCAAGCATCCTGTGCTTGGAACAAATACACCAGAGGACAGCCACTTATATTCAGAGCCAGAGAGACCCGGGGTTCAATTCTGGCTCTACCACGAGTGGGTCTGGACAAGTCAGGAGCTTCCCTATAAAATGAAAGTGAATAATAGCCGCCCTGCCATTTTCATGCAGCGATTGGCCCAGACGGAGCCCCACTGCTTGCCATTTTAGCTTTTAATCTTTGGACTCATAAACTTTTCTTCTGCTTATTAAGGAGTACACCCTCTGGGAGGAGCCGCATTTTAAGCCATTACCTGCTCAGTCCTTAGAAACCCCACAACACTTTACCAGTGTCGTGGGAGTGGGTGAGAGGAAAGCTGGGGGCAGGCACAGAGGCAGGATCGAGGAAATGAGGAGGGCAGGACCTGCGTGGACTTTCAAGTCCTCTCACTTTCTTCACGTTGCCAACTGTGGGCACCCGCCCAGTGCCTTACAGTAATGTCAGTGGTTTAATGGCACAAATATTGTAAATTGCTAAATGAGAACTATTTCTGCTATTCTCTTTTCTATTTTGAGGGAAGAGATAAAGTTTCGGTGGCGTGGGACTTTCTTTGTGGGAGTTGGGTAGTATAAGAAATGCAAGGAGGCTGGCATGTTGGGCACTGCTTTTGGCACAATGTTGGGAGGTGGGGAACCACAGTAAAAAGATTTCTCCTCTCTCTGGAGAGCTGACTTAAATTTACTGCCAGTTTGGGAAGTTCCAGTCGTAGCCCAGTGGTAATGAGCCCGACTAGGATCCATGAGGATGTGGGTTCGATCCCTGGCCTAGCTCAGTAGGTTAAGGATCCCACTGTGGCTGTGGGTGTGGTGTAGGCCAGCAGCTGTAGCTCCAATTCGACCCCCTAGCCTGGAAGCTTCCATATCCTGCAGGTGCCGCCCTAAAAAGCAAAAAGTGAAAGAAACAGCCAATTTGAAAAAATGACTTGATTACCCTTCACCAGCTTCCACCCCCAGTTTTTTGTCCCTATGCCCAGCAGAGGATTCTGGTTGTTATTAGCCTTCCCAATGAAGGTTCCAGAAATCCTCAAAAGATACTTTGGTTTAACTCAATCTAAAAAATATTTACCGGGATCCTACTGGTTACAGAGTTACCGTGATAGAGACAGTGAGCTGCTCTCCTGCTTCCGTGATGAAAGAGTTTTCAGGCTTCAGCTGTGCCCATGGCTTTCACATCTAAAACCCACATTCCCTGCCTCCCTTGTGAGTAAGGGTAGCACTGGGACTAAATTCTGACCCAGTGGGTGTCAGAAGAAATGCCATTTGGCAGCTACCAGGCGCCAGTCCCTAAAAGACAGAAGCGTAGAAGCTCTTGCAGAGTCATCTTCACTGTTCCTCTGTCCTTCTGCCTGGAGCTCGTCCGCTAACAACCTGGACCTACAAAGGGCAGAGCAATGAGGTGGAAGAAGCCTGGGTCTCTGACCTCGTGGGTGATCACCACCCCAGGAGAACCACGGGCCACCAAGAGGATGGGACATGAAGCAGTCCTGTCTTTTTCCAAGGTTTTCTAGGTGATGATAAAGGGGTGTGCGTGCGTGCGTGTGTGTGTGTGTGTGCGTGCACAAAATTTTCCACTGACAAATTATACAACATCTTCATAGAACTTCAGGCTACACTTTTTCCAAGCAGACAGCTGAACCAAATTTGCTTGAATATAACCAGTGCCCTAATTATTTTTATGTGTATAGCATGCTGCTTGAAAAATCGTTTTACCCGCACAGTGATAAAACTTAGGTGAGATATCGAAGCGGGTTTGCAAAGAAGGCACAGGAGCGGTTCCTCTGGAGTCAGAATGAAGACAAATAAGCCTTTCTCAGGAGACAAACTGAGGAAAACAGCCAGCTCTTCTATTTCCATTTCTGTTCTCAATTTGCTGTGAGACCTTAAGTGAGCTATTAAACATCTTGGACCTTATTAAAATGGGGTGGTAATTTCATATAGAGTGGATATTGTTAAGCTTTCTTGATTTAAAATCCAAATTGAGCCTCTCTCTCACACACACAATTGTAGCTTTTGTAAAAAGCTGTTCACTTTCTACTGGGGCGGTAAGAGGATATGTTGGAAAAGCAAATGGAGTTTCAGATAGATATTCCATATGCTAACTTAAAGGCCTCAAACTTTTATATCCTTGATGGAGAAAGATCAAGGTCTTTGGGCTGTTTTACATACTTTAGTCTTAGGTGGGAAATGCTCCTAAGTAAAATAAGAAGCCGTTTCAGAAATATTTCTCCTTTCCCACCATCAGTTATTATCGCTAACAACTCCCTTTTCACCCACTGTGTTTTCCTATTCTGGTTTTCTTCTTTTTTTAGGGCTGTGCCTGCGGCATATGGAGGTTCCCAGGCTAGGGGTCGAATTGGAGCTACAGCTGCCAGCCTACACCACAGCCACAGCCACAGCCACATGGGATCCAAGCCTAGTCTGTGACCTACACCACAGCTCATGGCAACGCCAGATCCTTAACCCACTGAGCAAGGTCAGGGATCAAACCTGTGTCCTCGTGGATGCTAGTCAGATTTGTTAACCACTGAGCCAATGACAGTAACTCCCTGTGCTGGTTTTATGAGCGGGAGTCTCCACCACCGTGGGCCCACTGCTAGCCTAGCCAATTCTTCCTGGGTCCCCAGTGAAAAATGGGAGACCGAACTCAGAATCATGACAAGGCTGGCCATGTGACACGGCCATTCCTTTTGTTGTCTTCATCCACCCTGTAGGTGGCAAGTTGGAAGGTTTGGGAGAATTCCCCTGATGGCTATATGGCTGATTTCCACTAGAGATCAGATTAGCACAGTCAAGTGTAATTGCTATAGTACTGACCAGGTCTGTTTTCAGCCTGTGCTCAAGGATGAGGAATAACTGCCCACGGGTCTGTGAAGTTTCTTAGACAAGACACCAGCTCCTGAAAGCTGAAAGCAAGACACAAGCCAGCCCATATGGATTGTCTCTATTCTATAGGTGTAGATGGAAACAAAGGAAACTGGTTGCTCTAACCAGAAACGAGGTCAAAAACCCAAGAGCCCAGGGTGGGGGGATGGGCGGGGGGTTTGGGATGGAAATGCTATAAAGTTCGGTTGTACATGATCATTGTACAACTATAAATGCAATAAAATATATTGAGTAATTTTAAAAATTAAATAAATAAAGAAACCCCAACATCTTTGGCTAGTGATTGTTTTACTGAGGCCCTTGGGCAGCCAAGAGACTGGGCCAATGGTCAGGGAAATGGACCTAAGTCCTGTGCTTGCCATTGCCTGGCTGGTTGACCTTGGACAAGTCACTTTACCTTTCTGGGCTCTTGTCAGTGAATAGGGTGCCAGTCCGATTTCTGCCACACACTGGTGACCTTGGTCAATCCACAGCATCAAGTATCAGGAAGCTAAAGGGATCTGTTTTTCAGGATGTCCCCACCATGGCATTCTGAGATCCCAGCAGGGGACACACACCAGTTCCTACAGGAGCAGCCTGGTGGTAGCAATGAGAGAGATGGCTTGGTCATATTCGGAAAATGGAATGGCTGATTCTAGTGCCAGCTATCAGTGTTGCCAGGTATTTCACTTTCAAGCGGCTTTACATGTTGGCAACTAATTTGAATTGTTAAAAAATTCTCTGTTGGCTGGTGACTAGGCCAGAAGTGCCCTGCTAGGCCAGCTGGAGACTTCTACATTCATTCCCCTGACCCAAGGAAGAGGCCAGCTCGGTGGGGATCTGGCGGAGAGGGCGGTGGAGGCATCGTCCCCCATGCGGAGGACATGGCCTTGTTGGCCAAAGCTGGGCTGGCTGGTCTGAACGCCTAGCCCAGCCTCAGTTTCCCCAGCGCACCTTCAGTGGTCTAGGTCAGCCTAGACCCGCCCCACCTACCCGCCACCCCCGCCCCGTGGCCTGCCAGCTGCAGGTGGACAAAGGAGGAGGTAGCCGGGCAGGAACCGACCCTTTGGCTGCGGATCCCAGGCCTCCAGGGTCCAGCTAAAGCGGAGACGCGCCGGACTGCACGATGCACTGCGGGCAGGTGCGGGCTGACGCGGTGCGGTGGGCCGGGCGACTCGGCGACTGCGCGGCTGGGCCCGCGCGCACAGCCGCTCCCGCCCAGGGGCCCCGGGGCGCGGCTTCCGGGCGGCGGAGCCCGGGACTTGCGCAGCCGCCAGGGAATCCCAAAGCGACGCCACGTATCTGTCGTGAGGTAGTTCTACCCTGGAGTGAGAGTGGGCTGGCCGAGCCCATTCCTGCCGGGTTAAACAGATCTCCATCTGCCGAGAAAGCGTCGGGCTCCAGGCGGCGGGGCCCCGTCCCTCTGAGTTGTGGGGAGCCCTGCAGACACCCCGATCCCCGAGGGCCTTCGCCCCGACCTGCCCTGTCCTGGACTCAGCCCAGGGCTCCCCTACGTGGCCCTCCTTTCCAGGCCCCTCACCTTCCCCGCCTGCCCGCCATGGAGGCGGAGCTCTGTCAAGTTCAAATACAGGAAACCTATTTGCTACATAATTCAGTTTGGGCAAAAGAACTTTGAAGACGGATGACAGTGTACGAGGACACTGACCCTCACACGTAAAAACAAACGTAAAAAAAAAAAGTTAAAACAAACATACAAACACAAAATTTCTTTTGAGGCAAGTTTGATATTTATGAATTTAGTCATTATTCTGCTTGTCCCCACAATCTCACTTCTTGAATTTTTCCTACACGATGTACTAAAAAAAAAAAAATTTACTGCATCACCTTGGTGATAATAAAAAAGTGGAAATAACCCAACCACCCATCAATATATATATAAAATGGTTAAATAATTGATATATATATATATATACGTATATATATATAAAGAAATACTCTCTATAAAAAGTGTGTGTTCACAGGCAAACAGGTCTACACTTAAATGGAAAAATAATAAGTTGTTAAAAAACAGTATATATAGTATGATTCCGCATTTGTTAGTTAGGGTACAGAAAGAAACTGTAGGTAAATTCTGTAACTCAGATATGATTACTGACTTTATTTCTAGGATGATTATATAGGAAACGTGTATATTTTATATGCACATACATCTGGAGGAATACATACCTAACTGCTATCTTGTTTATCTATGGGGTGATGGTGAGAGGGTCTGTGTGGAGCATTAACTTACGACAGTACATATTTCTTCAAATTTTGATTTATTTTAAAATAAGCACTCATTAGTTTTGCATTCCCACACACAAAACAAAAAATTTTTAAAAATCATAGACCTTCCCCATCCCAAGACCGTGACATTGTTATCACTTCCCCACTTCTCACTGATCTTTTCACAATTGTGTTAATTTTCCCTTCAGCCTCTTCTTCTCCCTGCACATTTTCCAAGAAACTTGCATTCCTTTCATTACAGCTTACAAACTGCCTGTTTCATATATGCAAACGTTTGAAAAATCCTTTAAACTAAGAGAATGAAAGAAGTGAGACTATGACTTCCACTTAATCTATTCATAGAACTGAAATGAAAAGATTAGGTAGCTTTGATGGCCCTTGAAAGCACTGCAGTTTTTAATCCCCATCATTTCTCAAGTTCTGTGCAGATGTGGCCTTTTTATTCTTTTGCAACACACATTCTCTCAATGCAGTAAACCGTGAGAGGAGATCTTTAGAACATGGTTGTTGTTTCTATTTAATCCAGAAAGGCTTCATATGTACAGAGGAAATAACATTGGAAATTTGAGCAGGATTTCAGGGACAGGGATTGGAGTGGGCAGGGCACTCTTAGCTGAACGAGGCTGAGAGGGGGGAACGTGACTTGGAACATGGGCTGGGATTCTGGGACTGTTTAAATCAATCTGAATGTGGTCCCAGAAACTTGAGCTCAGTTCCTACTATGGGAAATAAGCATGGCCATACTTCAAACATGCAGAAATGGATTGTTTCGCATTTTAAAATCTTTATATAGAAAAATGGCACCCAGCAACAACAAGCCAAGAGGATCCCCTCCCCCACCAAGATGTCTGGTGTGGTTTATTTCATGCAAAACATCATATTTCCTTAAGCAAAATCTTAGAATACACCAGAATCACACACTCACACACCAGTCAAGACTTTTGCTCAGACCCCTGGCAGCTTTCTCCTCCTTTTCACGTGCATTATCAGCAGCAGTGTAAAATGCAGGTATTTAGGAACAAAATTCTTAGGTTCTGCTTCTGACTCTGCCATACATTAGCTTATGACTTTGGTCAAATTATTTAACTTCTCTGTGCTTCAAGTTCATCACCTCAAAAATGGAAATCATAACACTACTCATTTTACAATATGTTATGCAGTTTGAACAAGGTAATGTACAGAGAGCTTTTAGAAGCCTCAACTTTTTCAAATACTAAGAATGAACAAATTTAGCCACAATTATTACAAACTCCTTTAGTCCTGCTAAAAAGGCATATGCTTCCTCCATTTTTCCCTCCTCAAGACACTGCCATCTTCATCTTCTCCTAATTGTCTTAGCTTTATCCCTTATTGAATGGAGATTCTTACACTAGCTCCTCCCCTGCTGCTTGCCTTCTCTCTCCTACCCCATGGGAGGCAAATGATTGTACCAGAGTCTAAAGAACACCTAACTGGAAACCTGGATTCTGTTCTTCCTCTTCTGTGATACTTTCTTGGTTTTTAAAACAACTTTACTGAAATATGTTTTATATATCATTAAACTCACCCATTTCAGGTGTACAGTTCAATGATTTCTAGTAACTCTACCAAGTAGTGCAACCATCACAATACATCACTTTTAGAATGTTTTCATAGGCCTCCCCAAGATCCCTCAGTTAATCTTTCATCCCGTCTCTAGATTGAGGCAACCACTAATCTACTTTCTGACTCTAAAAAATTGACCTTTTCTGGAAATCTTAGGCAGATGGAACATACAATAGTTAGTCTCTGGTGTCTGACCTCTTTCACTTAGCATAATTTTTTAAGGTTTACCCATGATGTAGCATATGCTAGTAGTTCAATCCTTTTTTTTTTTTCCCACACCTATGGCATATGGAAGTCCCCATATGATGCTCAGAGAGGATAAGGAAAAGTCTGAGCCGCAGCACTGGCCTGCCTGCCCCACAGCTGCAGCAATGCTGGATCCTTAACCCTCCGTGTCACAGTGGGAACTCTAATACTTCCTGTTTTATCACCTGTAAAATTAGAATGATCTCTAACATGTCCATGAGAATTATAATATAATAGCAACGATATATAATTAAATCTATTATTGTACTTACATTATTCCAGACACCTACTAACCGCTTTCTTTGCATCATTAAACTTAAACTTCACAACAGCCTATGGGCTATCTATGTGATGTTATCACATCCATTTTTGAGCTGAGGAAACAAGTTTCGATTTGTGAGCAGACATACCCAAGGCCACAAATCAAGCAGGTTGCAGAGTGGGGACTTAAATCTAAACCGGTCTGACTCTAGAGCAAAAGCCAGAATTACTTTACACTTCAAAATTAACAAATTTTGAAATGTCATACCCTTCCAGTATTAAAAAAAAAAAAATCCAAGGAAGTATTCATATTAACCCTACCAAACAGATAGAGAAATGGCCAGTGCTTTGTCACTTGTAAATCTCCAGACATATGTAAGGAATTTTGACACCATCATATTCTCCATAACTGATGAATGCTTAGTTCCCTTGGGAGAAAGCTGGTAGCATAAAGGACTCAGTTCCACTGGATTAGGGTTTCTGATCCCTAAAGACATTGTCCTGGGCACTGTCCTAGTGCATCCCTAGGCAGCCTGGGGCGGGAATCTATACCTTTGGCCATCCCCCTGTCTAACAGGAAATGAACATGCAGAGAAAAAAAAGCTCCCTGGGATCCATGCCTCCTACCATTAACCACGTTTAGACTGGAACTCAGGGCAGCACACTATGACACTGAGCATGGACGGCTTCCATACTGGTGCATCTACCTCCCAGCGGTACTTGAGGGGACTGTAAGGTAGAATGAGTCTGCTTGCATAAGCAGAAATGCTCTTGTCTAAAGATTTCTAAAGAAAACTCCAGTTGTTGTTTAAAGTAGTAGAACCTCTTAGAGGTTTCATTTCATGCCTCAGGTTGGAGACACTCACCTTCAAACATGTATTATTACTATGAATGCATTCATAAGTATTTGTTTTAGTAATAATAGACACTACAACAAGCCATGCTCCAAATCCATCCTACTGTTTCTGAGATCCACCCAAGCCACCCTCATTAGTGAGGAAGGGTCCTCAGAGTGGAAGCCAAACCCCTCATTCCACCGAGGAAGCCCAGAGATCACAGGAGGTATTTAAGTGTTCTGGGGATGAGAAACCAAGTCTTACAGTTCCTTGAAAAGGTCCAGGAGAAAAGAGTGTGCACATAGACCCTACCCAGGCTCAACAGGACTTAACTTTGATAATAATGAGGGCTTTTTTGTTTGTTTTTTAGGGCTGCACGGGGGGCATATGGAAGTTCCTGGGCTAGGGCTCGAATTAGAGCTGCAGCTGCCAGCCACAGCCACACCAGATCTGAACCTCATCTGCGACCTACACCACAGCTCACAACAACGCCAGATCCTCAACCCATTGAATGGGGCCAGGGATCGAAACTGCATCCTCATGAATACTAGTTTGGTTCCTTTATGGCTGAGTCACAACAGGAACTCCCTGATGACATTTTATTGGCTGTGTGCCATGCCCGTTCACAGCATCATGTATTGATCAAATGAAAAATAACTATTTTGTTAGTGTTTGTTAGATGCTAGGATAGTTACACAGGCCCTTTGTGATATTTTGTGGATCTTATGATTTTATGCACTTTTTGGTACATAGCATTTCAATATAACTTACCCAAAAAGGCACAAAGGAAAAATATTTTAGAAAGAGCCCAGCACAGTGCCTGCCCTGTAGTGGGTGTTCTTTGAATAGATGCTCTCATTGGATCCTACCGTGTAGGGTGGGTAAACTCGCGTAGAGTGCTAATACAGTTGTCATCATTAACCTTTCCTCACAGGTTAGAAAAAGCTCCAGGACTTTGTCCCGGTCGGTCACGCAGCTGGTTAAGTCGCAGAGCCGGGAGCCTGGGTTCCTGTCCCGGAGCTGGAAGCGGGCGGATCACCGCCCCATTTCGATACCGCCGCGCCGGCCAGTCCTGCCGCAGACTTGGGCGAGGCGGCCGGAGGCGGCTCTCTGGCCCGCAGATCCCCAACGAGCCCCGAGCACGCGGCCGGGGAAGGCGGGAGGAGGCCACGCCGCGCTCGGCCCGGTCCGCGGGGTCTCCGCCGGCTCCGCGGCCTCGGCCCTCCCCGCCCCGCTTAGCGTTCTGGCCGTCGATCGCCCTGCCCGCCGTCCCCGCGGCTGCCACCCGTGCCCTGACGGCCTCGGAGCCCTGGTCCCCTTCCCTTGGGAAGGTGCCGTCCGACCCGCCCCGGGGGGGGGGGGGGGAAGACCTAATTTCTCAGCACTATTGGTTATCATCCGTAGGATGCGGTGGAGACCGGAGAAAATTAAAAAATGTAAGAACATCAAGGCTGTTTCTTATGCAAACCACAAACAGAAACCTCCCAGTGGGGCGCCTGTTGTCTTGAACTTAACCGCAGGAGGCCGGCACCTAGGGACCTGGCTCCCAGTGGCTGGAGAAGGACGCTTCAGTCACACAGATCCTGGCCTGGGCCACCCAGCCCTGGGACCTTGCATGACTCTCTGCCTCAGTTTCCTCATCTGTGAAACTGGACCAACAACCCTGCCCAACTCAGAGGGGTGTTTTGAGAGTTAAGGGCTATCCCTGCAAAGCACAGAACTGAGCGGCTCGGGTGACAGACAGCACTTCCTTGACCCTCCCCCACCTTGAGCCCAACTGCATTCATGCTTGTTCCCAACAGGTCCCTTGCATCTCCACCTGAGACAACCTCCTCCCTCCTGCCCCTGGCTCAGAGACACCCTCCAGGCCTGGGACCAGCAGCCCAGCCTCCCTGCTGCCTGCCTCAACCCGACCCTCATCCCCCCACAACTCAGCCTTCAGTGCCATCACCTATATAGCTGTGTCACTCCATCTTTGTGTCACACACAAACACACAAGCACACACTTATGGGCTGTTGGGCTGCTCAGGGGTAAGTACCACCTTGCTCGTGTTAAATGCCAAGCGGTGCCTAGCTCAGAGGCTGGCTGACTCAATAAATGTCTGTTCCCAGGCTGTAGCGGGGGCAGGCCTCCTCCCCCTGCCAACCTCCCCCCTCCCATCCCCCCACCCCAAAGCCCCCTCCTCCCTTCCCTGCAGCTGCTGGTGCTAAAGACTAAGCCTCCCCCCCCTCCCCCCAACTCAGAAGCCATATTCACCC
>PVHT020000105.1:16699410-16787850 GCA_004024745.2 Catagonus wagneri
CCTGCAGCTGCTGGTGCTAAAGACTAAGCCTCCACCCCCTCCCCCCAACTCAGAAGCCATATTCACCCTAGCCGTGGTGACAGGTTGATGGCCCCTATAACAGGCCCCTTTCCTCCTCTGGGGGGTTCCTGCCTGCATGGAGCCTGGTGGAGGGGCCACCAGCAGGGCCGGAAACCTGGGGAGAATGTCTCTGGCTGCCACCGATTTCCATTACTAGAACTGATGTTTTTCTGCAATTACAAACTTCCCTCCTTCATTACATCTCCTGTGTCCCCGAGGCAGCAAATACGGAGGATACACATTACATTTCCCATAACTTACTCTCAATGATCAGAAAAGTTTCTATTGATAGAACTGCTGCTGACGGGGAATCTGGCTCTGAAGTTCAGAGTGAAGTTTCTGGAGCAGTGGCTACCTGCGTAGCACAGAGATGTCCACCGCCCTGACTTCTATCCTCTGGACCACTGTCTGTACACAGCTCATTAACCAGAGGCAGCAGATTAGTGACTGGAAACACTGAAACCTGGACCCAGTGCCTGGGTTCAGTCTTGGCATTGCCCCTTACTAGCTGGATGACCTTGGACAAGTTACTGAACCTGGCTGTTATCTCTGTCTCTCCATTTGTTAGGTGAAAGATAATGATAGTAATAGTTCCTAGAGCTGTCAGGCTGATTAAATGAGTTAATATCTGTACAGTGATTAGCACTGTGCAAGCCCTCGATTGGTGATTTCTGTCAAATACCTAAAGCTTAATACATCTAGAGACTCTGACTCCTAAAGGTGCCTAACTAGTCCTAAATGGTTATAACCTGTTCTGGAGAAGAGATTGAGAATGCCTGTTGAAAAAATATATAAGGATCACCCAGTTCAACCCTGGTGTTATTACTGATATTTAAACCTGATAGAACTGCCCTTGGGAACAAGTCAGTTTCTCTCAATCTTTACTTTCCTTCATTTGTGTTACACTTGGACACATTCTGTAAGGAAAATGAGAAAGACACATGTACTCCAGTGTTCATTGCAGCACTCTATGCAATAGCCAGGTCATGGAAACAACCTAAATGCCCATCGACAGAGGAGTGGATAGGGAAGATATGGTACATACACACAATGGAACATTACTCAGCCATTAAAAGGAACAAATTACCAACATTTATAGCAGCATGGATGGACCTAGAAATTATCATGCAAAGTGAAACCAGTCAGACAATTAGGCAGCAAAACCCAATGCTACCGCTTACATGTGGCAACTAAAAAGACACAATGAACCTCTTTGCAGAACAGACAATGACTCACAGACTTTGGAAAACCTTGGTTTTTCAAATAAGACAATCTGGGGGTGGGGGGATGCACTGTGGGTTTGGGACACAAAATCTATCAAATTGACATGTGATGATTTATGTACACCTATAGTTGAAATAAAATCCATTAAGTTAAAAAAAAAAAGAAAACGAGAAAGAGAGCAAGAGAGGAAGGAAGGGAGGGAGGGAAGGAGGAAGGAAGAGAGGAGGAAGGATGAGGTTGAGATGGTGGAATTGTGGTAAAATCTCACATTTGAATTATTTTCCAGCAGCATTAGGATAATAATGCCAAATTTTCCATAAATTATCCCAAACTCATACTTCCTGGACCTGACACTAGGAAACCCAGGTCAGAAGAGGTTGCTCTGAGTCAAACTGGCTGGATCTGAGAGCTGCAGAGAAGCGGTGGCCCTAGCTATAGGGCCCTTACCGGATAAGCATCTGCCCACCAGCGTCATAGAGCCAGACTCTCACTTTTACACTTGCAACAAGCCTTCCACTCCCTGATACCATCAGCAGCACAGATTACACAAAAGGTCAGCCATGTCCCACTTCAAGGCCAGGTATGTCTAGGAAAGGAGGTTTATTTCCCTCAAGGTTGCCCAAAAGGTGAGGCCTAGATGCCCTTCCACCCGGCATCTACACACACACACACACACACACACACACACATCCTGGATTCAGTGTTTCTAAAGGTTTGGATTATAAGCCCTAGAAACTACATGCTCGGTGAAAGGCACCATGAAGGTTTTGCATTGGAGGTTCAAGGCAACCCTGAGAAGGTGTTTATAACTTGGCTGTCCAGGAGGCCAAAAAGAAGGAAGCACCCCAAATCCTGCACCCCCCCGGCTCTCTGGAACCCCACAAAAATTACTGTAAGCAAAGCACTCCACTTTTCTCCCCCAGAAATGCCTCCTACACCGAGACCTAAACTGGCAGCTCTCCACAGAGGGCAATTAACCCTCGGGGACATTTGGCCAAGTCTGGAGACATTTTTGGTGGTCACACCTGGAGTAGAGGCTACTGGCATCTAGTGGACAGAGACCAAGGAGGCTGCTAAGCATCCTACAGAGCACGGAAACCCCCTCCACAGCAAAGAACATTCTAGTCCCAAATATCCATAGTGCCTAGATTGAGAGTGTGACCTAAACCAAACTCGTGCTGCCTCAGAAGTCATCCAGCAACTTAAGCAGAGGGCAAATTAGAGCATGGTGCCGGCGGGTGGGTGGGGAGAAACATCCCGAGAACCCTTTCTCAGGCCCCACGCTAAGATTGGGGAGGCCCCAGCGAGACTTCCTCCTTCTGCTTTGCCTCCAGAACACAAAATCCTGGCATCTGAGAAGATTAAATAAAACCCATGATTCCCAGCCCCTCAGGCTGCATAACCCTGCCCCTCATCTCCTATTTCCCTCCGGCACTCTTGGAGCACTCTTGGAGCACAGTTGGAAATTGAACTTGAGATCTTTACTGTCCGGCCCTCAAAGGCTCGGCCTGCTTCCTCTCCCAGCGACACGTCTCCTCAACGTCCTGCCTTCCTTTGAGATGAACCCCCCAACCCTGCCTCTTTCACCAACTGTAAGTTCTTTTTCTTCCCCACCTCCCTCCAGCCCGCCTTGCCTTCTCTCTCTAATTAAACCACAGCCGGGGTGTTGGGAGGGAAGGGATTGCGAAGACTTCCGTGCTGCAGGTTCTGGGGCCCTACAGCCTCATGGTTTTTTTTGTGAGGTGCCAGCCACACTGTGGTCATTAAACCCCACCGTGGTGGGGGTATTTGCTTGCTGCTGTTAACCTGGGAACCAGCTACGTCTTGTTTATCAGACTTGTTTTAATTCAGCTTGGGCAGGTTCCAAGTGTTGAGGTGGAGATTAAAGGCAACTTGAAGAATCCAATTAGCTGCCCAGTCTTCTTTAAGCCAAAAAATCAGGTCACAAACTAGATCAAAGTGAAATTATTTCTCGACAGCTCTGTTCATTAAGAGGAGGGCGGGAGCTCACGCCGCTCAGCTGGGCTCATTACGGGGACTGGCATTTTAAATACAGTGTCTCCCCCAGATTACATGTTTCAGAAGTCGCAGGAACAAACCGAGATTATCTTAGGAGAAGTCTCTATGTGGCTAATAGAAAACAGAAAGCCAAAGAAGGAGCATATAACTTCGAGGAAAAGACTTAAAACAAGGCCCCAATTTTCCTGGGCTGGAAAACCAAATCTGGAAACAGGAATTGGCAACCATCACACCCAGCCAGAGAATTCCTCCTCTGGGGAATCTAGAGAGCAGAGAAATCGGCTTTTTCCAGGTGGCCCTATGCACCCATTTTCCTGAGAGCCCACCCCTCTCCCT
This sequence comes from Catagonus wagneri, assembly GCA_004024745.2. Lineage (NCBI taxonomy): Eukaryota > Metazoa > Chordata > Mammalia > Artiodactyla > Tayassuidae > Catagonus > Catagonus wagneri. The sequence goes on from PVHT020000105.1 coordinate 16,703,050, forward strand.
GACTGGATACAGCTGTGAGGGAGGTGCCTTCCACCAGCCCCAGGACCCAGGCAGCCTTTGAAGAGAAACCACTCACCGTTTCTGGATTCTGGGTCTCAGGCGGAGTCCTTTCCAGCAGCAAGAGACTCCCCTTGGGCCTTTCTGTTTTTCTGAGGGCCCTTTTGAGGGGGCTGGAGAACAGAAGAGGAGGAAAGCAAGGAAGGCCCTGATCAGATTCACTTCCCACAGGGAGGATCAAATATTGGATTGCTGTGAGGGCATTTAGAAACCCTCCATTCTACGTGAGAGAGACAGAGACAGAAAAATTACATTCATTACATTCAAGAGAGCAGTAACAGGACAAAGGCCCTCCTTCTGTGAGCCCTGAGTTTGAACGAAGTTAGGAAATCAACAGAAACAGTGGCTCTCCCACCTCCCCCATCCCCATCCCCATCCCCATCCCCATCCCCATCCCCCCATCCCTTTCTGCTTGCAAAATTCTGCTTAGCTTTCCAGCCAACCACGAACCTCTGGGTTAGAGGAGGGCATTTTTTAGGCCATCCAGACCAGAAGCTTGTGGGACACTGAATGTGTTTATTTATTTATTTATTTTTGGTGCGGGGGGTGTTAGGTTGTGGCCACTTCTAGGGTCTCTGAAAGCTGAACCAGTGGTGAGATTCTTCCTCACACTTCCCCGGTCTTTCCATCCCATCCAAGCAGGGCCTGGGAGCAAAACCACTTGCACCTGGAGGCCTGGCCCCCTTGAATGGGGAAAAGATGGGAGAGAGAAAGGGAGACACAAGGAGAGGGAGAAAGACTAATGAGACCCAGTCTGAAAGCTTTAGTCTGCACCTCCTGCTAGGGTCTTGCTGTCACCACGTATCTAGCTGCTGCATAATTAACCAACTCCCTCCTCCGGGTCCGGGGGTCGTGGCAACTTCATTAGGTGGAGGCATCGAAGGCATGGAGTTTACCGTGGGGCTGCAGCCACCCAGTGCTCCCACTAAGTTTCCCTCTCTCTTTCATCTCCCTGAGCCAGAGCCTGCATCCTCAAGGGGAAGGCTGGGGACTCACAGCTGCGGGAACCTCCCCCAACACTGGTAGATCTGCAGAGCCTTGGACCCCGGAGCCCAAGTAGCTAGAGCCCAAGGGGACGCTCCTTGGATGATGCATTTGGAGCAGGAACAAATCTATCTGGTGGGTTTTGCTTTTTCCTTCCCTGTGTATTTCCCTACCTGGGATTATGTCAAGGTCCCAGATCCTTGCGCACGCACCTATTCTTCAGGTGCTGCCAGGCCTCAGAAGACGCCTCTTGGATCCGACACCGATTTTCTTCCGCGCCCCACGACACGAAACGAACGCCCAATGTTTTTGTTTTGTTTTAAATCAGCGGCTCAAAATGAGTTTCGAAATCTAAGGAGAAATAAGAGGACACCGGCCCGCGGTGGAATTTCGCTCAAACGGAAGCCGGGACCCAGTGAGCCCCGTAGGGAGCCTGTTGGCCTCCAGCAAAGGGGGAGCCTCGGGCAGCCGCCCCCGACCCGCCTGGCAAGGGCCGCGCTCGAGGGGTTTCTGGTCCGGGGACCGCGGAGCCAGAGGCGCACCCAGCCTGGCACTGGGGCCGAACGCCGCCCCTGCTCCCCACTGCGGCCTTGTTTTTGTACTGAAAGCCTGAGCTGGAATAGAAATCCGGAGAGGCGAGGGCTGCTGTTGGCTTGCAAACACACGCCTTTGTCCCCCTTGGGGCCGGTCCCCTTCCCGGACCTCTGTCCCTGCACTGGTCACTCTCACTCTGTTGGTGGAGCCGCCGCCCGAATATGGGGACCGTGGGGGACGTGTCGCGCGGTGGGAGGTGCCAGCTCAAGATCTTACACGGTTCCTGGAGAGCCCCTGGCGCCGCACGGGATGGGGACGCGAGCGTGCCAGCCCGGGGGTGAAGGCGGGGGTCCCCCATCCCAGCTGTTCTCTTGGCGGCTCAGCACCCAGGATCCAAAATAGCCAGTTCACACCGGGTCAGCCCCAAGAGAGCAGACCCCCGCGCCCCTCCCCAGCAAGGGCTCGCGGGCCCAGGGCCTCCGCCAGCGGTTGCATGTCCACCCGGAGCCGCCTCGAAGTGGGGTCTGCGGGTGCGGAGGCGCGGAGGGTGCGGAAGAGACCCGAACGCCAGGGAAGAGCGGACGTGCCCGCCCCGGCCCCAGCTGGGGGCTGCCGACGGCCGCCCGCGCTCCGGGCCCCCGGCCCCGCCGCCCGCCACCGCCAGGCAGGGCCTCCGAGGGCCGCGGGCTCCGCACAGCCGCGCGGGCCGCTCCGGACGCTCCTCCGCCGGCGCCTTCCCCCTGGCGCGCCCCGGAACCTGGCACAGATGCCGCGCCATAGACACTTCGAACAATACGGGAGGAAATAAAAAAATTAAAAAAATAAAATTGAAAAAAAAAAGGATGGAAGGAAGAAACCAGTTTTTGCCTGCGTAAACGCTACAGAGTCACTCTCAAAGTTTTCCTGGCCTCTCGTAAAGGTGGCCGGAGCCGTTTACAGTAAGAGCAGAATAATGTTTGCGACTGTACGACATAATTATCTCCAGACTCGCCTCTCCCCCGCTCCCAGCTAGGGTTTTCAACAACGAAAGCGGCTAATGCATTTGCACACATTAAACATCTTGAACGCATAATTACAGGCTGCAGACAGCCTGAACAATAAAATATCTCGGCTCGATATTTTTGGAAGCCTTTTGCGACTGTGCCTGGAATAAATAACAACCGCTTTCTGTGTCCTCGGCCATCTAACTGCAGCCACCGTAATTTCAGAGCACCCCCAGTCCACCCCTCTAGCGCTTTTGAGAAAAGGTGCAGGGGTGAGGGGCCGCCTCCTGGAGGGGTCTCCCGGCCCTGGGGGCGCAGGGCTGCAGGGGGCGCCTGGCCGGGGTGCCCGGAATAAGAAGAAAAATATATTTCTGGCCCTCGAGGCGCCTTCCTCATTAAAGGGACGCAAGTGGGGGCCTCTAGACCTCACAGCCCCCGGGGGCTGCCCTTCCCACCCCCTCTCTATTCAAAGGCTAAAGAATTCGAAGAAGCTGGGGACTGCCAAGTTCCGGTCCCACAACCACCACTCTGAGAAGAGCATCTGTAGACTGGGCTGCTTCCCGCGACCTGAGAAATCTGCTGGAAAAGGAAGAGCGCCCTGTAGAGACTGGGAGGAGGAAGCTGGGAGTGGTTATTTTCTCCCACCGAGACCCCTGACGCTCTAGCCTCCCTTGGGTCTTAGTTGCTGCGTCTGTAAAATGGAGATGATTATAATAACCTCGGGACCTACTTCACAGGTTGTTATGAGGAAGCTCTTAAAAACATTTTTTTATTGCCATGTAACGTACATATATAGCAAAGCATAAAAATCTTAAGCGCCCAGCTCGCTGAATTTTTATATGCGTATACACTTGTGTAACTATTACCCAGATCAAGATATAGAGCATTACCAAACCCCAAAGCGCTCCATGAAGAAGCACTTTAAAAACTAACTTCAGTCCGCGCTGATATTGTTCTCTCTAACTCAACAAGTCAACACCCCAGTCAAGTATGTAGACCTTCTTGATTCTTAGGGACAAAAATTGATGAACCAAATATACATGTAAAGGATATTTACTATTCACACCACGGCTTGGGACTGTGATCTCCAAATTGACAGAGCCAGGAGGGGCTTTGTCTTCAAACTCTTAGGCACTCAGGGGTTGGGGGAAAATTGAAGATAAAGCTTTAATTCGTTTTGAGACAATGGAGTTCTCCTGTTGCTGTGAACAGCTGGGGCTTTATATCCTGGGCTGGCATGTTCGTTTCCAGGTTAGGGCAAGCCCAGCACAGCAAGGCCTGAGAACCCTTCCCAGGGGACAGGGGACGGCACTCTGAGTGGATGCCTGTAGGACTGAAGTCTAAGTTTTGTGGTGCCTTATCTCCGTGACTCCCCTGAATCCAAATCTGGTCTGATGTCTGGAGGGAATTTCCTAGAAGGAATGTCTGGCCATGAGATTAAACGAGGTACCTTGTTTCCTGAAGAGTGCTGCCCCACTGGCTAACACATGAAATTAGTACAAATTACAAATGATACAAAAGAATTTACAGCCAAAAGTGAATGCTCCATCTGACCCTCCGGCCCGGTCCCCCCCCCCCCAGGAAGTCACTGTTATTGATGGCGCAACTCTTTTTCCAACCCTTGTTACACACCCCTTTTTCAAACCACACTGGCAGCCCTCAATATACATGCGCCCTGGCCCAGGATTTATTTTTCCCTGAATAACTGTCCAAGACAATGCTCCGTGACACACGTATTGATTCAGAAAGTTATGTTCAGCCCTGGTGACTCAACCCAGATGAAATTCAAGCTAACCTTGGCTTGAAGGGCCATTACAGCCTGGGTGCTAGATCCTGACATACCTCTAAAGGGCTTGGCAACCTTCGAAACAATCAGCTAACTTGGCTGCACCGTCCATCCTTACCAGGAACCCCCATGGCGCCTTGAGCTGCTAGAACCGTTCTGGGGGAAATCATCAAGGCCCTGACCATGCTTTTGGAGCTACAGCTATTCTCTGGAGTCAGGGGAAATTGGAAGTGCCTCTTGGAAGTTTTAACTCTTCTGTCTAGTAGCTATAAAAAGCATGCTCAGATCATTAGCCCACCCTGGGTGTCTGCCTCTGATCCTATTTCCTCAGTTCTCCTTGAGCACGATGGGATGGCCCCGGTCCTGGCCCCCCGACCCCGCCTCGATAGAGGCAGGAGGGCACAGTGGGGGCCTCAGCCCCAGACCTTGGACCCCACAATGTCTGCCCGGCGACATCGGAGGAAACGCGTTTACCACCTGGGCGACCTTGACTGCAGCCTATTAAAGATTAATCCGAGGTGTGTACTCAGCCTTGCCATGTTATTTAAACACATCAAAGGTCATAAAAAGATTCCAATGGCGTGAGTGGGTCGACGCGGGCCCGCAGGAAGCCAGCGTTTAATTCTGATGGATTTCCAGAGTTAGGATTTGGAGCTTGGGGCGGGGCAGGGGGCAGAAGAAAGAAAGAAAAAAGGCTTGGTTTGCCAGCGAAACTCCAGGCTTCGAAAAGCGGCGGGGGAAACCGAGTCTTGGGCCCCGGGAGCAGACGGCGCCCTTCCATTCCGATTAACTGGGAAGACATCTAGTGGGAAGAGGTCGCAATTGCAGCGGCGCCTTGCGAGCATCCTGGGCCTCTGCCTACCGCGACCGTGACCGCTGCTAAATTGGGGGGGCGGGGATCGAAGACAGAAGACCTTTTCTCCCTGGCCACCCCTTCGTAGAATGTGACTGCTTCGAAGTTCCCTGCCCAGAGCCCGGGTTTTACTCAGGGTGCAGGCTCTATTTCCACCTCGAAAAGGAAAAGTCCAGCTCTTATTAATTTTCCCCTCCCCAGATTAGGGTCCTGGTCAGCCAATTGAGAGCACCCGAGGGTCAGGATCACCAGATTTCCTTTTAACTCTTTCTGGGGGCTCCTGACCCCAAAGCCAGCAGAGAGCTGGAGCGACAGATGTGGGTTCTCCTCCAGGGTCCTGAATGACTCTGGGAGCCAACAGATGGCTGCAGAATTCAGGTGAGGTCAAATGCTCAGAAGTCCGTCCCACCCAGGGGTCTGCTTTGAACCCTCACCACCTGCATGCTGGTGTTGGCCAGGCGCACTGCGGAGCTGCAGGTGCCCAGCTTCCCAGGATGCACAGATGGTGTTTTTTCTGTATCTCTGTCATGGAGGCCTTGCACCTTGCTATCTTCTTCCTCTTGCCCAGACTCTCTAATTTCTATGGCAGACTGGGCACCTTCCACGACCCTGCAAGAAAGAGCCCCACTATGAGATGCTGTCTCTTACATTGACTCTCCCAGGCCCACCAGTGCCTCTTCCTAACCTAGAGGCGGGCAGAAAGGTAGGCAGGTTCTGTGCAGGCCACCCCATCTGCCTTGGAAAAGCCAATTGCAGCTTCCTCTCTTCTGTTTAAATCAGGGTCTTCTCGTCGGCCCTCATGGCTGACCACTGTGGCTGGATCTAAGGTTTCCCTCTGTTCCACTGACTTGGCATGACATCATCTTAGAATTGTCAGGAAAGAAGTACAGCACCAGGATACCTTCTGAAGATACAGAAGGCCAGGGGCTGTGTATATGCCACATTTCGATGTCTGAATCCCAGGATTTTGTGGATCCATGACGGGGCCGCTCAACAAGGGGTCCAAGGTTCCACTGATAGACTTTCTAGGCCCCTTGGGGTGGGGACTTGGAAAGGACCATGATGGCTACTGGGAGTTGCCCTCCGTCAGAGGACCCCACCTTATTCTCCATCCATAGCTGTCAGAAGTGGCCTCCTCCCTCCTCCTTTTGCCCATCAAGCTGCCTTCTCCACACCTACCCATACGCCAGGGCTGAGACACTACCCAGTTTTCAGAGGAGAGCTCAGGAAACCCTGTCCTCTGGCTTTGTGTTATTGTCCCACCCCACCCTCCAAAATGAAAGTAACTGGATGAGACCATTGTAGGCAAGTGCTTGGAAGTCCTTCTCTGAAATATTAGCCACCCCTGCCACTCACTGAAATGCATCTCCAAAGGAGTATAAGGGCTGCAGTTGCTTCTGTTCTCTCCTCTTCGTCGCCTTTTAGCTGAGTGACTCTTGTCCCTCAAGGAAAGAGATTCCCTTAGGTTTTATCGAATCTGATACAGACCTTTAGAGCAGCAGCCAGTGGGAGGGGGTGGGGATGGGAGGAAGAAGGACTTCCCCATTTAACCCGCTTTTTCATTCAAGAAATGAAAAACTGAGACTTGGGTCCTGTAGAAAATGAACTTGGGATCCAAGGACTTGAAGCAGTGTGGATCCCATGCAAGCTCAAGGGGCTGATAATGTGTGCTTGGAGAAGAGCTGACCCCTCGCTTCCCTGCACTTATACAAACAACCCAGAAGGCCCCGTCCCAGCTTACCTGGCTAGAGCAGCACTGGACCCACGGCTGAATCCTGCCCGCAGCCCCAGGCAGCCCCACTCTGCTCTGCTCCCAGCTCAGGCCTGTGGGGATGTCTATTCCTCTGGGTGACAAACGAGTTTGTTTGCTCTCAGTGACATCAAATTACTTTGCACCAGCCAAGGGTCCCCTGACCCGACATAACCCCAGATTAGGTCCTAGAAATGTAAAGAAATATGGCCTTTTTAAAAGTGGCTGAGAGCACGTAATTGCTAGCAGGCTTGAGGGGTTGTCCCGAGCATGACTCAAGACCTATGCTGGGCAGCAGACACCAGCCAGAATTCTGTGCTCAGGCTCTGTGTGGGCATACCTTCATGTCCACATTTAACGCTGGACTCCAATCGGTTATTCAAAGCCCAGATCATTTTTGTGCAATTAAAGAAATCATAGGGAGCCTCGGAGCCTATATGTCCCCTCCTCACCAGCAGGGGGGCCCCCCAGCCAGGCTTCATCGGAGAGCAGGCTTCCGAAGAGAAGAGGTTTCTGCTTTAAAAACACAGGCCTGACTTGGGTTGCTGTGGCTTGACTTTTCAATGGGAATTCTGGTTTCCTTACTTTTTACTTTTCACCCTCCTGTCTCCCGGTTCCTCTTTGTCTCCGAGCTTTGCTGCAGTATCTCTCTTCCCTTCTCCCTCTTTCTTCTGATCTTCCCACTTCTGCAGCCGCCACCCTGACCCTGACCCCGCTGGTGAACTCCATCCTGGAGTCTGGAGACCAGGAGCCCTTGAAGGAGCTGCCCAGAGCCCTGGCGGGGATTGACCTTGCTGACGCTCCACAGGCTGCAGGGGAGGGACTCAAGGCCAGGGGCTTCTGCTGAGTATAGTTGGAGTTGTCAGAAAATTGCATATAATCTCTGCACATAATTCCTCCTTTGGTTTAATTTACACATCCCTTATGAGTTAGCCAAATAGCTCTCTTTCTAATGTGATAACTATTTTTAGCGTATATTAGCATAAAAGCATCCCAGGGTAAAATTGCCCCAGATATTTAACAATTCCTCCAAATAAAAGTTAATTAAGGAGCCATAAACAATCCCAACACAAAATAACTCAACACTCTGCCACGGAAATGTCGATCGATATCCACTCAGACAAGTGGGATTAGAATTTATTAAGTAGTTGGCTGGCGTAGGATTTGTCAGACTCAAGGGTGTGCTGTTTTCCATTTTTGCCTTTTTGCTTTCTAAAATTGCCAGGCTTTTTACTTAAATCATGCTTCAGAGGAGGATCATGCTTATTGTTCATTGGACCACTGAATTAAAACAGAACAAACCACAATGCCTTTGTTAATTACTTTTAAAAATATTTTACTACAGAAGGGAAATTTTTAAAAATACATGGAAAACTGTGGTTACTGCGATGATACATCAATCCAGAACCAAGTTCCCTTCCTAGATTAATCATTAGCAATCTCTTCTTGGTTTCTACAAGAGGAGGAAGTGTGTTGAAATGGGAAATGGTTATTTGTCCAATAAGAATGAAACACATGTCAATTCAGGACTTAGAAAGGACTGAGGCATGGTTTTTCTCTCTCCTCCAAAGACTGATTAAGCAGTAGGAGTCTTTAATTAAAGGATGACACACTCAATGAAAGGGTAACATGAGTCTCACTCCTACGAATGTATATTTGATGAAGAGACACATAAAATTTCAAGCGGGATGTCCAATACCCCACACTCCACTTTTTGTCCAAATTTCTCTTGAGTGGACCCTCAAGTTCTTTTTAGATTATAATCAGCACAATTCAAGTTCAAACACACTGACCTCTTATCCTCAGACATAGGAAGAATTCCTTTTATTGAGCAATTTTGCTCAGCCTTGAAATTTATCTTCAAAATTCTGTGTTGGGAAAGGAATGGTCTGCAATTTACTTTAAAATACTCCAGAAAAAAAAAAGAGTGGAAGTGGATGATGAAACATGAAAAACAAAACGATCATAGCCGTTGAAGCTAAGAGTTGGGTATATGGGGGTTCATTGTACTTTTGTGTGTGTTTGGGATATTCCATAATAAAAAGATTTTTTTTTAATGTTGTGTGAGGCAAAGGTGGAAAAATCATTCCTGCAAGGGGGCTCAACTAAAAACGTAGTCCGTTGGGTACCTGGAATTCCCCTTTTCATCTTCGTTTTCCAAGAAAGGAAAATGACCTCGCTCCCCTTTTCAGTTCTCCCTCCGGCATCAGCCGGCCATCCCCACGCTTTCTTCCCGGCAAGCTCCCTTTCCCAACCCGTAAACTGAGCATCCAGACCCGAGGTTGGGAGCTGATTAATGCAGCTTCCGTACTCAGCTCCTCTGACCAGAGTGTAAATACGCATAAAAACTAATATCAAAAGTTTTTATTGAGCTGCTTCGTTTCCCTGAGCGTCGGGCTGCGCGGGGGGCCAGAGCAGCGGGACAAAGTAGCCGCGGCGGTGCCGCCGCGACCTCAGCGCTCCTCACCAGCCCAGCGCCCAGCGCCAGCCAGAGTTTCTGGGGAGCACACCCGCACCAGGTCAATGCCAGTCGGGGTGGGGGCTTGTCTTCCACCGGGGACAGGTGTATTTGTAAAACCGTGGGGGAGGGTATGATGAGTGGTTGGAAAAATCATCAGCGGTAGGGAGACGCCAGCTACCCCAAAATATGTCACCAGACAGGTCCGACAGGGTGAACTATTTTTCCTCAGGACTTGGTATGATGCCTATATTTCACACACAGGACGTTGGGTGTCCGCATTCACTGGGTGTGTGCACCCATTTGATGTGGGAATCCGTGCATGCCTGTCAGGCACACACACGTCGTTTATGCTTACAGCGTTATGCATATAATGCATATAATGTAAAGGTCCTCTCACACCTCTGTGTTCTCTGTTCTGAGTTCGCCTTTCCCGTGGCTGTGCTGGTGAGTCTCCTTCCCTCAGTTGCATTAAGAACTTGCAGTCTGGGTCAGGGGCATGGGAGTCTTTGGGGAGAGACGGACTCACCAGAGCGCAGGCCGCACGGTAGCCTGGCCGCCTGGCCACCTGCGCAGGTTTCTCAGCAAGGGAGCTGGGGGTTCTGAGGGCAGGCTTATGTCCAAGCCCCCTGTTTCCTTCAAACACTCGAATGTCTTCAGTGTATTTGTTGACATAATGAATCCACAGCCCAGAGCTGGTTTCCTGTTTTGTTGTGGGCCTGAGCATCAAGCTAGGATGGAGGTGGAGACCGGCAGGTGGGACTCCTCTTGGGCTGTGGCAGGGACAGAAAGTCAGCAAAGGGACAGAGACCTTTTCACACCATAGCCGCTGTCCTGCGCTCTCCCGGCGCCCCAGTGGAGTGACAGGGAACTCACCCCCTGGGTGTCGTGGGACGATACAGTACAGCAGCCAGCCTGCTGACAAGGAGCCTCTTCCCTCTGCTGAGCGCTTCTCCAAGTTCCCTCTGCTTCTAACTCAGGCTCAGGTCCTTTAAAAGGAGGCTGCGTTTCCAGGTCCTGTTAAGAGAAAAAAGCAGCAAAGCGGTGGCACCATCGGGGCAGGCAGCGCTCCCCTCACCGTTATCACCGCCACCACGGAGGAGGACGGCTGTTCTCAGAGGTGGGAGCCATGCGCCCCCAGCTCCTGACTTTGCGAGTCTGGGCGCTGCTGGCTGGCACAGCGCAGTGGAGGGGGTTGCTCCTCAAGGGAGCCTAAGACCTGGGGCTGGTTGTTCTAAAAGGAAGGCACCCCTCTCCCTGCTCGGGGACTTCCTGGGAGAAATACCACTGGGGCAGTGCTGGAAGTGGGGTCCTTTCTGAGGCTCTGTGCGCTGGTGGCTTTGAAGGCCTGGACCCTGAAGGAACCCACCAGGCGGAGGGACAGTTGCTCCTCCAAAAACTTGCTCTCCCCCCAGATCCGCCGATGAGAGGAACTTTCAAGGCAAAGCAGGGTCTTCGGGCGGCTCTTCCTTGACCTTGCATATCCTCCCGTTTTCACCGTGTTAGCGTTTGTTCGGGTCACCACAGTGCCAAGTGACTTCTCACAGCACAGCCTGGTCCTGTCCCACGAATGCTTCAAATTAAAAAACAAAATCTAGGAGAAAAGCTTGAGCAAATGACTCGGGATGCACCATTTTCTCTGCCCACTGGCCAGTGTCGGTCCAGGTTTCTTGAGACCTACCCTTTCTCCTTAAGAAAAAGAGCACAGCTTCCACACATCTTTCCCAAACGGTCTGGTTGATTAAAATTCGGAAGTGCTGTCCTGCTGGGTTTTCTGCCCCCTTTTCTCTTTCTCTTTCTCTCTTAGCTAGCCTCGGCTCCTCGGCCGTTTCCCCTTACTGGATCTTTCTTCCTTTGCCATTATCTCTGAGCCCTCACCCCTCCTGCGGTGGGAGAGGGAGAGTTAAGATGTTCTGCAAATGCAGCTCGTAAAGCTGCTTGGATACATTAGAAACACATGAATATCCTGAAATACAAAGTGTCTTTAAAACCAACCAAGGAATGTTTATCCTAATGCTGGATGGATGCGGAGAAATAGTGCCAGCAGCAGTGCTGACAGCCTCCTCCGAGTTAAAGTGAGAGCAGGTAAATTTCATTTGCTAGTGAAAATCAAACTCGATTAAACCTGGTTTCCCTTTGTCTTCTTCTCTTCCAACCCTGGGGAACCCAGGGCCCCATGGCCCAGACTGGCAGCGAATCCCTGACACCCACCCACCAAAAAAAAGAAAAAAAAAAAAAAAACCCCAGTCAAGGTGTCTGCCTTCAGAAAGAGGCTCCAGAGCAACCAAAGCCACCAGGGCACCCCAGCCTGGTCTGCCTTAGGAGGTCAGAAGCCATGCCTGCCAAGAGAAAGGATCTGGAAGCTCCTGGAACAAAGGCTGTTGCCCTCCGGATCTTGCTCCAGCAGCCTACTCTGAGCTCCTCCAAAGGAAATCAGGGAGCGCTGGGCAAAGCCCACCTCCACGCCTGCCACCCTCTTCTTGCTCAAGAGGCCACAGTCACCCGTAGATCCCAGTGTGTGCCCTGGTTTCCCCAGCCCAGCCTACAAAGGGTCTGAGGATCAAATCGTCATCTCCAGGATTGAAGTTAAGGCGCCTCCTTGCAATTCCGTAGGGACCCCCGAGCCTGGGAGACAAAAAAGCAGGGGTCCAGCCCAGAGAGTCAGGCCCAACCAGCCAGGCAAGTGAGTGAATCTTGACCTTGCTTTTGGGGAAAGAGGAAGAGCAGTGGGAGAGTCTGAGCTTGCTTCCCAGAGCACTCTCCAGCTTTTCACTGCCTTCAGACCTTTCTTTTTCCACTGGAAGCGGGTTTGGCAGTTGCCTGGAGGACTAAGAGGATAAGAAACGATATTGGGAACTTACGATGCATCTCCGAGGTCCCTCGGCAAAGGGTAAGAAAGGGAGGGAGAGAGGTTTTCTTCAAAATAAAGAGAAATTCTAGGAAATTAAGACCCAAAATTATTCACGGGGTTCATTCAAATTCTATAAATCACCCCTACTGGTTGATGGCTGCAACTCAATATCTAACGGCACCCATAGACTTTTTTAAAAACATTGAAGGCATGCCAGGACACCACTAACTCGTCTGGTAGAAAAATCATTTCATATATATTGAGATTCAAGACAGGAAGGGAACAAGCAGGCTGCCTCCCTCTAAGTAATCACCTCTCAGGAGTTTTGAAAAGTTGATAGAGAGACATGGAGCACTGAGAAAATATCCAGATAACTTGACCAGGAAAGATCCACCAAAAAGTTCAATAAATAATTAAAGCCGCCCTGAAGCCCTTCCTTAGCGGGGGGTCACCAACTTTAGGAAGCAAAGCCTGCCTAATTCAAGATGCAACCCAAAGCCTCTCCCTCACCCCCAGCCCGTGCCGTCCCTCCCAGACAAACCTGCTTGGGGCTCCTCAGCAGACAAGGTGATCTTTTCTCACCGTTTTTTTGGTGAGAAGGGACCCAGTCGACTCTGGCAGCCTGTGGAGCTGGGGCCCTTCCTCTGCATGCAGAGCTCAGTCCCGGTGAAGCGGGGAGAGGCAGCGAGGGCGGAGGAGCTGGCCTTGGCCGAGGTGTGCATCACCAGCTGCACCATGGCCAGAGGTGAGCTGGCACAGGCGCCAGCTGGTGGGGGCTCCCTGAGCTGTGTTTTCGTTTTTCCGGGTCTGGCTGGAAAACAGAAGAGGCTCGAAGCCCGGGCCAAGAGCAGGGCGGAGGCAGAGAAGAAGAGCTTGTAAACACCGCCCCAAAAACTCCACGAAGGCAGCACGAAATGCTGGGTAACTAAACAGAGCCAGAAACTGGAGCAATTCTAAAGGATAAAGGAACCAAGAGCGACAGGAGGTGGGCGGTGGGCCTTTCAAAACGGCCTGGGTCTCCAGGCTTGCAAGGCAGTTCTCACACTGGCTAGACTGCAACTTTCAACTTGACCTTGGCCTCCAGCCGTGTCTGACCTGTATGTAAAACAGCCCTCAAGTTCTCAGGAACTGGGGCCTCGAACCCTACCCTGTCTCTTTGTCATCAGTTTTACAATGCCACTTGGAGGAAGGAAGGGGGGGTGAAGGGGCCGGAAAGTAACACAAAAATCAGGTCCCTACAGCGGCCAGGGCCAGTTCTTTAGTCTGCAAATGGCCAGTCAGGAGGAGGTAAACTAGGGGCAAATCAATATTTACCCGGAGCTACTAAAAAAGCAGGAGGGAAAAGGCACACTGGGTATGTGTATGGGGGTGGGGGGGTCATAGAAGGTTTTATTAGGAAACACTTACATTGGTCTGGGCAAACCCAGGGATCAGGGCGGATAAAAGCCGGAGCCCAGCCTTGTTGGGCTGGACACTCCAGGAAGACCAGGAAATTTAAAGAGCTGACTGGGGTGGAGGGTATGGGCTGCGGATTTTGCGGCGCTCCAAGAGCTTAGGGCTGAGTCCGCGATCTGCGATCCAAGCCTGGTTGCTCAGCAGTCTGCCTGGGGTGGAAGGGCAGCACTCTTCCAACCTGTGGAATGCACCCACTTTCACTTTGAGCGCATGTTCCCCCTCTGGGCATCTGACCAGCTCACAGCGTCCACCCTCAGAGATGGAAGTCTGGGACCCCAAAGCGACAAGGACCCTCCAGAATCCATCACCAAAACATGGCGGCCACCTGACTCTTCCAGCACCAACACCCCAACGTGCTAGCGGGAAAGGGTCGCACTTCCCAGGCACAGAGAAAAACTTCTCCGGCTAGTTCTTGGGCAGAGGAGGACCGGGCACCCTCTGCAGGCTGGAAGGAGTGCTCTCCCCAGTCCTCCTTGGGGCAGGGAGGAAGGCATGAAGTGGCCCCAGGGAGTCCCTTTCTCCTGTCCCCAAACAGAGTGAAATAGAGAGCGTCCAGGGGCCTGGAGAGTCAGCTCCTGCCCAGGCCCTGAGAAACCTCATTAAGCCCCAGAAAGGGGGGTGGGGGGGATCGAGTCCCATCTCAGCACCCAGAGGGGGCCTGTTCCTCTTCCAAGACAGGCCAGCCTGGCTGGAGATGTGGGGGCACTGGAAAATGAAGCACAAAGATAGTCCTCTCCATCTCAAAGTCTCCGGAGGAGGAAGGAAGAGTTGTTACTGGGACAAAGTGAGGAACGGTCTGTATACAAAAGTGTGAGCGTGTGACCAGTAGGTACACTTGGGTGCGTGCGTGAGTCTGTGTGGGTGTGATGGGTCGTTCTGAGCCTACCGGCCTCAGTGCGCGTGTAGGAGATGGCCCACCAACACTGTGCACAAAAGGAAGCCCCTAAATGCAGTCCAAGCTTTCCAGTGGAATGTCCTGGGACCCAGGAGCCAGGCGCATCCGCAACCGCCCCACCACAGTCCCCTGGAAAGAGAGCCACTTCGCGACGCTGTAGAAGCCGAAAGCGCAAGTGTCCGTGCTAGCGTCTCGCTGCAGAAAGAGGCGCGGATACCTGGAAAGAAAACAGCGCCGGAGGCCACAAGAAACACCCAGCCTGGGCTCCGCGTCGCGTCTTTACCATTCCCATCCGTCTGCAGATTCACCTAGCCTGTCGTTCCCACAGCCTCGGGTCGCAAGCCCATCAGCTCGCCCGTCCCCTCCCGCCTTTCGCCGCTCTGGGCCCCACTGGGACAGGGAAAGAGAAGGCGAGCTGCGGGGAAGTCGCCCGTCCCTCCGCTCCCCGCCCCGCCCTCACGGCCCTCCGCCCCCACCCGGCCGCGTCCCCCGCCTCTCCCCTGGGTGAATGGTGCCCTGCCGCGCGGCGGGCGCTGGCGCTGGGGAAGGCGCGGGCGGCGGCGTGGACGGCGGGTGCACAGAGCAGAGCCGGGGTTGGAGCCGCCCGCTTTGCATACGCCGTGGGCGGAGCGGGGTGGGGGGGGGCCGGGCCAATGGGCGGCCGCCTGGCGCGACCCTGCGGGGCGCGATCCGCCCCCCTCGCTCGGGCCCCGGCCCCGCTCCGCGCGCTCTTCACTTCTTGGGGGCTTTTTAAAACAGCGCCACTGGGGTCTTCTCCATGCGGCTCGTGCTATGACAGCCTCCGTGCTCCTCCACCCCCGCTGGATCGAGCCCACCGTCATGTTTCTCTACGACAACAGCGGCGGCCTGGTGGCCGACGAGCTCAACAAGAACATGGAAGGGGCGGCGGCGGCGGCGGCGGCGGCGGCGGCGGCGGCGGCGGCCGGGGCCGGGGGCGGGGGCTTCCCCCACCCGGCGGCTGCGGCCGCGGGGGGCAACTTCTCCGTGGCAGCGGCGGCCGCAGCGGCCGCGGCGGCGGCGGCCAACCAATGCCGCAACCTGATGGCTCACCCGGCGCCCCTGGCTCCCGGCGCCGCGGCCGCCTACAGCAGCGCGCCGGGGGAGGCGCCCCCGTCGGCCGCCGCCGCCGCTGCCGCCGCCGCCGCCGCTGCAGCGGCGGCGGCGGCGGCGTCGTCCTCGGGAGGGCCGGGCCCGGCGGGCCCAGCGGGCGCCGAGGCCGCCAAGCAGTGCAGTCCCTGTTCCGCGGCGGCGCAGAGCTCGTCGGGGCCCGCAGCGCTGCCCTACGGCTATTTCGGCAGCAGCTACTACCCTTGCGCCCGCATGGGCCCGCACCCCAACGCCATCAAGTCGTGCGCGCAGCCTGCCTCGGCCGCCGCCGCCGCCGCCTTCGCGGACAAGTACATGGACACCGCCGGCCCCGCGGCCGAGGAGTTCAGCTCCCGCGCAAAGGAGTTCGCCTTCTACCACCAGGGCTACGCAGCTGGGCCTTACCACCACCATCAACCCGTGCCTGGCTACCTGGATATGCCGGTGGTGCCGGGCCTCGGGGGCCCTGGCGAGTCGCGCCACGAGCCCCTGGGTCTTCCCATGGAAAGCTACCAGCCCTGGGCGCTGCCCAACGGCTGGAACGGCCAAATGTACTGCCCCAAAGAGCAGGCGCAGCCTCCCCACCTCTGGAAGTCCACTCTGCCCGGTAAATGGCACCCCCTTCTCAGCCCGGTCCTCTGGTTCTGCTCCAGCTTCTCCTCTGCTCGTTCCCGGGTCCCCCTCGGGTTCCTCCGCTCCCTCCCCGGCCTACTCTAGTGGTGCTGCACCCCCGGGCGCCCACCCCGGCTGAATGGCGCTGCCCGCACTGCCCTTGAGTTGGGCTGGCTCCTGGCTCTTCCTGGGTGAGGGATGGCTGGGAAGAAGCTTGTGGGGACCCTGGCTGGCTTCCTTCTAACTCCGCGCCCCGCCCTCCCCAGCCCTTGACATCGACTTAAGGTTGGGAAAGTGACCTGGAAATGGTTTACCAAATTGCCCATATTCGTTCTCTCAAAAAGGCCTTCAGTGTAGAAGCATTAAATGTTGGGGCTTTGGGGACACAGTGAGGAACCAGGCATGGAAGTGTTGATCCCTGAGCCTGGTGCTAATGTTTGGGCCCCTGGGCTGGGAGATCTAGCGAATCCCGCTGTGTGGGCAGAGCGGTCTGGGCTGGGGAGGTCATTGGAGCCCTGGGTGATTTCATTTCAATGCAGAACCAACCACCCTCTCACCTACCCTCCAGGTTTTGGCAGAAAGGGTGGATAGTACAGCGACTGGCAAAGGGCAGCCGGGCACCGCAAGGAGGTGGCTCAGACAGAGCTGTCGCCTGTGCCTGGTCCGGGTCTGATCTCTCTCTAACATGCCTTCTTCCCTACCTTACAGACGTGGTCTCTCATCCCTCAGATGCCAGCTCCTACAGACGGGGGAGAAAGAAGCGCGTCCCTTACACCAAGGTGCAATTAAAAGAACTCGAACGGGAATACGCTACAAACAAATTCATTACCAAGGACAAACGGAGGCGGATATCAGCCACGACGAATCTTTCGGAGCGGCAGGTTACAATCTGGTTCCAGAACAGAAGGGTCAAAGAGAAAAAAGTTATCAACAAACTGAAGACCACTAGTTAGTGGATTAAAAGTGGAGTTAGAGGGCAACTTGAAGAAATGCTTCAGAACTCGTTGCTTTGCCCAGATCATGATTATAATGCTAATAATAACTGAAGAATGAGAAAGAGAAAGAGACACTGGCATTTTCCTTTCCTGAGGGGGAATCTCTTTGTCCAGTGGAATCTACAATTTTTTAAAAAAAAACTTTAAGAAATGGTAAAGACTGCCAGTTCTCCCGCCAGACCGTTAAGTGACAAACTCTAGAATCAGACGTCAAACCCCAAATACGCATTTCAGATAAGTTACGCATTTACTGAAATCTTGTAAGTATTTATGTGACCGTTATATCTTAGGACACTATATTATATGATAAATAATCCGAAAGTTGGTTACAAATGCAAGAGGCTGTTGTAAACATCTGTTTGTCCTTGGGTCACCGTTGCCATCCCCTTTGCATGTTAAGTGACTGCTCAGGTAAATCTTAGTGGAATTCCTGCCATTGTTGTATATTCTGCAAAACATGTTATGTGTAGATTTAGAAAGGAAAGGAGAAGAAGGTACTGAAAAGAGGATCTTGGTCTAACTGGTATGAAGGGAGACAGGGAGAGAAAGCTCTTCCGAAGATCACTTGTCTTGGTGGTAAATACAACCAGCTGAGTGAGCCTTTGAGGCTACAGGGGAGCCCAGGTTGGGGCTGTCCTTCTGCTAAAAAAAAAAAAAAAATTAATTGCTTATAACAAGCATTCTTCTTGTGGCATTCGGACGATATTCTCCACCCTGAAATAATTTGTTTTACAAAGAATCTGATATCCTTTTAAAAATATTTAAGGCGTCAGATAATTCACAGAATTCACTCTATGTCAGATCTCCTGAGAGGTCCCACCGTAACGTGCTGGCCTTTGCTTTGGACACAATCAATTTTTCATGTAAATTGATATTTCCCAATATTTACTAAGTATTTTTGCCAGAGAAATAACTTTCCATTTTTTTATTTTTTGGAAAAACTCAGAATGCAGAAATCCATTACCCTGAAACATATAGAAGTTTACATTCTCTATTTTGATCTCTTAAGGGATTAGTGTGTTTTCCTGGTTATCGTGTTATGAGACTGCATTAGAAAGTTTAGGGATTCATCTTCACAGCACATCTTTAATCAAGCAGTTATTTCAACCAACACATTCATTTTGTTCATATTCACTATAAAATGCTATCTTGTAAATAAAGACATTCAGCACACTGTGAAAATGTATTTGTGCACCTGCTTTTCAAATATTTCTACTAAAAATAATAATTAAAAAACCTTAGACCTGTAGATAGTTGATATAGTGGTATTAATTATGTTAATAAAATAGTCACTGCCATTAAAACCTGAAGAAAATATTCATTATTTTCCCATGCTAAACGTGCACTGCACAGAAAGAAAAGGAGCAGGTTTGTCCTGTACCAACCCAGGACCATTCTTTTCTATTATTATTCAGCTTTTTTCTTTTTTCTTTTTCTTTTTTTTTTGGCTACAAATTTTTTAAACAGAGAAATCCCTCATAACCAAAATCCTAAAAACTTAGACAAGTGTTTCAAGAAGGTTAAATTGTCAGGTATTCTGAAAAGGAGAGAAAAGAATGGAGGAAGAGATAGTATAAATTTCCAGGCTCCCTGTGGAAAATGAAAACCAGTTGTTTAGTATCAGCAATGCCCAGGCTATCGTATTTTAAAATCTACTGTTGGGTCTGCATGTGTCTGAGAGGGCAGGTTTTGATATTTGCTGAAATGACAGGACTAGGAAAGGCCTTAAACCTTGACCTTGATGAAAAAAGACAATTTGTGACCTTGACTTTTGACAGCTCATGAATTGGCCTCGGCTGGATTAGTAGATCAAGGGCGCCACCTCGCGTTGACAAGCTTCCTTGTAATTCTTCATCTTCAAGGGAATCAGAAGGTCTTACCTCCTTGACTCCTTGTCTGAGAGATTTAGTACTCATTTCTTTGGCTCCAGATGGAGCAATTTTGAATATATGTAAGTTATACATGTGCCTGTATATATGTGAATATATATCATATGTGTATACATGTATACATTTGCCTATCAGTGCTGTGTGTGCTTGTATATATGTTGTAGAACCTGTACAGATACGGTATCATTAATTACTGATAACCCAAGATGATGTAATTTAAGGTGACTCCGAGAGCTGAGGTACCAAATGTACCTTACACTCTGAAGTCTTGCTCCTTTTCTTTCATGGCCAAGTTTGATTTGTATCCACAGTGACTTGCTCTGCATCCGATTTCTGCAGATCTGCTTTCAAGCTGTACGTTTCTGTTACAGTCTAAGAGGTGTTCTTAAATAACCATTCTTTCTTGGCCATCACCCTCCAAGGTGGTCTACCATCCTAATTAGAGCTATGAGGAAATCTATACGGCAAATAAAGTTTCAGATACCTTGCTAACTCTAGAGCTCTAGAGTTACATTTCAGAAATTCAAAGAAACTCACCTCCTAAGAGGTCAGTATGGAGAGCTTAAATATCTCATATCTACAAAATGACCATAATATGAATGCAGAAGGAGAGTTACCCAGGATAGCTCAGAGTCAAATGCTGTGCCTGGGTGGTGTGCAATCTTACACTGATGCTTTCTAAGCCACCGTTTGATTTATGGAAGGAATACATACATTTAACATTAACAACCACCATCAAAACTGTAATAATAAGAACAATCATATCTACGACTTATTGAGCCCTAACAACTCATCAGGTGCTGTGTTTAGACTCATAGCTAATACATATGTATGTTTATGTATTTAGTATACACAGAAAGTGATGTGTTTTTGTCAAAAACATGCTATGCACATATGTGTTGAAATGTTGGTGGAACCAGGAGCCTTAGGATGCAGAAGTTTGAGATGAGGTTAATTTTCTCTTTGTGTTAGAGGAAGGTAATTGTGAACTGAATAACGGTATTCACCATTTTATGGAAAACAATATTGTTTGGTTACAAACCTGGCTGATGGAAACCTCTCCAACCTGAAGACTTACAGTTTCTTCACAGATGGAAAATTATAGAAAGGATCTCTAAAGCTGTCTCAGAAACAGCATGGCCCTGAAACATACACATGAAATGGTCTTGTGAAGTGCAATCAAATTTTGCTGCCCTGAGGATTTTCACTCCACTTGTGGAAACAAATGAAAATGATGTTTCTGATCAACCTCCCCACATCTTGCTCCACAGTACTACATTTCTAAACGAGCTGCCATCAAGCCAAAGTCACCACTTTCTCCCAAAATGTTTAAAGTGGTGGAAAATCCCCTCAAAGCTGGATCAAACTCTGTGTTTACGAACAGCTCCAAAGGGGACTCTTCTGTTGACGGGGGATATTTTTCTTTACATGTAAGAAATTTTCTGAGCCTCAGGCCTAGGAAGGAGGCCAACAGCAGCTCTGCAGCAGGAATACCACCCCTTTCACAAGCCGTCGCCACTGCAGGAACTCTGGGTAAAGTAGTAGTTTTTTTTTTTTCTCCCTCCAGTTTTTGAAACTAATGACCAAAGATATTTCACAGCATTCCCCCTCCCATTCTAAAATAGTTGTTGATAATGTCGATGTTACCTCTTCTTTAAAATTCCCACGGATCTACCAGATAACCTGAAGTAAGCATGGATTGCGAGGGCTCCCTAAAACCCAAATAGCAATTTGTCTAAATCTTAAAAAAAAAAAAAAAAGACATCCAGGAGAGCACCCACCATATAGGAATAATAACGCCAGACGGTGGGATAGTGTTCTTGAATAGCTGATTCAAGTATATTTTTCCTGAGACACTTTCAGAATAAGAAATTGTAATATGGAAACAACTAGACACCATTTCCATCTATTAAATTAGCAATGTTTCTTAATTCTGTAATGGCCTGTCATGTTACCATTTTTTTTAAATTGTAAATATGGGACTTAAAAAAACCCTACTTTTCCCATCTGCTCTTAATACCGTCAAATTTATTAAGGTATTTTAAGTGAATCATTGTAAAATGCCCCTTTGCATTTCACTACTATTTATGCCTGATACAGAGCTGAAGCTATCCACTTAAATTGGGGTATTTTTTTTTGAAAACAGAAAAACACATTTTTAAGGAAAGGGGGAGAAAATTATTATTTTTAAAAATTCAACTTAATTGAGATATTTTCTTAAAAAATTCACGAGGCAGCGAAAGTCAGCTGAGGGTGATACTTATGTGCGAGAATAGTTAATGACACATTTCGCCGTGTAATATATGTGCAGATTACACCCTGCTGAGTGTGTTGGTGGGTTTGGTGAAGATGCGGCGTCTCAATTCTTCTCTGCGAATTTCCGCTTTCTTTCGGAGCGGGAGAGGAGACGGAGCCTGCCCGGGACTACTAAACCCCAGACCCAGTGGGTTCAGAGGCGCCCTTCCGGATTTGCGAACCTCTATGGAGGAGACGCTAGAGGCTTGCTGATTTATGCGCATTCCTTTAAAGTTGATCGAATGCGTGTCAGCAGCCCAAGACCTGGAGAATCAGAGAAATGTGCAGCGAGTCGCTCACATCCCATTTTTCATAAGCAAAGATGTAACGTTATCCAAGAGGCCTCTGGAGATTTATGCCTCGGTTTTAGGACACACACACAATAATTAAGTTTTCATCCACCAGGCCGCCTGGTAAATAACAGCCGGCTCATTCTTTCGGAAAATAACCCGCTTTCCGAGCGGCCGCTTCAACCCTAGCGCAATCTCCCTAGCGCCGACAAATGCCCGAAAGGTGTTTGCTATTTTTAATTTGATTTTCAAGGTAAGAAAGAAGACGCTGGCACAGAAAAATTCCTCTGCGGAAGCAGCCAAGGCCTTGCCACAGCTGATTTCATTTCAGCCTGGCTCCGTCGCGCCGCCGAGGAGCTGGATCCGCAGGGCAGCAAGCATCACAGCGGCGCCTCGGGGATGTGCAAACCTTTGCGGGCGGTCGCGCGGCGGCGCGGGGCCTCCCCCAGGGGCAGGGACGTGGAGCCTCAGGAGAAGCGCCGCTGCGGACCCCGGGAGCCGCCCGATGTCGCGCCCTCGGAGGCCGAGCAGGCTCCAAATCCTCCGCGCGTCGGAATGAACCCTCTCTTCAAAATGGAGGCGCAAAGCCTTAGAGAGCCGGCCTCGCTCGGACGGCCTGTGGGCCGGAGGGAACCTGCAGCAGGACGTTAGGCCGAGGTCAAGGCCCGGGACCCCCAGGCCCGCGCCCGACGGACCCTGGAGGACCAGCCCGCGCGCGGCGCCGCGCCCCGCAGCTGCAGGCTGACGTCACCGCCGCCCGCGCGGGCCTTCGCGGGCAGCTCTAGGCGTTATTTGATGAAGACAAGCCGAGTCAAACGAACGTTTTGTGCGGGTGCCCCTTCTCCGCCCCGCCCCTCCCTCCCCAGGAGAATAATCGGGTATTTAATCTCCCTTGGTCTTAATTCTTGGCAGCGTGGAAGGTGGTTTGCAACGGGAAATAAAACTTGACAGGAGCATTTTCTCTAAAAGGGGTTCTGAGACGGGCTGAAAAGAAACCGTGTTTTTCTCTAGCAAATACTTCCGCTTTCTGAGCCCCGGCCTGACGGGTGGGGTGAGATCCGAGGGAGCGGAAAGTGAGTTGGGCACGTAGGGCCACGTTGCGGACCCGGCGGCCGAATCCGGGCACCCAGCGCCGTCCCGGGTCTCGGCCCCAGGCCGGAAAGCAGCCTCGGCCACGCTGCGCCCCGCGTCTCGGCGACGTTCGGCTCGGCTGTAGGCCGGCGCCGCTCGCTGCCCGAGACCAGACCCCGCGCACGGGAAGCTGGCACCAGCAGGGACCCGGCTGGCACCCAGAATAGTACCCTGGCGCTGGCTGAGGGCGTCTGGGGTTAAGCGAGAGAGGAGGGCGCTGGGGGCGGGGCGGAGGGGTGCTGCTTAGACCGCCGGGCTTAAGCTCCGAGCCTTTTGGCCTAGGAGAGTTGGGGACAAGAGCTAGCAAAGGCGTTGGTAAGACCGTTGCTGGGGGCTTTGTTCCGGCTGCAGGTCTGCGGACACTGCGCAAAATGAAGGGGGGATGGGGGTGAGCGGTTTTGCGTGGGTTTCCGGGCTGCTATTGGGTGGGAGAGGCTGGAGACAGCTGAATCCCCCTCCTGGCAGCTCAGAGAGCGCCCTCCCCTCGCACCGCAAAGGTCAAGTCCTCCGCGCCATGGTCAGTGCCGGTCGCCGCAGGAAGGCGCAGGACACACACTTGGCCGGCGGCGAGCGTGGTCTGATAGCCTGAGATCTCGGACTGGAAGCAGTTCTTTCTTGGTTATCAACTCCTTCTACCCTAGCCGTACTGAAAAGGAGTTCCGGCAACCGAGGGTGGCCCAGGCTTTGTCCCCGTCGAGTCCTGGAAGAGCTGAGCCTGCTGAGGCCTAGCCTGAGTGAGAGGTAACGCCTGCAAGCTCGGGAGAAAGGACGCGGCTAGATCCGAGTTCTGGGCTTCGACAGAAACAAGGGAGCTGGTAGGGCCAGCGGGACCAGCCGGCCAGCCGGGAATAAGATAGGGAAGCAGGGAACCTGCTGGGAGCTTCTCTTGAGGTCCCTGAGTCCAGATCTGTTCCCTCAGTGCCTGGCAGGCCTTTGGTGAGAACTTTGATGCTCTTCTGCTCCTTCTCCTGCTTAAATGACGGGCTAAGAAGTGAGGTGCAACCTGCCAAAGGTAAAAACTCCTGACTCTTAGACTCGAAGACCCCCCCCCCCCGCCCCGTGCTGTGGAGGGGTAAGCGCCCCTTCCCTCTGCCCAGAGCTTGCTTGCAGTGTGTCACCGCATCAGGCCTAGGGGTCAACAGGTTTAAACCCCATCTGCCCCTGAGCTTATTGCTCCAGGTGAATCAAAGAGGCCCTGCAAATGATTTCATTTTTTTTTTCTTTTTCTTTCATAGCATACAGAAAAGCTGGGCTTTATCCCCAGGGCTGCATGAGTGGAGCAGGGTCTTGAAGAGAAAATAGCCAGCAGGCTTGTCGGTGCAGAGGGCATGTGGGGGACACTCCCAGGGCAGGATTTGACTGGACGGGGGCCCCCTCTTCTTGAACCTGGAATGTGAGCCATGGATCCAGGCTGGGTAGACCTGAAGGAGCCTGGGGAATGGCCCTAGGTGGAAGCTGAAGCTTGGGGTATGGGAGCTTCCTGTGAACCACAGCTGTGGGGACCAAGACCCTGAGGACCAGAGCCGGCCTTCCTTCTGGTTGGGTCACTTTCTTTTGTCCTGTTTATTACAGACACACTTAGCTGGGGGAAACTCATTTGGGTCAAAGTTGCAAGGAGAACGGAAGGCAGATACTGAGAGCCGGGACTCTGCCCTTCAATGCTCCGCCCCCCCCCCCCCCCCCCCCCCCCCCCCCCCCCCCCCCCGTCTGTTCCCACTCAGTAGGGGGAAGAATCTTTAAAGAGTCCCCAACAATAAAAATAAAAATAGTTCTCAAAGTTCTTTCTCTCATCACTTTGGGACCCACTAAACTAAATAATAACAAGATTGCTTGAGTTTCTGAGACCCTCTGTTAAGCCTTATGCCCCACCCCTAAGTGGCCAAGGAAAGGATGTGGACTTCTTCACATGTTTACGGACCTTGGAAAGTGAACCTGTGAGTCAGATAAGAACCAACCATAAGGTCAAGGTCAAGGCATTACCTGTTCCCATTCTTTAGGGAGGGGCAGTGGAGCTTGTAGGTGGAGCAGGTGCCTTGTCAAGCCAGATAAATTAACCCCTGCCTCCACCTAGTAGTGATGGGGCTTATGTCTCAATATTTCATCGAAGCCTCAGGGCCACCTCTAGACAGTGCCTGGAAATGTGGTAAGTTAGTCATGACCTGCCAGTAGATCATTTCCTGAGACCAAATACTGGGAGATCTCCTGAGCATATCAGACAACCCATCCCCCAGGCTTACTATGGAGGACAGACAGATGTACCTACAGGACATCTCCCTCTTGGAAGGAGAAAGCCCCTAAATGGAGGCCTAGCCTCCAACCCCGTGAAGGGCTTGTTGGCCATTTCCACCCTGAGCCCTCCAGCTGGCTCTTGCACCTGTGCACAGTACCATCACCAGGGTTGAAATGGTCTTTCCAGAAACAGGTGTGACACATAGGGACAGAGGAAGGTAGGGGCTCAGATCAGCAAGAAAACGCAAAAAATTTAGTGCCGTATGTGATCCACAGATAAACAACTACAGATCTTTGGGAGTGAATTTTGTTCAGCCAGGTGGGCCCTAACCCCTCCCAGGTTGGCTGCCATCCAAGATTGGCAGGCCTAAGGAAGCAAGATCTGAGCTCCAAGAAGAGAAGGAGCAAGTGTTGGCGAGAGAGGGAGAGAGAGAAAAAGAACTTGGCAGGGCCTTGGAATGGAGTATTCAGAAGAAGAAGGTGAGCAATGTAGTTCAGACCCCTGGTGGAGGCCTGAATTGTGGGACAGTCAGGAAGCTAGGAGACCCCTTTCTCTGTGCTTTCATACTGGGTCCCCCCCTCCACCGTGGCCCCTCAGCTCTTGCTCAGCCTAAAAGGGTATCAGAAGAGGCAGGCGGCTGCACAAGGGGAGACTCAGCTGGAAAGGGGCAGAGCGATGGAGAAGGAAGTCTAAGGAGGAAAGAGAGCGAGCGGGCGGCCCGGTGTGGGCACTCATGTTAGGGGTTGTGCACTGAGCCATCAAAGGGCTGGAAGGTGCAGACACTGGCTAATACAGAGTCTCGGATTCTGGGACAATGAACCACTGCCAGAGTCCACGCCAGCCCCAAAGAGAGAAGAGGGCAGCCAAGCAGCACAGCCAGTTGGGGCTGGGAACCCCTGGAATCTGGCGGTGCTCCCTGACCCCAGCCCCATCCTCCCTCAGAGTGAGTGGGTATTATTAAGCTGCCTATCAAGTGACAGTCCATTCTGCTCACATCCCTTGAATGACTACGCTGGAAACAGCCCCCCAGCACGACAACGCCGGTGAAAAGGCTTACTTTGCGCCCTCGGGCGCACTAACCGCACCAAGGCTATCCAGCCTCGGCACCGCAAGCAGGCGCCCTCAGGCTGCCGCCCAGAGCCCTCGGCTGCAAGAATAAGGGGAGGCAGCAGTGCTGGGCAGAGGCACCCGGACACACTTTATTCCGATATCCTGCCTGGAAGGGCGCACGCACGGAGCGTGGCTCGAAAGGCTCACAATCCCCGCCAAGGCGCACTCGGCCCGCCCGCAGAAGAGGGTCCAGGAGACGTTGCAGAATCCCCCAACCCCCCACTTTTAGGGCCAAATCAAACGAAGTTTGGAATGGCTTGGTCTGCTTTGCTGAGCAAATCGCCTCATTAGCCATTTCCGCCTGACAAGGCTGGCTCGGGGGCGCCAGCCTTCTCCTCTCCAGGTGGCCATCTCCAAATGCCGCGCTGGGAGCCAGGATCGGCTCTTCGAGGGCAGCCTAGACCTTCAAGTTTGGAAAAACAAGAAGAGATTGAAACAGTTCCCTCCCTTCTCCACAGACACACACGCACCGTCAGGCTGCCGCCACTTCCTGCCTTTGTTTTTCTTCCTCCAAAACATTTTTGGCCTCTAGCATTAGCTGCCGTGGGGCTCCGGGTTGATGATAAAAGGAAATACACACTGAAGACTGTTTTCTGGAGATGGCCCCGCACTGCACTGTGGAGCTCCTGAGAAAGAACAGTCCATGGGAAACCAGTCTCCAGGGCCAATGTCACAGCCTTGCCCCTCTTGGATTCTTCAAAAAATGCAACTCGCACTTGGCCTTCCAGGGGCAGCCTTGGCTCCCATGGAATCTTCCCTTGAGCCGAGGGGGCTCAGCTTGACTGTTGAGCCTCCTACAAAGCGGAAGAGTCAGTTAGGCTCAGAGCAAAGTCAAAACCAAGGACCCTGAAGCTCTGCCTCCCCCAGATTTGGTCTGATCCTCAGAACTACACCTACCTCCAAATACCCGCCCCTGCAAATAAAACCACAATCATGCCTCCAGTATATTCCAGGCAAGAGGGGCAGAAGCAGGCAAAGCTGGGAACAGTGCGCAGCATTGGGGCTCTGAGCACCCCCTCCTGTCTCTGCTGGGGAACTAAAAGCATTTGCCGCTCAGGGCGTTTTCCCTTCTTCTGGCATCAAAAGCCTTTATCCTCATCCGTCTTCACAGCAGCGCCCCCACTCGCCCCCTCCCAGGCTGCAAGTCCCTCCGGGCACCCTGCTTCAATATAGCCGAATTGCCCTGCCAGTCGCTTCCAGAGCACCTTCCTCTGCCCCAGTCTTTCCTCGGGAATTCGCCTTTGTCTCCTGCAGACACCCTTGGGATCTAGCACCCTCTTGGTTTGGCTCTCAAAGACATGGGAAGCACTGGTTATGCGGGACAGCACACATCCCTATACTGACCTTTCTGCAGGGACACCCCCTCCTCCCTGGCATCAAGGTGAAGACCGATCCAACTGGGAGAGGGGCTGCGGTGCAGCTAGGGTAGGTAGCTTGGCGTCCCCCGCTGGCCGGCCACTGCAGCCGGTCCGCTCAGGCACAAGCTGAAGTTGACTGCCAACACGGCTATAAAACCCCAGGTCTGTCTAGAACTGTTTTCGGTTCTCCTAGACGCCCCGGGTTCAATTATAGTCTTAAAAGCCCTAATACAAGTGCAAGAATTTGTTTGCCTTCACCCAGGGGCGGGGCAAGCCCCGCAATGGTGGCGCCTTTGTTGTGGCAAAGTCACTGAAACCCCTCAAGCATTCCTTTTGTTCGAGGGTCGGGGGTGGCAAGGACTGGGTGGGCTGCGGAGAGAGAGTTTGAGAGCCAAAATCAGTCTGGGGAATGACTTTCAATACCGCTGTTCTCAAACCTCTCCTTCTCCCTTCTATATTCTGTCTTCAAGAAAGAGATGCTGTGGAGAAATAAATATTTTGCCTTTTTGGTCGCCGCTGGAAATAGAAGTTTTTTTTTGCTGCAGGGCAATCCTGTAACTGTGATTCTCAGCTTTAGGAGGTCTCAAACTACCCTTCCTAGACAACCTTCCTTCCCACCAGACTCTCACTCGCACCAATACCTCCCTCTGCACAAGCCACAGTGGACAAATAGGTCAAGCCGAAGATGCTCAAATAATTTCAAGTTCAGCTCTCTGGGATTCGAGGGCCATGAAAGTTCTTGCAGCAAATCCTGAATAAAGAGTTCATTAAACCTATGTGTCTGAGTAGTTTGATTTGTGATACGCAACCCTTGTAAAGGAGGGGGGTAGAAGCCACATAAACATTAATGCCAATAAATTAGTTTACTCCACTACAGAGTAATTACTTGATATTATTGATATTTACGGCGGGTATTCAAATGCAATGGTGGGCCATCATTTGGAGAAAATACGTAATGAGAATATTTCTTTTCCAGTGCAATACATGATTAGATTTGTTATTGAGTCAGTTACAGTCAGCTCAGCAATAAATAAATAAATCGATGTTGACACTTAAATACCAAAGATCTTAGAGTTTATACTCTAAATCTCCCCAAGATATATAAATACCTTTGGCTATTTCCTGGATGGGGAAAGGGAAAAATTTATCCTTTTTCATTTTCAACTTCTCTCCAGCGACATCCAGTTCCTTCCAAGAAGATAGGTGTGGGGAGGCCTCAGAGCTGGGCCCCTCCCAGCTCCTGGCCGGCCCGGTTGCTCTATGCCCTCCTCTTCTGCTTCTCCCAAACATTGTTCATTCAGTCCTGCAGAGTGGCAAGCATTTTTCACCATCTCAATTTTTTCTTTCCACTTCCCAAGGAAGAAAGACTCTTTCCAATGGCCATGGCCTCTGTCTCTATCTTTAGCTCAAACCTAGCCTTTTCAAAGCATTCTTTTCACCTAAGGTGCTGGGAGTTTCAGAAGCAGTCTCTTTGCTTTGGCGTTGTGTTCTTTCTGTGGGATGAGCCTAGCATTCTGAGTTTCTGCCCTGCACATCCCTGGCTCTCAAGCTTTGCAAAGGAAAGGAAGCAGTGTTACCCCTTTCTCAGCCAGGGCTCCCTGGCCTTCGGCCCCTCTTCACTGCCCCCACTCTCCCTACAGTTCCAGAGCTCCCCTAAGGGTCCCCGGAAGGTGCGGCGTACCCAGGAGAAGTCTCCTCGGATGTCAGCGCCTCCAAAGCAGCCCAAAGCTCGCCTCAACTGCATGGTTTCCGAGTCCTCAGCTCCAGAAGACCGGGCGGGCGGGCCAGAGCGCAACGGCGCACCCCCGCGCCTCTGGCTCTGCGGAGTCACCCCGAACCCCTGTAGACAGCAGGGAGGAAGGCGTTTCTCCAAGGGCAGGGCTTGGGGTGAGGAGGCCTGCAGGGAGAAGGAAGGGGGGGTGGATCCCGGGTAAGGCGAAGGCCCTTCCGGAACCTGCGGATCCCTGACGAACCGCAGGGGGAAGCCGCCCTTGTTGTCGGCGGTTTAGGGACGGAAGGCACTGAAGCGCTTCGGAAGTGACCATGAATGAGAGCGTGTAATCAAGTCACCGTGCAAATCGGGCAAGCCAGGAGGCAGGCACATCCACGGCTGCGAACCCTGGCCCCGAAGGGGGTCCCGGCCAGCTTCGGAGACAGAGGCGGTTTCCAGAACAAGCCCGCGGGAGGGGGACAGCGAAGAAGGAGGTGCGCACGCTAGCCTCCAGGCGAATAGATTCCGAGATCACGCATGGGCCGCGCAGCGACGAGCTCCCCCCCAGCCGCCCCCAGCCTGTGGCGGCCCTCACCCGGGGAATGGTGGGTGGTAGGAGCTGAGCTCTCTCGCCGCCCTCTGCGCACTCGAGGGCCAGGACCGTGCGGCTGAGCACAAGCAATTGCCATAGGGCAGCACCCAGCCTCGCCGCGCGCCGGGAGGCCCCCCCAGCCAACATGAGTTACACCGGCGATTACGTGCTTTCGGTGAGAACACCGAGTGACGATCTGTTGCTTCCCCTGAGGTGGCTACAAAGAAAGGAAGCTGGGGAGGGAGGGGAGGGGAAAAAAAAAGGGGGTTAAAAAAAAAAAAAAAAGCCCGGAGCAGCTCGCAGCTTGTCAATTTCAACATCGGGTCACATGACCAGCACCTCCCTGCTAAGGATGGGGATAGATTTCCACGTCAGCTTACGTCTCCAAATTTCTACTTCACGGATCCGCTTCAAAGAGGCAGCTGCAGTGGAGAATCATGTTAAGCTCGGCTACTGCGGAGAGCCCAAGGTAGCCCAATGATGGATTTTGATGAGCGTGGTCCCTGCTCCTCTAACATGTATTTGCCAAGTTGTACTTACTACGTCTCGGGTCCAGATTTCTCCAGCCTCCCTTCTTTTCTGCCCCAGACCCCGTCTTCGCGCCCAATGACATACTCCTACTCTTCCAACCTGCCCCAGGTCCAACCCGTGCGCGAAGTGACCTTCAGAGAGTACGCCATTGAGCCCGCCACTAAATGGCACCCCCGCGGCAATCTGGCCCACTGCTACTCCGCGGAGGAGCTCGTGCACAGAGACTGCCTGCAGGCGCCCAGCGCGGCCGGCGTGCCTGGCGACGTGCTGGCCAAGAGCTCGGCCAACGTCTACCACCACCCCACCCCCGCCGTCTCGTCCAATTTCTATAGCACCGTGGGCAGAAACGGCGTCCTGCCACAGGCTTTCGACCAGTTTTTCGAGACGGCCTACGGCACCCCGGAAAACCTCGCCTCCTCCGACTACCCCGGGGACAAGAGCGCCGAGAAGGGGGCCCCGGCGGCCGCGGCGACCTCCGCGGCGGCGGCGGCGGCGGCGGCAGCGGCCACGGGCACGCCGGCAACTTCAAGTTCGGACAGCGGCGCCGGCGGCTGCCGGGAGGCGGCGGCGGCGGCGGAGGAAAAGGAGCGGCGGCGGCGCCCCGAGAGCAGCAGCAGCCCCGAGTCGTCTTCCGGCCACACTGAGGACAAGGCCGGCGGCTCCAGTACGTATAAAGGCAGCGCCCAGCGCTTTATGAAAGGGGAGTTGGAAATCTAGCGCAGCACCGCTGTTAAATTTTTATATGCTGTTTTATAAGCATATAAGGTTTATGAAGGGCCTTTAGGTTTCCCCCAACAAAACTTTGTTATAAAAGGCGGGGATCACGTGGCGAGTGCTGAAATTGGCCGTGAAATACCCACCGGCCAAGGCATGCCTAAAAAAAAAAAGAAAGAAAAAACTCTTTTTCCCTTTTTTCCCTTCTCAGCTCCCAAGCACGGCAGCTCGACCCCGCTCGGGGCCAGCTCGGGGCTGGGGAGCCGGAGGTGGGCGCCTGTAAACTCCCCCTGCAAGGGTTCGGGCGCCTTTGATAGGCGAGGTAATCCGGAGATTTTTATAAAAGCCATGTGTTGCACGGGGACTCCAGTCCCAGCCGGGATTCAAAGGCATCGCTGTTTAACGATGGCGCTAGGAGCGTGTTTAACAGATAAAATAGCCCGCTTAGCCCGAGTAATATATTAAAAGAAACAAATTAACCCAAAGTTGGCCTTTTTGTCCAAAGGAAGCCATTTTCCTTTGGCGCAGTGGCAATTACTTGCTGCCTTCTGTCCGACTGCATGTTACAATTGTTATTCAATCTGTCAGAAGGGTTTTGTTTTGTTTTTTCTTTGCTTCTAGCGGAGTTTTATTGAAAGGGGAGCAAGTCGAGCCTGGCCGCAGCTTTTGGAAACCCCTCTCCCCCACCCTGTTAAAACAGCACCCCTGCCCTGCCAGGGGACCTGGATGGCTGTGGGGCCTTGGTGCTCAGAGAAGTCCCTCCGCCACCTCCCCACCTCTCTCGGAAGCCAGGAGGCTGGCCGGGGAGGCAGGAGTTGGTGGCCAGGACTCAGGGTGACAAAGCCCCGCAGCTGCTCCAGATGTTAACAAGGGCCGAGTCACGCCGCAGCCCAGCCGGGAAAGACTGGGGCTGGGGCCGCCTTTACTGCCTGGGGAACCGGCCGCCCAGGTGTTGGAAGGTGAAATGTCCGCGGGCGACTGTTTGTTTAGTCTGGCCGGGCTGGAGGCGGCCGGCAACCCCCATTCGGCTGCTTTGAAAGCGGTTTCCGCGGCACAGACCCGCCTGTTGCAGTGAGGAGCCCTCCTTTCTGCTCTGGGGCGCGGGAGCAGCTTCCCTAGGGGCCTATCTGGGGAGCTGGCTTTTATCTGGGGCTGAGCCTCTGCCCGCAGCGTGTCCCCAGCCGGCAGTAGGAGCCCCGAGGCAGGGGCCTGGGTTGGGGGTGGGGGGGGACCCTGGGACCCTGATGGGGTTTGGGAAGGGCCTCCAGTCCCTGGGGCCGGCTCTTTTCCTCCATTCGGGTCTCTGGGATGGATTGCAGCCGCCACACCTGGCTCAGTCCCTGCCTCTTTCTCCCCCCACAGGTGGCCAGCGAACCCGAAAAAAGCGCTGCCCCTACACCAAGTACCAGATCCGGGAGCTGGAGCGGGAGTTCTTCTTCAGTGTGTACATCAACAAAGAGAAGCGGCTGCAGCTGTCTCGCATGCTCAACCTCACCGACCGTCAAGTCAAAATCTGGTTTCAGAACAGGAGAATGAAGGAAAAAAAAATTAACAGAGACCGTTTACAGTACTACTCCGCCAACCCACTCCTCTAAGGCTCCAGCCCGCTGGAATTGGGTGGGGG
Organism: Catagonus wagneri; assembly: GCA_004024745.2. NCBI lineage: Eukaryota > Metazoa > Chordata > Mammalia > Artiodactyla > Tayassuidae > Catagonus > Catagonus wagneri. The sequence goes on from PVHT020000105.1 coordinate 16,735,845, forward strand.
GCTTCGTTCACACAAGATTCTATGCAGATTTTACCCTTGACAAGGTCAAGGCACGCGGTGACTTTTGAAGAAAGGAGATGTGCAAGAGAGGGGAGGCTCCACGGACACAGCCCTGAAGGAGCCGCCCCCCCCCCCACTGCCCCAGGGACTCTTCCTGGGCATCTGTGGTTAAGATTTCTAACAATAATTGGATTCCGAGGGTTGTGCCTCAACTAGAATGAATGGTTTGGGACCCCCTGGTGGTTCGCTTTTGGAGACTGCGGAGCTTGGGGCTGGGTGTGGTCTCCACCCGGGACTGGGCCCCCTGCCAGGCCCCCCAGAGATCCACCCCTGCCCAGGACCCTCCACAAGGAGCCTGCCCACCCCCAGGACCACTGCATCCAGATCTCCAAACCCAACCCAGCTTGGGGACAGGAGCAGGAGGAAGGGGGCGGATTCCTAGATGTCCGGATTGGGGCTGCTTTCCAAAGGCAATGTGAAAGATGACCGAACTAAGAGGTGAATGTGATGGCAGAGAGGGCTGCTGATCCTTGAGGGGAAAATAATCTGCTATTCCAGGTGGCATTAGTGGCTCTCCAGCCCTCCTAGCCACTCACCGCACTGTCCCAGGCCTGAGCTTCTAGCAGTTGCCTTCTGCAGCCCACCTAGTTTTTCCTACAGAAGAGAGGAGGCCCGCTACTCAGGCCTAAAGCCTGATCCCAGAGCAGACCATTCCCCGAGGTGGAAGACATCAAAAAAGCAGAGAGGCTGCACCCAGGCCGCCGGCCACCGGAGATCTCTGCAGGAAATGCCTGTGGAGTTCAGCAGCTTGGCAAAGTCTACACCACACTTCATTCAAGCTCGGATTTGCTCGGTGGAGCAGCGGGCCTGGCCAGCAGTCCCAGCTATGAGGGGGCTCGAGTCCCCCAAATACACAGTTCCTGCGCCACGCTCTGCCCTTCACCACCCCAGAACTGAGCTTGGAAGCTTCTGGTGACCTTCCAAGAGCTCGAGAGTGATTTGGAATTATTTTAAAAGATAAATATTATATTATATATATATATATTTCCCTGCAGGAACCAAAGCGAATTTTAAAAGATGCAATGTTGGGGAGGGGGGAAGATGATGAAGAAAATATTTAAAGGCTCTATCTGTTTACAGTGTTCCATGGTTAAACTCACTCACTGCTAAGAATATTTGAATGTACACTTCATACAGGGATGGTGTTCAAATGACTTGTAAATAAAGGAACCATAACCTATTTTGCTTGAATACTTTTTTTTTTTTGCGTTGATTTCCTTTGGGGTATTGGAGGGGATGGCAAGGCAGGGTGTTGGAAATGGTCTTTTTAATTTCCTGCAATATTTGAGAAGCATTAGGGAGATGCTCTGAGGTAGTTCGTTCGGTTTGCCAGGGCCTGGGGACCTCAGTTGAGAAGGCAGACGAGGCTCCTCTGTCTCCCTGTGTTAAGAAGTGTCCCGTGGTTTTGTTTGTAATGGGGATATTGGCCTGTCCTCCACTCTCACCCACCGCATATGTCCAAGCATGTATACAGGCAACAGGGCACAAGGAAAATAAAGACTGTGGAAACTTGAGTATTGGGTCTTGGTGTGACATTCCTCTTCCTGCTCGCCTTTTACTGCCAAATGTTTACCCCCACTTCCATTACGACCCCCCCCCCCAGGAAAGGGACAAGTTACTAGGCCCCTGAAGGGGTAGGGAGGTGACTTAGGATTTAACTCCATTACAAGCCAGGCTTAGGGAGTCAAAATGAATGGCCAGGTCCTTTGGGGAAGTGGGGTTCCAGGAATGGGGACTATCGGGGCCTGGAATATGGGGCTTCATTTCCTCAGACTGACCCCAGTCCTGGGAGAAAGTCTGAGTTTTGAGGTGGCCGATGGGTCTGATCCTAGGCTGGGCTCACTCGTGTCAGGACTAGGAGGCCTGATGTGGAAACACCCTAGGGTCCCCTGGGGAGGCCCCCAGCAAGAGGGAGATTGGTCTGGGTACGAAGACAGAGCAGATTCTTAGGAGGCTGTAAGGGCGCTTTCTCCCCAGCTGCCAGCTGAAGCTGCCTTTTCCCCTTGGGGAAAGAAAGATGCCCGGTTCCCCCTTTGTTTTCTGCCTTTGAACTTCTGCCTTAAATTTGGACATCACCCATAACCTTGAGGGGCAGGGCAGAAAGGCCGGAGCCTTTTGTTGCCCACCCCACCCCCACCCCACCCTCTCCCCAGCCACCTAGGTAGCACCGCAGCAGCAAAGAGGATGGAGAGAGGCCCCAGACCCCAGACCCCCGCTTTGTTTATTTGTTTGTGTGTTTGTCTAACTGGCGCGACTGGAGAAATCAAGCTCAAAGGGGAGTGGGACAGACCTCCGAGATGAATGTCTGGGTTGATAGACACACAGAGGTGAACAAGGACCCTCGAGGGGGGCAGGGAGGGAGTGAGCAGGGAAGCCCAGGATTTAAGGAAAGACTTCCTTTGGGACAGTTAAAGATTAACCAAAGTCTCACAAGTTGCTAGAGAGAGTCTAGCCAGGAGGGACTGTTCGAGGGCGGGCGGTGAGCGGCCCGGGTTTGATTTCTGAGCCCTATAAAAGCCCATCCTCCGATGGCTGTGACAATGTGGTCGTAAACCCGTCCGGGGCCGGCCAATTTGCATATTTGGAATGCGCCGCTATAAACCCGGCTGGGGTTTTGCAGCAATTTCTTAGATGTAAAAATGAGATCTCTTTAGCAGCGGGGCTGGGCACATTCTCTCCCTCTTGTCTGCCTTGAGCCTGCTCTCCTCTCCCGGCACCCGGCTGGACTTCGGGCCCGGCCTAGGCGCCCAGCCGCCACGAGATGGCGCACTTCCGATCAATGTCAAAGCCGCCGGGGAGCCGGGAACCCCAGCGCGATTCTTGGCCTTTGTTCGCTTCTGATACTAAGAGCAGCACGTTACGTTATTTCACTTGTCCCGCTCTCCTTCATATCAAAAAAAGAGGGGGCTCACCTTCAAGAAGTGGTTGGTGTTTTAATTTAAAGCAGAGCCCCTTCTCTAGGCCTTGCAGGCGTCGCGGCGCGGAGAAGCCAGCCCTCCCTTGGCAGTGATTTCGGAAATGTGTCAAGGTAAGAGGCCACAAGTTTAGCAATTTCATTCTGGCTGGGGCGGGAGTGGGGCCGGTGTCTGAGCAAGGCTGGGGAGAGTGGCTCGGTTTGTGAGCTCGGGGGTGACGCCGCAGGCAGGCGCTCAGCCCACCCCACCCCCTTCTCTCATCGCTCCCTAAGGTTGGAAAGCAGGGGGAGGCCTCAGTGGAAAAGTTGACGATTTTAACTCTCTGCGCCAGCATTTCACCTAAGGCTATCTTTAGATTTTGTAGAAATAGTCAGAATGAGATGAACCAGGGATGGGGAGCATCCAAGCCAAAGGGTCCCGGCTGCGCTGGGATGCGGGATGGGGGGGGGGGGGCCGGATGGGGATGGCGGGACTGGGAAAAAACAGAAAGTTTCTACTCAAAACAATGAGGTGGTCAGCGACCATGGCCGCTGAGGCGGGCTCATTCCTCGGGACTGAAGGCATAGAGGACCCTGGTTTCCTGCTATGTTCCATCCCTAGGTTTGCCCAGCAGCCTGGGGGTAATCTTTGTTCTGGGGGGGGAAAAAAAGGCAAGTCAGAAAAGCCGTATTAGATTTTTTTTTTTTTTTGAGGCTGCTGGGGAAGTCTGTATTGCTGCTTTTTACCTCTGTTAACCTGGCTGGAGCTTTGCAGCAATTTCTTAGATATAAAAATGAGATCTTTTGCAAATATGCAAAATTTGTATTGGTAAGTCCCTACGGGTTTTTAAAAGCTGGCTCTGAGAATAAACTTATCAAACAATCTCTCCATCAAAGTTGTCATAAATCGAGTTTAAAATAATCATACATTTCAGAAGCCAGACTCAAATTCCTCTTTTCCTATATCTAATTTTTTAAATTCCAATATGCTTTCATTGGTTTCCGGAGATTTTTTTTCCCCCCACAAACATACAGTGCATGGGTGAGGTGGGGGAAAGTCGCAGAGAAACTAGGTGCTGCCAGTGTGTGCTTACAAGCGTGCGTGTGAATTTTGCCGATCACGGGTCGGTCGATCAGTCACTAGCCTTTGTTGAGCTCGGTCTTCCAAACTCTGCCAGAGAAAAGCAAAGAGTGGACGCTCACACGGTGCTCTCTGCAGCCCGAGCCATCCCTAAAACGCCAAAACTCCCTCTCTCATTTCAAGGCCAGAGGCAGTTTATTATGAACAAAACTAAGAATATTGCCATTGAGGGGGTGTATGTTAGAAGGTCTCAGTCAGGAGGGAAGGGCCGGTTCAGTGGTACAGATTTAGAAAAAAATTTAAAGCAGGTTGTTTAAGGATAGATTGCACCTGATTGACTCTAAGCAGATACATGAAATAACCCTGGAAATGTTGACATTCTTCAAGATGAACGGAAAAGAAGGTTATTGTCCCCCCCCACCACCAAATTTTAACTCGGCGGTAAATATGTGCATCAAAAAAGTCCAGAATTTTTGTTAAAGCTGCATATGTGGAAGTAGCATTTATTTTCCCTCTCCGGGACCCACGGCTCAACTCCACAGATGAGCAGATAATTTTGAGCCCAGAAAGCACTGACCTACAGATACGAATTGTTTATTTCAATCTCAGTATCTGCTATTTTTTAAGTTTTTTTTTTTTTTGGTAGTAACAGTTTATTATTTCTCATGGCTTGTAAGGGCCTACTCAGGAGAAAGAATCCGCTATCCAGGAACCGCATGATAATTCCCTCCAAAGGGCTTATTTCACCAGCCTGGCATTTACTTCAGCTCCCTGGCCATGTGGGAGGATGGTGTTATCAACCAGGTAGCAATGAGCAATATTTACTCCTAAATAAAATATAGGCCCTGTGGTTGCCCAGGCCTGGTGGAAGCCAGCAGACACCAGAGAGTTTAGGTCAAAGGCACCCTGATGGCCAGAGAGAAATTCGGCAGCTGGGAGAGACGGCAAGAGGGAGAGAAAGCAGGCAAATGGGTAAAAGGGAGAGCTGCAATTGAATTGCTTTTTTAATCTCTCTGGGGAGGGGAACCCCAGGTATGCGGTGAGGATCAATAAATGGAATATTCTACTGAGGAAGCTAACACCTCGGTGTCACAGTCAGTCTGGGAAGTCAGTCTGGGAAGTATAGCATCCTGGGCACCATCGTTGGAGATGCTGAAAAGGCAGTAGGCATTTTACTTGAGCTTCTGCTGTGTGGCTGTCTTCTCCTCCGAACCAGCGGGGCAGGCCAGTCTGTGTCTCCGCAGACCCTCCATGGCTCTCGGCTGGGCAGTGGAGGTGGGGTGGCAGTCCTGGGCCAGAGAGGGATCCCACACAAGTTTACACATTCCTTTTTTTTTTTTTTCCCCAAGCAAGAAACAGCACAGACCCAACATCCCCTTTGGCTTATCACAAGGGGAGAATAAAAAGACACTGGAGAGAAATAATCAAGCTCTCCCCGAAAGGTCCATGAAACCCAAGTGCCAGTGCCATGGTCTGTGAGCCCACAGCGGGCCTTCTACGTCCGCTACTCTGCAGCCGGGGTGGCCTTCTTGTAGCAGATGCTGTACCAAATGATTTTTTTGTAACCTTGACTGGAGCGTGCATGTTCTTAAAACTCACTCAGCCTAGAAGCCCATTTGGCCACCCTGCGGAGCCCTAACTAGATCAGACCTGAGCTGCCTACAGCCTAATACCCGGTTTGTCTTACCAGTCAAATTGGAAGGGCTGTTGAATTCCCAGAGGGTCCTGAAACATTCTGGAGAGCCCAAGGAGAAGGCTCTGAGGGGTCTGTGGGCTCCTTGAAAATGATGGGTCAAATTGTGGGACTGCACAGATGTGCACTTTTCACAGGATAAAAGTCAGAACTTGGCCTTTGATTTTTCCAAAGGGAGCCTTAACTTCCAAAAAGGTTAAGAAAGACAGGTTTAGATCATTGTCTTTCACTTTATTTTATTTTATTTTTTAGTCTCCACCATCTCAAACATTCTCTCTTGTGGCCACCAGCCCTTTCCAGTCTGTGGTCTGGGAAGTTGCTTTCTGCATTTCATCCGGAAAGGCACAGTCCTGGCGCACTGGCCTGCTTGGTCCCTCAAGGGACCCTCTCCTGTACTTGGGACCTGCTTCCCACTGGGCAGACCTTTCTTGAGAGGTGTGGACAGTGCTGAAGGGCAAAGCCCGCTTCTGAGGCAGTCCTGAGCTTTGTGGCATTTCCCAGTAGCGCTGCCCAGCACAGCAGTCCCAGTCAGTTTCACTCTCCTGACAAGCTGGGTAAGGACCAAGCCCATTTGGGAAAGGGTCCTAGGCTGCGGGACTCTGAAGCTTTTGGTACTTAAGTTCGTGGACCTCGTGGGCCCAGCTTGATCAGAATTTGCCTTGGCCTTGCATGTTTGTGCGATGTGGAGTTTGAGGGACAGAGCCGGATCTCCCCCTCCGTACAGACTCCTTCCTCACTTGATTTGGCTGCTCCGCCACTGCAGCCTCAAGACCCTGTCGGATTGGAGAGAACTGGCTCTCTCGAGCTCTCTTTTTTTCTCTCCCTCTGTCCTTCCCTTCTGTTCCTTTCTCTCTATATATCTTTCTCCACGCCAGACGCCCTTTCCGAGGAGTCGCGGGGCGCAGAGGTAGAAGTGGCCGGAGCGCAATGCAAGCGGTGGCGCGGCCTCCCCGGTACTGCGCGCCGAGCAGCCAGCCACTGCCGGCAGAGGCGGCAACTGCTTGCTTGCATCTCAGAAGCCAGCGCCAGGGCTCTGCCGCCAGCTCCCCTGAACATTCTCCCTGGGTCCTCTCTGGCTCAGATTCCTCCTCTGACTGGGTTCATATTGGAAAGACCAAGGCCAAGTGCCTGGCAAAACTCGGGATGCAAGGGTCTTTCCCTGCGGGGTGCAGAGGCCTGAGCGGTCTGCTTTCTGGGATCCAGGCGTTCAGCGGTTCCAGCCAAGCCCTCTGCTGGGGCTGGAGCTGGCGGAGCGCACAGGCCTGGGGCATCCTGGAGAGATGGAGCGCGCAGGCCAGGGGCAAGGCAGCGACCTCCTGGGCTCCACTAGATCCGGCCGGAAAAGGTCGCATTTCCTGAGACCTGTATGAGGCCCACGCTTGGGGGCTAGCGTCCTGGGCTGGCCGTTTCCAGTTGACTAAGAGCGCAGTCCCTGCCGCCAGGGAAGGAGGAGGCCCGGTGTCTGCTGAGCAAAGGGCCTGGCCACGGAACGCGCCTATAACTGGGCCGCGAGCCCAGCCAGGCCTCACAGGGAACGGATTTCCTCACCGCGGACCTCGTTAAAATGCGCGCACCGCGGGAGTGAGGGCTGCCCCAGGCGCGGGTTTGGAGGGGGGGGGAAGAGGGGAGGAGACGGGGAGGCAGGAGTGTGGTGACACTGGTTCTTGTCATAGCCTCAGGGCAGCGTGTGAATGCCAAGGCTAAAGGGAGAGTTGGAGAACCGTGTGGCAATGGCTGCCCCCTCTGGCTGCCCCCCCCAGCTTTCCCCCTCCAGGTCTTTGCCTCTGGGCAAGCCAAAGACCCTGAAGACCAATGTTTCTTTCACTTCCTCGAAAGGCTTCTGAGCTTGGAGGCTGCCAGGGTGATGCCGCTGTGGGGTACCTGGACCGGCTTTGGCCTCGGAGTAAGGGTGGGGGAGCCTTTCAGCCAGAGTTGTCAGTCGCTGCGACCCCCTACTCGGGCCAGCCCACCAAGGTTCACCGGCGGGAGCTGCAGAGAAGGCAAGCCAGGTGAGCATACCATAGGCAAAAGTCCTAACGGAATCAACCCACTGGCAGAGGAGGAGCGAAGCATGCAGGGGGTTGAGAGGCCCAGGCAGTGCATCTGGGGGGAAATTCTGTGAGAGAAGAAAGAAAGGAGTGGCAATTGCCCGCTTCCAGTCTGCTCTGGATGTCAGACCCTCTGAGGACCGGGGTGGCCTTTGAACCAGGTCTGCCACACTGGGGAGACAGCTCCAGGTCCAGGGCTGAATGCGAAGAGCTTGAAGCCCCTCCAGGCCCCCTCGGTGTTTAGAGTACACCGAGGTCCGGGGGCTGATTCCGAAATTAAAGTGGGGAGCACCCAAGGCGGGCCGGGGTGCGCACCATAAACACCCCACTTGTTAACTGCGCGGGGCCCAGGGGCCCTTCAAACAGACCCCAAAGGAGGACGCACATCTGGGCATGGGCGGGGCGAGCCCAGGGGCCAGGCCCCCCACCAGCCACCTTGGGGCAGCCCCCGCAGCTCCTGGCCGTTGGGCTGAGGTATCGAGTGTGCGTCTCGCGGCCCATCAATACAGATTACATATTTATATCAATCGCGGGCTCGGAGGGCGCCCTCGGAGAGCGGCCCCGCGCCTACGAAACCAAACTGGGAGTGGTCGCGCGGAAACTCTGGCTCAGGATTGGCTGCGGGCGCCCGCCGCGGTGCGGGGGGATTGCTAATCGTATTCAGCATGTTTTGCACAAGAAATGTCAGCCAGAAAGGGCTATCTGCTCCCTTCGCCAAATTATCCCACAACAATGTCATGCTCAGAGAGCCCCGCCGCGAACTCTTTTTTGGTCGACTCGCTCATCAGCTCCGGCAGAGGCGAGGCTGGCGGTGGTGGCAGCGGCGCGGGGGGCGGCAGCGGCGGCGGTTACTACGCCCACGGCGGGGTCTACCTGCCCTCGGCCGCCGACCTGCCCTACGGGCTGCAGAGCTGCGGGCTCTTCCCGGCTCTGGGAGGCAAGCGCAATGAGGCGGCGTCGCCCGGTGGCGGTGGTGGCAGCGGGGGCCTGGGGCCTGGGGCGCACGGCTACGCGCCCGCGCCTATAGACTTGTGGCTGGACGCGCCCCGGTCATGCCGGATGGAGCCGCCCGAAGGGGCGCCGCAGCAGCAGCCCCAGCAGCAGCCGCCGCCCCCGCCGCAACCACCCCAGCCCCCGCCGCAGGCCACCTCATGCTCTTTCGCGCAGAACATCAAAGAGGAGAGCTCCTACTGCCTCTACGACTCGGCTGACAAATGCCCCAAAGGCTCCTCCGCCGCTTCCGAGCTGGCCCCCTTCCCGCGGGGCCCGCCGCCCGACGGCTGCGCCCTGGGCACCTCCAGCGGGGTGCCTGTGCCCGGCTACTTCCGCCTCTCCCAGGCCTATGGCACCGCCAAGGGCTACGGCAGCGGCGGCGGCGCGCAGCAGCTCGGCGCCGGCCCGTTCCCTGCTCAGCCCCCGGGGCGCGGTTTCGATCCGCCACCCGCGCTCGCCTCCGGTTCGGCGGATGCAGCCCGGAAGGAGCGAGCTCTCGATTCGCCGCCTCCACCAACGCTGGCTTGCGGTGGCGGCGGCGGGGGCTCGCAGGGCGACGAGGAGGCGCACGCGTCGTCCTCGGCCGCGGAGGAACTCTCTCCGGCCCCTTCCGAGAGCAGCAAAGCCTCGCCGGAGAAGGACTCCCTGGGTAAGCTGGGTGCGCCGAAGGGCCGCAGTCAGGCGGGCCGATAGACAGGCAGACCCAGAGAAGGGAAGGAGCGGAGAGCCAGGAGTCCGCACAGCAGCCGGCCGGCCTTGGCCGGAGCTGCAGGCAGGCTGACCTTGTGAACTTGCTTTTTAATATTTGGGCGTGGGGACGCAGTAAAAATTCATGTCCGGCTTAGCGCCGCACACCAAACGACCTCCGCGTTCGCATCATCTCACCCCGTCTGGGGGCGAGCCGCTCCCCTCTTGTGCATGCCCTTCTCCGTGCCCCGGAGCACCCTGAGCCGCGGTCTGGGTCCATCCTGCGAGGCGCGGCCCACGCGGGGGGAGGGGGAGGGAGGGAAAGTGGCTCACCCGCAGATAGCGCGGATGTTTGTAAGGCATCCAAAATAAGCAGCCGCCAGCACCAATAAATAAGCCCATTAACCGGCGAAGTTCGAGTTTACGATCCCCCTTGCTTTTTTCAAAGTTGCTGGAGGGGCGGGAATCCTCCTTGCGGGGAGAAGAAAAGGCAAATCCGGCCCGGACGCCTGGGCCCTGATCTGAGAGTCTGAGAGGGGCCGTTTCGCTTGCCCTGGAACTCGGAGTCGCCCAGACTGAATGTCCCTGGCTCCTGGAGAGACGTGAGGGAAGGCCCTTGACCCCAGTCAGTTTTTCGTGCCTTCCCCTTGTCCCAGCTATGCCCTTCTGCCTCTCCTCTTGAGGCCTTGGGCAACCAGGGAGCTGGAGGGAGACAGAGCCACATAGCCCGACCCCCTTCCAAGTAAGCACCCCACACCCCCAGCCTGGGGGCCGCAGGAAATGCTTGTCTGCCTTGGGGTGAGAAGCAAAGAAAGGCGTTAAGTTCAAGATATACAGCCTGCTCTCCCAGGCCTTTCCTTCTGCAAGCTCCTGGCAGCTTTGTGCTAAAACAGGTGTTTGGGGGAAAAAAGGTAGAGGGAAATGTAAATTGGGAGAGTAGGTGTAGACTGGAGGCCCGCTGGACTGCGCACATGACTTTTGGAGGAACGGCTCTCCCTGGGCAAACCGAAGGGGGGCATAACTCTCTCCGTGTGACTTAGGGCACCCCCCTTATGGTAGAGATGACCTGAATTCACCCCTGCGTGCAGCCCGCGTGGCCTCAGTTTAACCTTCCCCTCTTTATTTTCTTAAATGCCAGGCAATTCCAAAGGCGAAAATGCAGCCAACTGGCTCACTGCGAAGAGCGGCCGGAAGAAGCGCTGCCCCTACACCAAGCACCAGACGCTGGAGCTGGAGAAGGAGTTTCTGTTCAACATGTACCTTACTCGAGAGCGGCGCCTAGAGATCAGCCGCAGCGTCCACCTCACGGACAGACAAGTTAAAATCTGGTTTCAGAACCGCAGGATGAAACTGAAGAAAATGAACCGAGAAAACCGGATCCGGGAGCTCACAGCCAACTTTAATTTTTCCTGATGAAGCTCCAGGCAACTTTTTTTCCTTTTTTTGTTGTTTTGTTTTGTTTTTTTCCGCTTCCAGAGAGTCGTTCTCCTCCCTCTGTCATCGGCTCTGCCCAGGAACTCGCACCTGTGCCGGAGCCCCATTTCTCCCTCCCACACTCGCCATCTCGCTGGCCGCTACATCTGTGCAGGGCTGGTTCGTTCTGACTTTTTGTTTCTTTGTCTGTTGGCTTGGTGCTGGTCTATTTGTCGTTTTCTGGGGGAAAAAGCCATATCGCGCTAAAATTCTGTAGAGATTATTGGCCTAAGTGTCAAGTGGTGACTGGGATGGTTTGCTATCTCGGGGTTCCACTGCTTGAAATGGCCCCTGCCTTCCCAGGGAAGCTGGTTTCCTCCAGGGCCCGCAAACCTAGCTGGGAGGCGGAGGTCCCATTGTAGGCAGCTGAGGTGTCTGGCCTGAGGTCAATGGTGCAAGGAGCCCCGCCACCGGGCTTGCCTGCCTGGAGTGCTGGGCTGTGTTTAATCAGGGGATACAGGCCCCTGTGTTTCTTTTTCCTTTCTTCCTTTCTTCCTTGGCAAAGAGAAGGGCTTGCAGGCATGGACACGCAGGTTGCAAAAAGGGCTTGTTGTTGGCTGATTGAAAAAAATTGAGAAAGTCAGAAAGATTAATTTTTCCTTCCTCTGTAAGATATCCCAGCTTTAAAAGAAGAAAAGAATGACCAAGAGAAGGAAACTTCTCTTCCAGTTTGTGTAAGGTCTTGCATTGCAGGATGAAATTACTTCACTTACCTCTGAATTTCCATGTTCTTCTGGCTGTAGGTTAAAAAAAAATGAATGTAGTTTTATTTATACAGGCAGATTTAGTGGATTTTTTTGGTCATAAAATAATTGTTACCACTGGTAACACAAGACAAGCACACCATAATTCTCCCTATCTTGTGGAGTTTTTCCCCCCCTTTTTTCTCTTCTTTTCCTTTCCAAAATTCATGGAAGCTGAGGAGGGCTGGGGCAAGCGGAATAGACTAGAGAAGGGAGACATTGTTTGGGTTTCCTTTATACTGTGAAGTTACATGCATAAAAGGGTCAAACCTGTAGGTGCAGAAAAAGAAAAAACTATAAAATACAAATCTGTATAAATGTCTATTATTATGAAAAATCGCCAATCTTGTTTTATGCAAATGCATTCTATCATTATTATAAATGTTAGTTCTAGCTCTATTTACTTCTAATCTTAAATCAGAATAAATTAATATTGTAATGCTGCTGTGCGTGGAAAAAAGACGATGTTTATGTTCTTCTAGAAGAATAAAAGCTGTGGAATGAAGCTTTTTAATTTTACCTCTTTTTTTGACTTCTTATCTTCACCTTCCATTTTATCCCGTCCACCACTTTTACAACAGGAGGACAAGCCCGCGCCCCCTGCAATTACTTTAGGCATCTATTTAAATATTACCTAGACGGTCGTAATTTGTCTGGGCCCTATAGCCCTGGTGCCGTAAGGTTTGTCGGCTTTTGTTCAGTTTTATGACTTGCTAGTATATCTGGATTGTGGCTGTCTTGGACCAGTGGTTTCAGTTGAGAGGGGAGCTGCATAGACAGAGGAAGCCAAACAGGATTTCTTTCGGGAGCCCCAGGGAGGTTTGCAGAGGCCGATTATTTCGTGGGTCCCCAGGTCCTAGATGATCCCCAGCCTAGGATTCCGGGGAGCGGGCTGCGCCCACTGCGCGTCACCAGCGTCCGTGGCAGCGGTTAGGTAGACAGCGGCGGGGCTGCGTGGGCCCCCCCTTCCGCAGCAAGGCCTCCTCCACCTGGTCGCCCTCCGCGGGGCCACGCGTTTCCTGCTCGCGGGAGGTTGGGGGGGGTGACGGTCGGGGGGAGGGGGCGCGGGAGCGCGCGCCCCGGGCTGGCTGGCCCGCTGGGAGGGAGGAAGGGGGAGAGCGGCTAGCGCGGAGCAAGCGCGGGAGGCCGAGGCCAGACAGGGAGCCGGGCTCCGTGCCGTCCCCGGCGCTTTCGAGTCGCCCAGCGCTGCCGCCTCTCGGCGCCGCGCCGGCTCGCTGAGCTGCAGGATTTGGGAAAGCAGCACGCACACTGTCGGCTCCCTCCTCTCTTCTCGCTTTCTCCCCTCCTTCCATTTCCCTCTCTCTCCTTTACCTTCCTCCTCCCTCTCCCAGGTTTACCTTATCGAGGCCAGCGGTTTCTCTCTCCATCATGCCTTAGCGGCAGCCCGGAACACTCTGTGACAGGGGCGGGCACAGGTTGGCGAGGGGCCGGGCGCGATCGCAGGGTTCTCCCTTGGCGGCGGCGTTGGCGGCGGCGGCGGCGGCAGTGGCGGCGGAGGGAGAGGCAGCTCCGCTCGGGCAGCATCAGAACTGGTCGGTGATTTAGGTAGTTTCCTGTTGTTGGGATCCACCTTTCTCTCGACAGCACGACACTGCCTTCATTACTTCAGTTGAAATCGTCTCCAGGTACCTGTGCGCGCGGGGGCCGGGCCGGGCCGGGCCGGGCGGGGCATCCAGGGCCCTGGTCGCGCCTGGCCTGCGATGGCAACCTCGGCTTATCCCGCGCAGGAGCCTCGACCCTGCCTCCTTCTCAGCTCTCTGCCAGGATGCTGGCCTCACCGCCCCCCCATCTCCACCTGGCCAGGAGCAGGTACAGTCAGGTTAGCTGCTCCTTCGCGGACGCCAGGGGCGTGGTAGGAATTCTGGGCCGCGGGCCATTCAAGGTCAGGGGCGCACGCTTCCATCCTGGGCCTTCCCGGCTCCAGGCCTGCGCCTGGCCAGGGACTCCGACATTCTCTTGTAAGGCTGGGGTGCCTCCAGCCCCAATCCAGGGAACAGATTAGGAAAGATCCCTTTGCCCGGGAGATTCAGCCCCAGTTAGGAGGGACAGGACTGACAGGGGCTGGGATCCTAGCCTTGTCATTTACCCTTCCCTCTGTAAGCCACTCTCTGCTCCCAATTGTTGCCTTTGCCTTTGACTCTTTTTCTTCCTTCCTCTTTCCTTCTCTTTCTTCCTCTTTCTCTTTCTTGTTTTAACTCCTTTTTTTCTTTCCTTTTTTTCCCCCTTTCATTTTCGGTCTCTGTCCAGTTTTCTATCTCCACCTCCTTTCATTCCCAACTACTCCTTTGGGAGGGACCCTGGAGACATCCAGGGCCTGCGGGGGGGAGGGAGGAAGCTTGGGGGGGATCTTACTTTTCTATGTGCGTCCAGGTGGAGGAATCTACTGAGGAAGGGCTCTAGGGGCGCGGCTCTTGAGGGCTGTGGATCTGGGCCTGGCCGAGCCGAGGCTCAGACAAGTCCTCGGTTATGATCACGACCGTATGGCGGCGGCCTGGCATCCCTACTCCGTGAGTCAGCAACGGCAGCTTAAGAGATCTGATTAGGAGGCATTGGGGGTTTCTGTGTGTGGCTACTCCCAGGGCAAGGAGGCTAGGACCTGGACTGAGGCCCAGCCAGGTTCAGTGGAGCGCCACGCAGGAAACCCGGTCGGGAAGCTTTCTCGGCCCCCCTGGCCTACGAGTCCAGGCTCGCTCGGGCTTTAACCGCGATAAGACAGGCCCACTAGGACAAAGATTGGCTGCTTGCCTGCCTGTAGCTTATATTAGGTTCAGACTGTGTCAGATACTGCATCCTTGTAGGGACAGATGCTGGAGAAGGGAACCCTTCGGGTGCCAGTCAGTTTCAAATAATAGAGGAAAGAAATTCTAAATTCAAGGACCCTTGGGATACAAACTTGAGTCCATGTTCCAAGTTGTAGGCCACCGTTGGAAGTCAGAGGGGCCATTTTCACGACCGGGAACTGAAAACTTCCATGCCTCCCTGTCCCCCAACACACTTGCGGGCCTTCACTCTCAAGCCCCCAGAGCAGTGGTTTCCTTCCCAGCTCCAGCAGCCCAGGAACTATTTCACTGCTCAGTCTGCCCTCCTGTTATCATCGGAAAGGCCAGCACACCTCCCCTGAATTCCTCTCTGCCATTTTCAGGACCTGAGTATTGGATTTGTTTTGGAGGCCAAGGTTTTTGAACTCTCAGGCTAGAAAACGCAGTTTTAATTATACCGATTTATTATTTCTTTATACGCACACACAGCCGCTTTCACTTCCCGAATAAAAGCAGACACACGAGCCTGAATATTCTGTCCTCAAACATGTGGGCTGAATAGGGATAATATTTTAGTTTTGTGCTACCCTCTCTTCTAGGCACCAGTTTAATACTCAAGGCCTGCTAATTATTTAGTAATTATGGTGTGTGTTGGGGATGTTAAAGCTAAAGAAACAGCCCTTTATTTTAAAATTACTACTAATAATCGGTGTCTTCTCTGGTTACGGAAAAGTTGAAATGCAACCTGGCGTGTCCAGGCAGTTGCATACAATTACAACTAGGAGCGAAGATTTCCTCCAAGGTTAATTTTTCTTAATGAAAATCTAAGAGGCCCGGTGAACCGCAGGATATTTGGGACACCTTGGGCTGCAGTGGGGGTGGGGTTAAGGCGGAGGGATTTAGAGAGAAAAGAAAATATTAGGGAGGGAGGGGGCTGAGGCAGCCTGGGCTGGCCACGTCGGAGTTCATTGTGTCGGCCACTTCCCTCTTCCGGCGCCGACGAGGACGGGGCACCTAGTCGGTCTTCGTGCAGCTTCGCAGCCTCATTCTCGGGCAAACCCTGGCATTTGAGGGCTCCCGCCTGGGTTAGGGATGTATCATGGTTGGGGGAGGGGGGTTAATGGAACTGTTGGGGAGGATGAAGGCAAAAAAGAAGCTGGAGCGACTCATGCCGCCCGCCTGCTCTCTCGCCCTCGCCGCCAGGGAAGTGGGCTAATGAGAAACACACTCTTGCAAGCACAGTGTTCACACGTGAATTTAATTACCCCGTTTTTCAGGAGTCGCCTCTTTCTGTCCGGGTTTGGGCTAGGTCCCCCCCACCCAGTAACAGACAGGCCTTGGTCTTTAATTTATCTCAAAGACCCTAAGCGTTAAGAAACATCCTTCTCAATTTGGCCAACCTAAGGAATGAGATTTAAAGTCACTGCCCTGTGCACCTCCCCGTTTCAATTTCTAGCCCTGGACTTGAGCTGCGGCCCCTTGCTGGGGACCTTGTAACTGTACTGAGCTGTGGGGCGGATGGTTAACCGAGGAGGGCTCCAGACAGTGGCCAGGAAAGAAGGGGCCCAGAGGCCAGCCGCTCTGGTGCGGTCCTCCCAGCTATTGGAGCCGCGGGGTCTCAGGCGGGGCTGCCTTTTCGCCAGCCGCCAGCCGAAGTCGCCTTCCACTGGTGCTGCCTCGTGTTTTGTTTTTGTTTTGTTGTTTTTTCCCCTCCCGCAGCTCAGGTTCAGGGAATGCTACCAGGCTTGCAGAGCTCGGCGTTAAGGCTCCGAGGTCGGAGCACAGAGCTGGGGTGCCTGCTGCGTCCGCCCAGGGATAGTGATTCCCGGCTGACGCTGAGCTGGGCGCGCGTGTGCGCGGGGTTGGGGACGAACCGGGTGGCACAACCGGGCCCTCCAACCGATCGCCTCAGGGGACTGCTGGCCACTCCCTCCCTGGCCGCTCTTCGGGGCCCTCGCCGGAGGCTCAGCGGTGAATTTGGGAGCTGCTCGGGGGTCCTGCAGTCCAGTCGGGCAGATTCTAGGGTCCCATATTAGGTGGTGCCCTCTTGGCGGCGGACCGTCCCTGACCAGCGCGCGCTCAGTCAGGGTCGGCGGTGGCTGTTTGGGACCGATACTGCGTTGAATTTGACTTTTCTCAGCCGGCCCGGGGTAAACTCGCATCTCCCGGGACCGCAAAGATTATTTACAGGGAGCTCGCCAACCAAACACAACAGTCTAATTTAACCTTTCCAAGTCCTCGTAAATTTTTACAGCTGGGAGTCACGACGAGGCAAACGAATCTGTTGGTCGTTCCCAACTTCCCACCAGCCTGTGTGGCTTCTGAAACAATAACTCCTTATGAAATATCATAAATATAGATTTAAATACAGTAGAGCGAGAATGCGATTTGGCTGCTTTTTTATGGCTTCAATTATTGTCTAATTTTATGTGAGGGGCTCCACTGGCCGCACTCGCACGCGGGATCCGCGCCTTGCTGATGGCGTGATTAATTGTGATATAAAATAGTCCGCTTAAGAAGTGTGTGTCTGGTGGTGGCGGTGGGAGGGGAGACAGTACAGAGGCAAGGCCAGATTTGATCTTTTAATCTTCGTTGGCCACAATTAAAACAAACCCGATCGTGGAGCGCCGCGATCCCTTTGCATAAAAACATATGGCTTTTGCTATAAAAATTATGACTGCAAAACACCGGGCCATTAATAGCGTGCGGAGTGATTTACGCGTTATTGTTCTGCGAGGCGAGCACGTGACGCGCGCGGCCAATGGGGGCGCGGGCGCCGGCAACTTATTAGGTGACTGTACTTCCCCCCCTGGTGCCACCAAGTTGTTACATGAAATCTGCAGTTTCATAATTTCCGCCGGTCGGGCCGGGCCGGCCGGGCGCGGGGCACGGCGATGGCCACCACCGGGGCCCTGGGCAACTACTACGTGGACTCATTCCTGCTGGGCACCGATGCCGCGGATGAGCTGGGCGCAAGCCGCTACGCGCCGGGAGCCCTGGGCCAGCCCCCCAGGCAGGCCGCGGCGCTGGCCGAGCACCCCGACTTCAGCCCTTGCAGCTTCCAGTCCAAGGCGGCGGTGTTCGGCGCCTCGTGGAACCCGGTGCACGCGGCGGGCGCCAACGCGGTGCCCGCGGCCGTGTATCACCACCATCACCACCACCCCTACGTGCACCCCCAGGCGCCCGTGGCGGCGGCGGCGCCGGACGGCAGGTACATGCGCTCCTGGCTGGAGCCCACGCCCGGCGCGCTCTCCTTCACGGGCTTGCCCTCCAGCCGGCCTTATGGCATTAAACCTGAACCGCTGTCGGCCAGAAGGGGTGACTGTCCCACGCTTGACACTCACACTTTGTCCCTGACTGACTATGCTTGTGGTTCTCCTCCAGTTGATAGAGAAAAACAGCCCAGCGAAGGCGCCTTCTCCGAAAACAATGCTGAGAATGAGAGCAGCGGAGACAAGCCCCCCATCGATCCCAGTAAGTGCCTCCTCCCTCCAGGCCAGCCACCGCCTCCACGCCGGCCCCCTGGATCTGCCGGCCTTCCAGCTTTCTCCGGAGCCTGCCTTCGCCCGCTCTGGGAGCCTCCTGAGCAGAGGCCGGGAGCCAGAAGTTGCTGTTCGGGAGGCCTCAGATGGGGCCCCAAGTCCGGAAAGCAGTGACAAGTCTGGCCCGCAGGGCTCCGGGGGAGGGGAGGCGGCTGCTGCCGAGAGAGGGGGCGGGGCAGGGGCTGCGGGGACGAGCCAAGATCCGCCGCCCCTGCCTTGGCAGCCCAGGACCAAGACAGAAATACTTTGGGCTGTTCTTCGAAAGCAGAGCGGCGGAGAAAGTCTTTTGTGCGGCTAGATTGTTACGGGAGCGGCAGCAGCAACTGCAGCCGAGGCAACCAGACCCGGCACGCTGGGGAAGACGGCCGAGGCCCTCCACTTCTTGCCTTCAGCCAGTGGCGGCGTAAATCCTGCCCAAGATGTGGCTGCAGGCGACTGGGACACGGGGGTCCCCCTGACAGATTATTCAAATCAACGGGGCTTTGGGATGCCTAGGGGCGCCCGTGGTGGCCTGCCCAGCTCCCACGGCCTTCCGGGGAGATCAAAATAAGGAGTAGGGGAAGCGAAGACACACAGAGAGTCGGTGAGGGGAAAAACAGAATGTTAATCTATCCAAAGAACACGGGGCAGCGTGGTTTCGCCCTGTGTGGCAAGAAAGAGATCTGTTTTCAAATCTCGCTCCTTACACAATGTGCGGAGAGTGAGAGGAAGGAGAGGAGGAGAAAGGAGAGCCTCGGAGGGGAGGGGGGAGCCGAGGTTTTACCGCGCGCAACTGTAAGTGACCGTCCCTGCGTCTGTCTGCCAGGGGTTCCATTGTGTTGGAGACTCGGCTGCCTTCCCTGATCAAGTCACCAGCGTTCTGCACTTTGGGCCGAAGACCCTGGGAGTTTTCCTAGCCCCCAGTGGAGGGGGTGGGTGTGCTGCTTCTCCTCCTAAACCCCTGGTCTCTCTCCCCCACCCGCAGGTAACCCGGCTGCCAACTGGCTCCACGCTCGCTCCACGCGGAAGAAGCGCTGTCCCTATACAAAGCACCAAACGCTGGAACTGGAGAAAGAATTCCTGTTCAACATGTACCTCACCAGGGACCGTAGGTACGAGGTGGCCCGACTGCTCAACCTCACCGAGAGGCAGGTCAAGATCTGGTTCCAGAACCGCAGGATGAAAATGAAGAAAATCAACAAGGACCGAGCAAAAGACGAGTGATGCGAAGGCGATCGAGTTCGTTTAGAAAAGAGAGCGAGCTAGAGAGAGAACAACTGCCCGTCCCCCTTCTCCTGCCCCCACCCCACCCTACCCTGGCCCCCACCACCCCGCAAAAAGCGGCTCTAAACTCCAGGCCTCATCTCCCCCTGGCAAGCCCCGCTCAGGCTGGCTCCTCGGCCTGCCACTTTGATGGAGGAGGTATTGTAAGCTTTCCATTTTCTATAAGAAGAAAAAGGGGGGGGGGCATCATCGCTGATGGCTGTATGTTCTAGCCTGTATATATTTAAAAAAAATCTACCTGTTCCTGACTTAAAACAGACAAAAAAAAACTACCTTTTTATAATGCACAACTGTACTGCGGGCTGTATAGTTTTTAGTCTGTGTAGTTAATTTAATTTGCTCTTTGTGCGGCAGAGCGATCTGCCCAGATACTTGAACACTGTGTTTTATTGTGGTAATTATGTTTTGTGACTCAAACTTCTGTGATGGGTGACGCACCCGTTGTGATTGTGAAAGCTAGAATTCGATTTGAACTCAGGTTGTTTATGAGGGGAGAAAGCAGTTGCATAGAGTATAGCTCGTAGTGGAATATGTCTTCTGTAGAGCTAGGCTGTTAAACTTTGGCTGTAAACTAGCTGTAAGGATAGCCCAGTGAAATAAAAATTTAAAATAGAAAAGAAAGTGTTCTCCGGGATGCATAGATTCATGGTTTTTCTCCACTCTCGAAATGTGGGCATTTTAGTCTCTACATGCTCTATAAATCTGTCTTGTCAATTGTATATACGAATCCACATATTAAAGAAAAGTAATCAAACAAGCTTGAATATTGTTTTTGCACCAAACATCGAGGAAATTTGGAGCTATATATATGTGCAGAAGGTTACTACCTATGGTTTACATTGAATTTTAATTGGGGGAAAATGAATGCTTATTGTAACGGAGTTAATTTTATTGATAATAAATTATACACTATGAAACCGCCATTGGGCTATTGTAGATTTGTATCCTTGATGAATCTGGGGTTTCCATCCGGCTGAACGTACACTGTATATTTTGCAATAGTTACCTCAAGGCCTACTGACCAAATTGTTGTGTTGAGATATTTAACTTTTTGCCAAATAAAATATATTGACTCTTTTCTAATTTTTGCGGGTCAGCTTTTTGCACCTTCTTCTCCGGGACCAGGGAACCTGGGGCAGGGGCAGGGGCAGGGGCAGGGGCAGGGGCAGGGGCAGGGGGGACCTGGAATGGAGGAGGACAGAACTCCCTCCAGTTTTGTCTCTGGTGGGCCTTGGGCGCCAGGCCAGGGGGACCTCTGCCTACCAGGCCGGCTGCCAGCGGAGGAGGAAGGCTGGGCAGCAAGAGGCCGCGAGGCCCCGTTCCCCGCTTTGTGTCCACTGGGGGGGGGGGGCGAACGGGTAAGCCTCAGAGTAGCCGGGCTGGGGTGTCGCGGATGACTGGCCAGCAGCTAGGAAAGGCCAACTCTTCCATCTTGGCGCTCCAAGGAGTTCCTAAGCCCTGATCCAGGGGACCCTGCGGGCCTAGTTCCCTGGGAGGGGGTGGGGGTGGCAGCAGGACCGAGAACTGAGGACCTGCCTCCTAAGGAGTCTGCGGGGAAGGAAACTGGAGCCCAGCCGCCCCAACGTGGCCGTGGCCACGGACAATCGAGAGCTCTAGGGGGACTGAGGGCTTGGTCCCTGCGCCTCCGCGTCCTGCCAGGTCAGCTCCCCAGGGCTTCTGGGTCCCGCCCCGCGCACCCTTCCCGGGCACAAGTCCTGACAGAGGCAGAGCCGAGGCAACCAGGCAACCGACCAGCCCAAAGCGCCATAAAAGAAAATGAGGGCTGTTACCGTTTATGGGGTGTAAAGGGCTGCGGGGGAACCGCCACGACTTCGGAGGCCGGAGGGCCTTCTAGATGGGGAGGAGGGTTAGCCTCATCTCCCCACCCCTTTCTTTTCTCGCCTTCCTCTCCCCACCCCACACCCCCGCTATTTCTGCAAAGTTATCTATGTTTGGGCGCATAAAAAGGGAACAGATCTCGGGGGGCTGGGGCGTCCCCACACTCTCACCCCCAGCCCGCCGCCAGGTTGGGACGCCCTCTGTTGTTGCAGACAGAAGGAACTTCAAAGAATGGGCAGTAAGGGTGTGCCATAAAGGCCGGCTCTGCGAACTGTCTGGAATTCGGCCCTTAATGAGTTTACAACTGTCCAGCCCCAATTAAGATTTTCCACCAAAGCCCTTTCATTTGTTTGCTCTGTCTGCCGCCGATAAAGCGGCTGCGGAAACAGCTCTCTTTTATGGGCACTGCCCTCTCGGCAGCGTCGATTCCGGGCTCTGTGCAGACCCCCGCTCCCCTCCCCGGGCCCCAGGACTGGGCCTTGTCCCAGCTTTGGGAGTGGGACGCGGGATCCGCGGCGGCTGCTGACGAAGTTCAGGCCAGGCTGCTGGGCTGCAGTATCAGAGCGAGGCCAGCAGATGGCAGTGTGGCTCCACGCAAGAGGTGCCCGCGCCGCCATCTCCCGCCGCCACGACCCTGGGAAGTTCCTAAGATGTCGACTTGATGCGAGCTTTAATGGAATGGGAGTCCCAGATTTTGAGGGAAGGGCGGTCGTATATTTTCGGTGCTGCTCACGCCTGGCCGGGAGCCTCACTGAGAAACAAAACGGCAAGCGGCGGGCGCTAGCCAGACCTGCGCCGCTCCCGCCTCGCTCTCCCCCATCCCGGGGCCTAGCGCTGCGGGGCTGCAGCCGTCCGGCGGCAGCGCGACAGCAGCTCCAGGCGTGAGGACCGAGCCAAGGTTACCGTCCCCAGCCCGGGACAGGCCTCGGGGCAGCGCGACTCTCGGAGAACGCGGCCGACTGGCGGACAGACGGACTAAGGCCTACAGGCCCTGGACCTGGTGACCCCCTAGAGGGTGTGCAGAAGGCGTACACGGTGGCCAAGGGTCCAGCGGAGGCCCGGGAGGTCCCCGAAGGCTGCGCCCCGGTACAGGTTCGGGAGAGCCAGCGCCCGCAGGCGAGCCGGGAGCCTAGGAGTCGGCCGCCTTAAAAACGTGACAACAAAATTAGGCGGCTGAAAATTGGGCGTTCTTGGTAGCTATCTAGTGTGGATCTGATAGGATGGAGAATCCTGCGGGACAGACCAGGAACTGCTTTGGTTGTTCTAAAATAAATGTGATTTAAAATAATTATATTAACGTCCCAGCTCCAGGATAGGAGCTCGCATGGTGAACGCCGCCCTTGCTTTCTCTCGCCGCCGAATTTCCTCGGTAGTGGAGGCACCGAGGCTCCACGGGCGCTCCCTGTCCAGGAGCCCAGGAGCGGGAGGGAGGGGACCCCAATCCAGGCCCAGCCTATCCCCGACCCTGGGCGGGCGAGCCTTCCGGGAGGAGGCCAGGAGCGCGGGTGCGGTGATCAGCCCGTGGTGCAGGATGCTTTCGGAGGAAGGGAAAACGCAAAAGCGAGCTGAGAACCCTTGGAAGCACCCCGGAGCCCTGTGAAGAGGCCACGCGGTGCATTTATTTGGGTTGTAATAATCTACGCCAAGCCCACAAAATGTTTACAACCTGCATCGCGACGCTGTACACGCTGTAAAGCTGAGAACTGGATTTTGGGCTAACGTCTCTCCCGAGTGTCTCTCTCCCTCTCGCCCCTTTCTGTTTATATCCGCCCGTTGGTAGTACAGACTCACGCCTTCATTATATTTCCTTACATCATACACAAAATTTCACAGCAGTTGATTGAAAGGATTTTATAACTTCCCCAAGAGCCGCCAGGGGCCGTGTATCCAAGCCGCAGATACAAAGCTCGATTTATGCAACTGCAAATAAATGGCGAAGGAGCAGATCGGTGGCGACCGCTTCTCTCCACCGATCGCGGAGGCCTCAGGTAGGCGCAGGCCGGTCGGGAACTCAGAGGCCTGCCTCACGGACTGCAAGGCGGGGCCTCTGTTGCCCTTGGCCGGCCGGTGGCTGGGAGGCGGCTCTCCCCGCTCGGCTGCCGGGGAATTGCTTTCCCGCAAGCGGTGCAGGAAAGACCCCGCGCCAGCCCGAGCCCCTCTGCGCTCATCAGGGATGAATCTGTCCGTGCGCCGCGACGGAACTGCTCACCACATGGAGAAAAACTCACCGCCCCGCGCGAGCGGTGCGGGTGGAAACGTTTAGAAAAGCAAATAGCTAGCAGCCCGGCTCCCAGCAGGATCCATTCGCTACCCCAAAGCTGAATTTCCCTTCTTAGCTGGGTTTAAATATTAAAGGTCTGTTTGGTAACGAAAAAACGGGGGAAACACATTCTGTTTGGTAGGTAGGATCCCAGGTCCAGCAGAGTGCTAGGAAAACGTCTTTAAAGACAGCTCGGCTGATTACAAACCTGCCTTCATGTATCCGCTCCGAGTCAAGCGTCAAGTATTTCTGTGAATATTACCACAGATAACCCAGTGAATTTGTGTCTTTTCAGCCATATAAGTGGAAAACCAGAGGCTTGAGAACCTGCGATTAAAGAGGCCATATTGAAAGCCTGGTCTTGTCTGACCTTTTCGTTTTAAAACCTGGCTGCAAAAGGCAGGAAGGGAGAGAGAAGCTCAGAAACGAAAGGGGAGGTTTGAGCACCCACAGGACTTGGCCCAGTAGGTAGTCTTGGGCCCAGAAGGGCCGAGGCCTTGCCGTCAGTGTCTGGATCCTCTTTGGCCCAGGAGAAGGAGCACCGTGTCCTGCCAAGACTCCTTGGACTTGTGCGGCACAAAACCCTGGCAAGGATGAGCCTGAGGCACTGGCTCCCAGCTCTCTTTTACTGAGAAGGGGTCCCTTCCTGGGCTCCCAGAAATCGCTCCCTACTCGGTGTATCCGGTCGCCCCACTGGGCAGGTTCTACTTTAAACGCCATTGCTGTCGGCTGCTCCAGCCGCCCGAGTCTAGACAGACAGCGGTGGTGGCCGGTCTTTCTCTTTGCATCTTGTTCTGTCACCCGAGGTACAATTTATTGGTCTAAGGCTGTCTAATTCTGCCTCTTTGATCTCCTAGCCTTCTTGTTTGTTTGGTGGTCCTTTAACTTTCTTAGGTTTTTATTTCCAGACAGAAAGTCATGCTATTTGGAATATATATTTTTTCCCTTTGCCTTCCATTCTTACCCTCTCCATTCCTCAACAGAGACAGACTATCATTCTGGTCCTCCACAAAGGACATCCCCGGATATTGCCGCACTATTGTTCCTATACCCCCAGGGGAAAACACCCGGCACCCACCTGCCCAACAGCCACCCACTGCACCCCCGCTTTCCCACCCACACCCCTAGGCAGTCCACTGGGCCAGATCTGGGCTCTGTTGCATCCCAGTGTGAACCGTACCCCCACCTTTTGTGCTTCTGGGACCCCCCCTAAGAGGGTGAGGTGAACAGGGGCTGCCTGGACCCTCTGAAAAGTGATGGGAAGCGCTTTGCACACAAGGAACCAAACTCTATAATTCCAAGGAGAATTTCCGGGGCAATTCCATTGTGAGGTCGGGTTTATGGTGTGCAATCGAGCCTGAGCAGTAAAAGGCATACTGACCTAGCCGCTGGGCTTGCATCAGGGCCTGGGCCGTTTATGAGGCGTTTAGGGGAAGGGTTTACCCCGCCATCCCTCCAGGGAGTGGTCAGCGTCAAGGGCTTCAGCTGATCCAGCCCCACGCAGAGGCTGGAGGCTTGGGAAGGTAAGCTGGGTGAAATGGGGCCATGGGTGGGTGGGAGGCTACTTTGCGCTCCACTGAGCTAGTCCATGGAAAGGTGAAGCTGCTAAAGCTGGTGGCTTTTCCCAGAAAGGTCCCTCCTTTGTTTACTGTTTACAGGGTCTCCAGAAGAAATGGAAATCCATGGTAGGTTGCAGCCCCAAGGCACCTGGGCCCTCTGTCCCCTCCGCACGGGCTCTAATGCATGTATGGCTTCCAGGCATCCAGGCCCGTGAGGAGCTAGCTGAGGCCCAGGGGTGGCCCCAGTGAAGGCTACCGGAAACCTCTCAGCACTGCTAGTACCTGGGATGGTCTGGCCCTAAGGCTGAGGGAGGCTGAGGGAAAAGAGACTTGGCTCCCCTTGAGTGCGGAGGAAACCAAGGGTTGCAGGGTGGACAAAAGTGGCCATTTCCTAGGCTACCAGAGGCCAGCCAGGTGCCCAGGAGTGAAGGCACAGAGCCTGCCAGGCCAGCAATATCCAGGAAGAGGGAGGGGAGCCTCATGTTAATAAATCTGCTGGCAAGTGAGGCTCATTAACAGATAAATATTTCACTGCTTCCTAGAGGGCGGATAAACAGTGCGCCACCGATTAAGGAAAGGAAGCGGAGAGACCTCGACCTTATTCCAACCACATGGTTCCAGTTTGCGACGGCCTTCTCGCTGCAGCTGGAAGCGACGCTGCGCCTGCCCCATCTGCATCGGAGTCCTAAGTTGCCCGATGGCTCACTGGACCTGGGAGTGGGCAGACGCAGGCAAAGGTCGATCTGCCCAGAGCTGCGACTTGCCCACCGGGCCACTGTGGGGCGGGCGGGTGCGCGGGTGCGGAGACCCTCCCCGGGCTGGCAGAAAGGGGCAGGGAGGACCGGCTGGCTTGGTCCAGCGTTTGGTAATAGGCTGGAGGGGACTGCGCCCCGCCGGCTCCGAGGGGGCGTGTGCAGGCCAGGGGTCCAGGTTGGCGTTGGGCTGAACCCCCGCTCGGAGCCTCAGGAGTCTTTCTCCCGCGGGACGCGCCTGGTCGGCCGGGCGCGGGCAGATTCGTTAGGCACATATTTGAGCCTCTTCCCCTTCCATTCTAGGCTGCCGCGGGCCCCGCGGAGCGAGACCACCTGTGAGGGCTGCTGAGATTGGCGGACACGGTCATGTGGGCGGTCACGTGCTGCGGAGAGCTCCGTCCAAAAGAAAATGGGGTTTGGTGTAAATCTGGGGGTGTAATGTTATCATATATCACGCTACCTCGTAAAACCGACACTGAAAGCTGCCGGACAACAAATCACAGGTCAAAATTATGAGTTCTTCGTATTATGTGAACGCGCTTTTTAGCAAATATACGGCGGGGGCTTCTCTGTTCCAAAATGCCGAGCCGACTTCTTGCTCCTTTGCGCCCAACTCGCAGAGAAGCGGCTATGGGGCGGGCGCCGGCGCCTTCCCTTCGACCGTACCGGGCTTGTACAATGTCAACAGCCCCCTCTATCAGAGCCCTTTCGCGTCCGGCTACGGCCTGGGCGCCGATGCCTACGGCAACCTGCCCTGCGCCTCCTACGACCAAAACATCCCGGGGCTCTGCAGTGACCTCGCCAAAGGCGCCTGCGACAAGGCAGACGACGGCGCGCTGCACGGCCCGGCCGAGGCCAATTTCCGCATTTATCCGTGGATGCGGTCTTCAGGTAGGCGCACCCGCTAGGCGGGCCGGGTGGGCGAGCGGACCGGGAGCTGGAGCGCGGGGCTGGGGTCGCGGGGCGCCGAGCGAGGCGGCTGCGAGCCGGCGGCCCCGTGACTCCTGGCGGCGCTGCTTTCTGGTTTTAATTAGAGCCGAGGCGCCATAGCGTGGAGAGCCCGTAGCATTGTATGTAAATGAGGCTCATAAAACTTTTTATGGCCCAATTAATGGGTTCGATCCTCGTAAATTTATTTAACTCCATTTGCCTTGGAATTTCAACATTAAGTTTGTTTGTTCGCTGTTCTCTTCTCTCTCTCTCCCTCCCTTTCTTCTCTCTTCCTCCCTCCTCCTTTTCCTTTCAGCCTGGCTTTTCTTTCTCAAAAGCAGGGAAAGCCAAACCCTTTAGGGGTCCTTACAAGCCCCCGTGCCAGGGACCATTTAAAGGCGGGGTTGGATGGGTGGGAGTGAGGACAGAGAACGAGAGTGCCCTAGGAAGGTCTGGGGATGGGGGCACGGGCTGCTGGGGAGGGAAGGCACCCCTGGAGCGCCGGACGCCGGAGAGGGTCTCCCACTTGCCTGGGAAGGCGGGGAGGCGGCCCGGCTCGCCTTTGAATGGCCAGAGCGCAGTGTCTCCCACTTGCCCACACTCTATATTTACAATTTCCCTTTGTCAGGGGGAAGCAGGACATTGTGGAAGCCTAGCCGGCTGGAAAGGGCGGTTGTAAAGTTGGGATTCTGCGCCTTCCCTCCGCGCAGAGCTGCCTGCGCGTCTGGCACCGCAGTTGGAGTCTTCCTCCAACACTCCCGCTCCTCCCCCAGCTCAGTTTGGGGGCTCGGGGCGGAGGGGAAGGCGCGCCGGGGTCAGGGCCCGGAGGGAGGTGCGCGTTCTGGGATGGCGTCCTGGCTAATACGCTGTCCTGTCTGTGTCTCTGTCGGCTTGTCCGTCTGCGTGTCCGTGTGTCCGTATGTGTGTTCACAGGGCCCGACCGAAAGCGGGGCCGCCAGACCTACACCCGCTACCAGACCCTGGAGCTGGAGAAGGAGTTCCACTTCAACCGCTACCTGACGCGGCGCCGCCGCATCGAGATCGCCCACGCGCTCTGCCTCACCGAGCGCCAGATCAAGATCTGGTTCCAGAACCGCCGCATGAAGTGGAAGAAAGAGCATAAGGACGAGGGTCCAGCTGCCGCCGTCGCCCCGGAGGGCGCCGTGCCCGCCGCCGCCGCCGCCGCCGCCGCCAAGGCCGACGACGAGGACGAGGATGAGGAGGATGAAGACGAAGAGGAGGAGGAATGAGGGCCGGAGCCGGGGCCCTGGCTGCACCAGACAGTCGGGAAAGCGTCTTTTGAGACTGATTTTATTTACAGAAGACCGGAAAAAAAAAAAGAAAATGTTAAAAAAAAAAGTCCCCAACCTGCACCCAATCTAGCCCATTACCCACTCCAGCTCCCAACTTTTTTGGACTGAGCAGCCGCCTAGACTGGGTCTCTTCGGGGATCCCCCCTGCCTCCGAGAACCCCTCCCAACAGACACCCCCAACCCCAGGCCGGCCAGCTCTGCCCTGGCACGGTTAAAATACTACCTAGCACAGGCCTCGGGGAGAGGCACCCCCAAACTACCTATGGGCCCGGCCCAGAGGGCCTCCACTCCCAGGAAGCCCAGACATGTCCCAACACTGGCAGACATCCAGCACCTTCCCAATACCGGCACGGACCTGACTCTCAGTACTACCTACTAGCCCCAAACTACCTATTTTGCGCTGGCTGGCTCGCCTGCTACCTAGTGCCGAACCCTCTCCCCTCCCCCGGCTAGACCTTTGCTGCTTCCTGCTTGCAGCCTTTGGGGTCCCTGAGGCTGCGCTGAGAAGGCGCTGGGGTTCGGGGACCAGGGCATTGGCTTCTATTTAAATTGAAAAATAATATATTTATTCCAAAGCATTGTTAAGTGCTGCAACCCAGAATCCCTCTTTCTCTGGCCTGGGCACACCAAGTTCAGGCCCCTCACCCTTCACTTCCGGAAGGGGCAGATTCCCAAGCTAGCTGCAGACCTCTGAGTTCGCTTCAGGACTGCAGAGATGCTCCCAGCCTCCCTGTCCCTCCCCTGGTCCCTGTGTCCTACTGTCCAGCCATGTTGAAAACGTACACCCAGACTTTTCCTACAATGGCAAATATTGTATATTTGAACAAGATTTTTGTTTTTTGTCATTTATATAGTCTTGGAGCTCATTTGTAAGAAATGTCTTGACTTGGGAAGGATGTGTTAATGGGGTGACTTTGTAGCATGGTGTGTTGTCTTGAGCTAACTCTGTAGCGGGTGGGGAGGGCTGCCCTCCCCAATGCCCTTCATCTCCTGTGTTGTCCTGTGTCTCCCTCATCCCTCTCCGCGCTAACCTGGGCTTCCAGGAACAGGAAGGTACACTTCCTGTCTTGCCCAGTTAACCATGTTTTATGTAACAGAAAAATAAAGATGCTCGATGACAAAGAAATTGTGGCCTGCTTAATCTAGGGGGACCTGGGGAAGAGGGGGTGAGCATTCCTGGAGGGCAAGTCCTGGCCGTGTCTGTGTGGCCCAAGGGGCTTTGGAGCCAGAAAAATGGAAGGATGAGTAGGGTCCAAGTGCTGGGTGTCATATATTGTTGTGTATATGTATGTTGGGTGCCTTTTTGTGTGGATTTTTAATGTGTAGATTTATATGTGTGTGTATAGCTCTTCATGTATGGTATTTCCATGGCTATTTTTATGTGAGTCCATAATAGTATGTATTTCTGTGTCCATAATTGAGTGCAGGTGTTTTTGTGTGCAAACAACTGCATGTATGTCTATGTCCATAATTGTGTGCATGTATTTCTGTGTGTCCATAATATTGTGTATGTGTATTTCTGTGATTTTTTTTTGTCTGCTTTGTGTGTGTGTATGAACATCTTCCATATCCCTTGAAAACGGAATATTCGATCGATATATTATATTCTATCAGCCTCCCCCAAATGCTCCATAAACTCCATGATCGAATCCCAAACCCACCCTTTCCTCTAAGGCTGTAGGGCGGGCTTGGAAAGGGGTATAATTACCCCGAGACTGATCCCGAATTCTCCACAAGCCCTGAAAGCGGCCCCAGGATAGGAAGAGAATCAGAGGCTGTGATGCAGCCCCCTGCCCCCTCATTCCGGCAAGGCGAGGTTGTCCCAGGCCCCAGCGCGGAAGCTGAGGGGTGTGGGAAGGGGCTAGGGCCGCAGACCCGCCTGCGAAACCTCGGCCGGGGTGTCTGGATGCGGAGAAGGATGAGGGGCTGGGAAAGGGGCTGGGAAAGGGGCAAGGGCGGTGGGGACAGCGCAGAAACGTGTGAGTTCAGGCGGGCGAAGACCCCGACTCTGGTCTCCCGCTTGGGCTGGGTCCGCTTCTTAATGCTCTTTTAATAAAACCCGACCCAATTGGGTCTGTAAAACCTGCGGCCCCAAGTCGGGGCAGCCTCGGTGGTAAGATGGCGCCGGTGTAAGAGCTGCCTCCTCTTAGTGATGGGGAAAGGGTCATAAATCCGTTGTTGTTTATGAAAATTTACAACTTTGCAATACAACTTTATGAGTTGTTCGGCCCTTCCATTGGCCGCTGTCGGTCATGTGGATGGGAACCGTGAACATGAACTTTTTTATAATTTCCCTTGCGAGAATAGAGCCGCATTCTTTTGCTCTGCTCCGTCCTGCCTGCTTCGGAGCTCTGCCTTCCAGCCCGGCTCGGCTGCGCTTTGTCCGGCGATGGTGAGCGAGGCGAGGCCCCGGCCCGGCCCGGCCCGGCCGCTCCCGCTGGAGGTGGGGCGCGCCCAGTTCCCGGCGCCTCGGCGGCCGCTTCGCAATTCGCAACCTGGCTAATTTCCTGCGTCCTCCAGCACCAGGAAGGAGGACAATTCGTCTCCCCGGGCTGCCCAAGCGACAGCTGTCAGAGGGGCAGGAGCTTCTGGGAGCCGCCATCTGAAGGTGAGACATGTGGGGGAGACAGGAGCAGAGGTGGTGAAACGCCAGGCGGCGCCGGCGGCGGTGGGAGAGGACACTCACCCACGCGCTCACACGCTCACACCCGCCCCCATCACACACTACAGCCTGCACACGCCAACACGCACACACTCCTCTCTCTTCCCTCCTGGGCTTACCCGCGCAGTGAATGCCCGCCTGCCTTCCTGGCACCGTGCGGGAGCACTGGGGGCTTCTCTCCCCCATACCCCGGCGACCTCGCAGAGCCCAAAGTGGCCCTGCAGCCTGCGTTCCTCGCCAGCCTCCGGGTCTGGAATTTTTTTTTTTTTTTTCCATTCATGACCCAGTTGGCACGACTGAATTCCCCCCAATAACTGGAGACAGTTCCCGACCTAGGAAGGTGGGAAGAGGTGAGGGCAAAGTGAATGCACGGACAGGCGTTTTATCAGCATCTTCTATCCCGTGGAAACCAGTTTCTAGATAGAAAGGAAGAATGGGGGGGGGGGACTTACTAATTGAGCCAGGGTCCTCTGCTGAGTGCCTGCTTCCCTTCACACGGTTTTCCGACGAGAGAGGTGTCTGAAGCGCGGGGAGAGGGATTAGGTTCGTGGATGGAATTCTGTGTTGGAGGAGAGGATGGGGTTAATGGCTGGGTGTTGCTCGGCGGGAAGTTTCGGTGCAGAGGATGTAGTGGTGTTGTTGCGAGTGGCAGGGGCCCTCGGCTAAGGTTGAAAGAAGGACGCAAACCGAGTCTGGGCGATAGGGGGACCCCCCTCCCCACCTCCGCTGGCTGGCTGGCTGGCGATTGCACGCCCCATCTCCGGAGAGGGCTGTGCAGCTGCCGGGGAGGAGGCGCGGAGGGTGCCGCGGGCGTGGGCTTGACAAAGCGCGGTGGCGCAGCCCGGACTTGGCCTGGATACACCTCGGCCAGATTTGGCCCGGGAGCTTCCTGGGACAGAGACCAGAAATGACCCTGAGGTTCTGGGCTCGAGTTCTTTTTGTCTGCTTTTTGGTTTTGGTTGTTGTTTCCCACCTTAAGACGTTGCCTTGGTATGCATTCGATAATTAAGAAGGGTCTGTGGACGTTGGGGACGTCCACCCGCGTTGGGGTGCGGGGGCGCGCTGGGGAGGATAAAGCGGCGCATTTGCATCACAGGGCCATGGGCTGCCTGACTGCGGCTGCCGCGGGCAGATTATTTATTGCCACCGCGCCGGGCGCTCGCTGCTGCCACGCTGTGGCCGTCGCCGGAACCGACGCCAGTCGCAGCCCCGCGTCGTGCAGCCTGGCGCGACTGCTGCGCGGGCCCCTCAGAGATTCCCCAGCAGCCCGAAGAGAGGGGGGCGAGGGAGGACCTGAGGGGCGGCCTTCTGGGCCTGACTGGCGGGGAACAGCTCCGCCTTGGCCACCCCTGACGGGAGCTGGACGCCCGACTAGACTCGGGTCCTGCCTGCCCCCACCCCGGCACCATGGAGACTGGCTGTACAGGCCGCCTGGCACGTCATGGCTGCTTCTGTCCAAACTGCGCGTCCCAAGGCGCCCCGGGGCGCCCGCTGCTTGGGGAAACGAGCCCGCTTTGGGATTTTGAAACCGGAGAGAGCGCTCGTAGTCCTGAGGCCTGCAGTCTTGGCTGGCCGGGAGGAGGATTGGCTATGGCAAGGAAGGCGAGCTTTGGCTCCAGGCGAGGGCTTGTGACAGTCAGAGGCCGCACCTGTGTGCCATGGGCTCTGGCCTGGGCCAGCGATCCTGGCGGAGGGGGTGACCTTCAAGGTCCCCCATACACAGCAGCAGGCCGCCCTCCAGGCTGGAGGAGGTCGAGGAACTCGGTGGGCAGCCCAGGGAAAGGGCCGACTGTGGGGCCCAGCCCCTTGCCATCCCGTCCGCCTTGAAGAGCTGATGAAAGGTAAGTGGACTTTCTATGTGGCTTTGATGGAGAAGAGAACCCTGATGGCCATTCTCACCATCTCGGGAGAGGCTCCCTCCAGCGTCTGGGGCTTCTTCGCTTCTGTTCTTGCCTGAATGAGCCTCTCTCTCTTCCTCTCTCCCTCCCTCTCTCTCTCTCTCTATATATACCTAATGCTGGTTGGAGAAGTAAATTGGGCAGCTGCCAACATGATATGTATGTATCAGCCTTGGCTAACACGTACGGATTTCAATTTAATATATATATTTTCCATCTTAGTGCCAAAAGAAACTAGAAATACACTATTTTTTGGCTTTTAGCTGAGAAATCAAATTCTTTCGTTGACTAGGACAATGATTAGATCAAGAACTCAGGTCAAACCATAACAAATACTAATAATTGTGGTAAGCGGCCACCAGCCCCAACACTGTGTGGGTCCTGGAGGAATGAAGCAGAAATTATAAACTTCAACATTTATCAATGTTTCCAAACGATTATTTTCATCTTACATGATAATAACTTGCTTGAAACCACTGTCATTTGATGGTCTTATTTAAGAAATGACAACTCTAACATTTTTCCTAACATAGCTTTTTAAAAATTACCTTTTAATTTTGTTGAGTTTTCATTTTCACTTATTAGATACTTTCTCTGAAGAAATTCGATGACAATTTAAAATTATATCCTTTCCTACCAGGCCCTTATTTATATATGTAAAGGAGAAACTTTCCCTGCTTGGACTGATTGGGACTGGGGTGCGGGCAGAAGGCTTCTGGGTGCATTTGCCATTGGGTGGGCAGCGGCCACTTTCAAGGATGCACGATAGTCTCTGGAGAGGCTAATCATATCCAGGGTCCTTTCCCAATTTTTACCCTTGGGGGAATTGAGGGAAAAAAATAAAAAAGCAAAGAAGCGATTAAGGAAGTCATTGCCAGATTCTTAGGGGGGACTTGCCACCCCCCCCCAAGTTCTGAACCCCATCAGCTTGCATTCACCAGCTTTACATATCTTATAAAACACTCTCCGGAAATTCAACCAAATCATAAATAGTCTTTTCTTCAAGCTCCACAGAATTGAGGATTTTAAAGCTAATTCAAGGGGTTTTATAAGCCCAACAAATATAGTTGTAAAAATGCCTTTGGAAAGATAACACATTTTAGAAAATGGGATTGATACATGTTCTGTAAAAGTCGACCATCTTGAAGGCACACCTCTCAAGCCAGAGAGAGCAGCCCAGGACAGGCTTTTCTCATCCAGTGTGGGGACGGCCAGACCTGGGGTTCGGTAAAAAGCAATTCAGAAAATCTCTGGAGCTGCTGAGACAACTGTTTCTGGTTCTGGAACAACTCTAGGTGGCAAGTCCCTCCAAAAGTCCCAGAAAAGGCAGGAAAGGGGGATATCCCAGGACAGTGCCCATGGATGGGCGACCCAGAAACTGAGCGCATCAATTATCCCCGCAGCCTTGAGCCGGCAGAGCTGCCCTCTATGCGGGGCTGGGCCAGGGTATCTGGGGCACTAGCACCTCTAAAATGAGGACAGAGGTTCCACATCTGGATCTGTCTCATTTCTCAGCGATCAGGATGGCCGAGGGCCAGGGAGCTGGGCAGGGGGAACAGGTCCCACATTTGGCTTCGGAGCTCAGTCTCACAGCTCTTCCTCTGTAGGCCCCTTTCTTGTTGAAATCAGTGGTTTCTGGCCTCTTGGTTCCTGGGTTCAGAGGGAGCGGGGCACACAGCTCGTTGGGGATGCTTTGAGGCCAGGCAATCGCTGCCCATTGGAAGGAGGCCCATGGAGACTCAAAAGCGAAGTGTTGTAAGAGGAGGGGGCCTTGGGGGGAAGAGCCTAGCCTCGTCCTGGTCCTGGTCAGCTCGTGGTGAGCCTTCCTGTTGGAGCCCGAGGCTCAGGCCCTTGGTGGGAGTGAGGAAAGAGAGAAAGAAGGGAGCACAGCAAAGGCTCAGGAGGGAGGAGCAGGGCGTGAAGGCCTGGTTTCTCAGCGCCCTTCTCCAGCTCCGGAACCCGCACCCAAGGGTAGGGGAGTGCTGGGGGAGGGGCAAACTCCAGGCCCGGCCGGGGGGCAGGCCGGCCGGGAGCCCAGCCGTCCTTGTCACCGCCCCTCCGGGGCGCGGGGCTGTCAGGTTTCCTGTTTGGAGAGAAAAAACCAGCAAAATCCCACAAGGCAAAAGGGGAGGGAAGAGAGCGGGCCTGCCCGGGCCTCTGCGGCGGCCGGGACGCCCGTGCCCCTACCCCGGCCCGATCCGCAGGCCCTTGCCCGGGTCGTGCCCGCCGCCGGCGTTCGGGGAGAGAGCCGGGCCGGCTGGCTGTGCGCGCCCATCAATCTGCCGGGCGGGCGGCGGGCGGGCGGGCTGGGGGCTGTTTGTAACTTTGCTGCCTCGGTCGCCGCGGTCCCCGGGGAGCGGGCTCCGGCGCTCGCTCCCATTGGCCGCCGCCGCGTCAGCTGGTGCGATTTGCTGCTGTCGCTTTTGGCGTTCGGCCATCCAGAAACAAACCAGTTCGATGACTACTAATAGTTATAGCCAGATGTACTAATACACAACAAATCACAGTCCTGCAGAGGGGCGCGCAAATGAGTTCCTATTTTGTGAATCCCACTTTCCCCGGGAGCCTGCCCAGCGGCCAGGACTCCTTCTTGGGCCAGCTGCCCCTCTACCCGGCCGGTTATGACGCGCTGAGGCCCTTCCCGGCCTCGTACGGGGCGTCGAGCCTCCCGGACAAGACGTACACCTCACCTTGTTTCTACCAACAGTCCAACTCGGTCCTGGCCTGCAACCGGGCGTCCTACGAGTACGGGGCCTCGTGTTTCTATTCTGATAAGGACCTCAGTGGCGCCTCGCCCTCGGGCGGTGGCAAGCAGAGGGGCCCCGGGGACTACCTGCACTTTTCTCCCGAGCAGCAGTTCAAGCCCGACAGCAGCAGCGGGCCGGGCAAAGCCCTCCATGACGAAGGCACCGACCGGAAGTACACGAGCCCCGTTTACCCCTGGATGCAGCGGATGAACTCCTGCGCGGGTAAGGTGTTTCCTTGCAGCCCCTCGAGAGAGTGGAGGGAGAGGGGGAACGAGGCAAGGAAAGAAGGAAGGAAGGAGGAGACAGACTAGAAAGAGGAAATAGAAAGGAGGAAAGAGTGAATAAAGTTTTCCCGGCTTTTAAAAAGGAAATAATAATAATAAAAAAAGAAAACATTCCCGATGGGGCAATCAAGCTATGGCAGAATGAAGGCAGGGCACTAGTGTCCATGTAAGGTGACACCTTAGGGGAGCGTGGGGGCCACTGCCGTGCTGTGTGAGATCCAGGGACAGGGGCAACCTGAAGAGAGAGCAAGGCTGGATGGGAGAGAGAGCCTGCCCACACTGCACCCTGGTACCACCCCGCTCAGAGCCCCAAACCGTGATGGCCTTCTGCCCCCATCCTGATTTACCTCCCAGCCGCTCACCTTTCTGCCTTTCAGAAACCCAGCTAGCTAAAGGCCCTCATTTGGCCCCTTGCAGTGTCTCCCCAAGCCTTGGAGGGCCACATCCGTAGCCTCAGGATTTTTCCTCTCTCTCCTCCCTCTCCTCCTCCCCCTTCCACTCAGCTGCTCACTCAGAGCCAACTTCTGTCTCCTTCTGAGGCCCTGTCTTAGTTTCACACACCCAGCTTGGGGGGAGACCCCCCCCACCCATGGGTCCCTTTGGCACCAGAACAGATAAGCCCTACCCAGTCCGACATTCCAGAAACCCCAGATGGCCCATAGCTCCATCTCTTTGCCCCTGGCTTCCAAAAACTCCACAGGGGATCCTTGGAGAAAGAGAGAGCCTAATGCAGATTTTTAAATATAATGTTTTGCTTGAAAATCCGCTTGTGTTTTCAAGAGCTCTGCATTTCTCAGAAGGGCCATACCATTGGGAAGCATCTGCAAAGATTTGAGAGGGCTGACCACTTGAAATTTTCCAAAAACCGTGTCGTGTCCTGACAGTGACTGGCCACAGTAACATCTATGCACAGGTCCATGTGTGAAATCAGAGTGTCTGCCCTACTCACAGGGTTCCACCCCCAGCACTCCCAGACACACACACACACTACACTCCCACAAAACAGACTTAGGCACCCCTGATTAAGAATGCTGTTATATTCTTTTGCTTGTAATGTATTTATTACAGAGCAAATTTTTCAAAAACAGTAACTTCCCACCCCAGGTCGTTTTTGGTGGAAACCACCTCGCTTGGTATGAAATAATCTTCTCCCATGCAGCCTGGCTTTCGGCCCCAGACATAGTGGGATAAGGCGGGTGGTTTCCAGCTCCGAGGCCAGGGGTGCGGGGCCCAGGGCTGACGGGTCAGACTGCCCAGCTCCTGGCTAACCGGCTCCCGGCCGTTTCCGCCCGCAGGTGCAGTGTACGGGAGTCACGGGCGCCGAGGACGCCAGACCTACACCCGCTACCAGACCCTGGAGCTGGAGAAGGAGTTCCACTTCAACCGCTACCTGACGCGGCGCCGCCGCATCGAGATCGCCAACGCGCTCTGCCTCACCGAGCGCCAGATCAAGATCTGGTTCCAGAACCGCCGCATGAAGTGGAAAAAGGAAAATAAACTCATCAATTCCACACAGCCCAGCGGGGAGGACGCTGAGGCAAAGGCGGGCGAGTAGACGCCTGGGCAGGGACCAGGCCCGCGCCGCAGCCTCCCTTGGCTTTGCCCCCTTGCCTTCGCCTGCTCCCCAACTTTTCTTCCCGCCTGCTCCCATCCGGGGGGCTTCCGCAGCTTCAGGGGAACCCGGCGCTTTGCAAAGGTCTGAGCATTTATTTCTTACAAGGAAACAAGACAAAACCAAACCAAACCACACACAGCCAATCCCAGCGGTGGAGCGGGGCGCACTGCACACGCAGTCCACTCGCCAAGGCCGTCCAAGGCGGCTCCGGATCTCAGGGCGCGCCCCGAATCCGTCCCCGGCTCTCGTGTGAGCGCCTCCGCACGCCTCTGAGCTCGGGACGCCGGGTTGCTGGAGAGGAAAGAACCCTCCCTCCGGGCCGAGCCCCTTTTGGAGTCTGGGCGTTTCCGCCTCGTTTCCTCGCCACCAAGTCCCGGAGGGCATCACCAAATCAACTCCGACCACTGGAAAGAGGGGGCCTAAGGGCTGGGGCCCCAGCGCGGCCGTGGCCTCCCAGGCCGCCCCCAGGCAGGAAGAAGCGCGAGGAACAAAGAGGGCGGGAGAGAGCTAGTCTCTCGGCCCCGCGCGCAACCGTCCGTGGAAGAGAAGCAGCCTCAGCCCAGCCGAACCAACCTGGGCGCGGGTGGAACTTTACAGCCCTGGGAACGACTGGGCTCCCGAAGGCTCCGAGTTTCAGATCCGGGCTTCTTGGCTCTGACAGTGCCGGCGCTGCCACCACAACAGCTTTCAGGACCTAAGGAGGCGGCCCTGGGCCAAGGGAGCGTCAAGAGTCCTGGTTTCCAAACGTGCCAGGGGCGCCTGCTTGCCTGGCCTTCGGCGGGGAGACCGATCCCGCCGCCCCCCATGCCTTTAAGGCTATATTTATGACTTACTTTCATCTTTCAGAACCCAGGAAGATAACTACGGAGGTACTAGACACTGCCACAACATGCTTTCGTTAGCGCCCTCATTTCACTCCTGGAGGTCTATGCGAGACCCTAGTAGCTCGGCCCGTGGATCTCCCGCCCCTGAGCAGCTTCCGAGGCTGCGGGGAGCTTGGGCCCACTCGCTGGATTCACCGAGAATCCTACGACTTGGGGCCGGGTTGGCTCGAGGAAAGGGACCGGGTGGTGAAGATTCTCCAGGCTGGATACTTAAAGCAAATAAAATAGCAAACTAATGACACGAAAACCATATTTACACGAAAGAAAAATCGACCCCGGTTATAAAAGTGTGTGGAATTTGACCTCGCCTCGGAGAAAATCTACACAAAAGCTATCTTTAATAGACGCCTGTCATTTAAGAGCGGCAGGGACACTGTCCCTTATGCGCTCGCAAAAACAGAGCCGTAATTGTAGCTGCTGCTGGCAGGATTTATTTCTCCAATTGGCTAAATGACCTCCCCCCTTCGCCGAAGGTGATATCTGTATTTTCAAATTTCAGAGCTGCCGGCACGACGGGCAGAACTGACCCCAACCTCGACACAAAAATAAGAGGGGCTGCACAGCGGGGAAATAAAGTTGTTGTAAATAAAATCCAAGTCACCGTCTCCTCCCAGTCCTCTGCAGCCTCGCCGGGCACGCGATCGGCAGCTGACGGCCTCACAATTGGTACATCCTAATGGAACTGCGAGGGAAATGCAATAATTTTGCCATAATGGGCTGTAACCTCAATTCGACCCCGGCCCTTGCAGTCCCGGGTCGGAAGCGGAGCGATGCGCCCTGCCTCCAGCGGGTGGCGCTCGAGTCCGACTGAACGGCGGCGGCGGGCGGCGGGCACGCGCCTGGGGCGCGCGCGCCACCCCTCTAGCCTCCACCCAATTCCCCCATTAGTGCACGAGTTTACCTCTAGAGGTCATCAGGCAGGATTTACGACTGGACAACAAAAGCACGTGATTCGAAGTCGTACCCCATATTTGGGTGCCTACGTAGGAGGGAACCAAGTACATGTCCCAGTCATTTCCATAATTCATCATAAATTGTGCAAGGGTGCTATAGACGCACAAACGACCGCGAGCCACAAATCAAGCACACATATCAAAAAACAAATGAGCTCTTATTTTGTAAACTCATTTTGCGGTCGCTATCCAAATGGCCCGGACTACCAGTTGCATAATTATGGAGATCATAGTTCCGTGAGCGAGCAATTCAGGGACTCGGCGAGCATGCACTCCGGCAGGTACGGCTACGGCTACAATGGCATGGATCTCAGCGTCGGCCGCTCGGGCTCCGGCCACTTTGGCTCCGGGGAGCGCGCCCGCAGCTACGCGGCGGGCGCCAGCGCGGCGCCCACCGAGCCCAGGTACAGCCAGCCGGCCACGTCCACGCACTCGCCTCCGCCCGACCCGCTGCCCTGCTCCGCCGTGGCCCCCTCGCCCGGCAGCGACAGCCACCACGGCGGGAAAAACTCCCTGGGCAACTCCAGCGGCGCCTCGGCCAACGCCGGCAGCACCCACATCAGCAGCAGAGAGGGGGTTGGCACGGCGTCCGGAGCCGAGGAGGACGCCCCTGCCAGCAGCGAGCAGGCGAGCGCGCAGAGCGAGCCGAGCCCGGCGCCGCCCGCCCAGCCCCAGATCTACCCCTGGATGCGCAAGCTGCACATAAGTCATGGTAAAGCCAGCCTTTTTCTAAATCTACGAGGCCGCGGGGGCGCGGCTCTCGGTTCCCCCTCTCTCCTTTACCGCCCTCTCTCTCCCCGTCTCCTGGTCTCGCCTCTCCCAGCCCTATGGAACCTTTCCCCGCCGCCCTCCTTCCCTGCCTGCCTTCTTCCTCCTCCTCTTCTCTGCAGCCCCCAGCGCTCGCAAATAAGGGGAAGGGGCGGCTGGTCAGGCAAGTTTAGATGTTGAAAGAGGGAGGGGGAAGGGAAAAAACCGCACACTGAACCCCAGCGCCTCGGAACGCGCTCACGGGTCAGGACAGCCGAGTAGGGCGCAGAGAGGTAGAGGATGGCAGTAGGGGCCGTGAATCGGGCTTGTC
Source organism: Catagonus wagneri (assembly GCA_004024745.2). NCBI lineage: Eukaryota > Metazoa > Chordata > Mammalia > Artiodactyla > Tayassuidae > Catagonus > Catagonus wagneri. Next base: position 16,775,875 of record PVHT020000105.1, read on the forward strand.
AGGGCGGATAATTTATGAAGAGGGCTACGCTGGGGAAACAGCGTTACTAATTAGAGTCCCCGAAAAGGGGCTTGGGCGGGGGGGGGATAATCGAGGCGAGAGCCGGCGGGATTCTGAAGTTTGGGGACAGGAGGGAGAGCAGGAAAGGAAAGGGAAGAAAAAGAAAGCAGGCGCCCCAAGCGTGCAGGCTGGAACCGGAGGCGGCTCTCGGGGGCTGGAACTTTAAGGGAGAGCAACCCCGAAGGCCACTTGGGCGCTCGGCAAAGGGCCTTGCTTTGGTGGGTTTCTGAGTGGTGGGCAGTCTGGGAGGGCTATGCCCCGCCTCGGGGCTACAGGGGCAGGGCCAGAGGGCAAGAGAGAGGCGAGGGAAAGCCAGGCGGTCCTCCGGGGACGCGGCTCCAGCCTCAGATGGACCGATTGTTCCTAGAGTCCGAATCGTATTGTTTTCTCTCTGGAGAGGAAGAGGGAAGGAAATTCAGGAGAGGTGGGCGGGCGAGCAGGGAGGACTTGTTGAGCTTTTCTCCCCTGTTCCCTGCTCAGAACCCTGGCTAGTCCAGCCGGCGGACCGTGGTAGCCAGAAGCTGAGGAGTTGGTGGCTAAATCGCTGACTTTTCTGTTGCAGACAACATAGGCGGCCCTGAAGGCAAAAGGGCCCGAACGGCCTACACGCGCTACCAGACCCTGGAGCTGGAGAAGGAGTTCCACTTCAACCGCTACCTGACCCGCCGAAGAAGGATTGAAATAGCACATGCTCTTTGCCTCTCCGAGAGACAAATTAAAATCTGGTTCCAAAACCGGAGAATGAAGTGGAAAAAAGATAATAAGCTGAAAAGCATGAGCATGGCGGCGGCGGGAGGGGCCTTCCGCCCCTGAGTCTTTGAGCGTTTAAAGTACTGAGCAGTATTAGCGGACCCCGCGTAGTGTCAGTACTAAGGTGACTTTCTGAAACTCCCTTGTGTTCCTTCTGTGAAGAAGCCCTGTTCTCGTTGCCCTAATTCATCTTTTAATCATGAGCCTGTTTATTGCCATTATAGCGCCTGTATAAGTAGATCTGCTTTCTGTTCATCTCTTTGTCCTGAATGGCTTTGTCTTGAAAAAAAAAATAGATGTTTTAACTTATTTATATGAAGCAAGCTGTGTTACTTGAAGTAACTATAACAAAAAAGAAAAGAGAAAAAAACACACAAAAAAGTCCCCCTTCGACCTCGTTTAGTGCCAATGTTGTGTGTTGCACTCCAGTTGTTTAACTGTGCATGTGAGTGGAAGTGTTCCTGTCTCAATAGCTCCAAGCTGTTAAAGATATTTTTATTCAAACTACCTATATTCCTTGTGTAATTAATGCTGTTGTAGAGGTGACTTGATGAGACACAACTTAACTTGTTCGACGTGTAGTGACTAGTGACTCTGTGGCGAAAACTGTGACTCCGAGCGCTGTGTCCCTGCGTGCCTTTGTAGGACCCTTTGCACGAACTCTGGAAGTGGCTCTTATAAGCGCAGCTTCAGTGATGTATGTTTTTGTGAACAAAGTTACAAATATTGTCCAAGTCTGGCTGTTAAAGCAAACTGTGATCAGCTTTTTTTTTTTTTTTTGTATTTGTTTTTAAGGAAAAAAATACTGACTGGAAACAAAAAATAAACTTTCTATTGTAAGTTCTCTTAGTCTGGTTTGTGCCAAATAGCAAGCGGCTCTTTCTGCTCTTCTGTCTGTCTGTCTGTCCAGTGTTGGGAGGCAGTGAGTCTGAGGCTACCTGAGCATCTGGCCTGTGCAAAGGGACCTCAGACCAGTACCCTGACCCGCGGCCTCCTAACTCTGACCCATCAGAGAGTTCAAGCCAGGAGGTGGAAAAGCTGCTGTAGGTTGTTCCAAAGCCTGAGTCCAACCTGCCTATCTCTGAGGAAACCAAGTTAACTTGCTGGGTTTAAAAAAAAAAAAGAAATCGAGAAAGAAAGGAGAAGCAGCCTAGCCCCTTGTTAGCGGCCCTCAGGGCCCATACAGATGCTGCCTCTCTCCTAAGGCAGTCCTAGGCCCCCAATTGCTAAAGAGGCTGCTATGTCAAGTTGTGGCCCCCAACCCTCTGCCCTTAACCCATCCAGGCACCCTTTCCCACTCCTCACCCTCCTGAACCCAGTTGGCTTCTTTTGCTACAATTTGCTACAAATGGAAGGTACTTACCCCATCCTAGCTTGATTGGGAAACTCCTCAGAGCAGCTAAAGCGCAACTAGAGATTTGCACATTTACCGACTGCTTACACTGATGCCTTCTTTCCTTTTAAAAGTTATAAAACAGTAAACTTTATAAGCCCCAGTTCCGGCTATATGACATTTGGGTGCCAAATGAATAGGGTTTTGTCTATGAATTAGATCGTAAAATCATCCATAGCACAGACAGATCGGCTCACTGGCTATAAAACGTCACGTGGGGCCATTAAAGTAAGTTTTATGGTTTTGGGGAGTTGACATCCAACATTATATACCACATAACATATAATCTCACTGACGCTGGACTCCATTTGACTCTTTTGCAGGCTACGTGTGCTGCCTGGTCATTCAAATTGTCAATTTTAGGTCCAGAAGTGTCCAAACCACAAGTTCTCAAAACTCTCTGAAAAATGGCTCCCTCCGAGTTAAGGTAAGCTCACCCCCCTGAGCGCTTTCAAGTTGATTTGTACTCTGAAAACTTTCTTTCTCGCGATCGGTGTGCGTGTGTGTGTGTGTGTGTGTGTATCTTTCTGTGGTTCTGTAACTGTGAGGTTGCCTTGGAATTCCAAAGGGAAGAGCAAACTTTCCCTGTGCCCAGATGAGCAGCGCCAGGAGCCAGCTTTCGGAGGCGCCGCGGTGCAGAGCGCGCCTGTGGCCGCGCCGCATCCTTAGGCCTAACTTTAATTGCTGCACCACCGCGGATGTTAATGACTTCCGCTGCTCTCGCCGGCGTGCAAAAAGATGATTTTTGTGTGCGAGTGGGCCTGCGTGCGGAGACTGGGCAGGGCTGCCCCCATCCCCGGGCTGGCGGGTCGGGCTCTGCGGGGTCAGCGGGGCCCTGGGTGGGGGCTGGGAGCCGGGGGGGGGGGGCGCCGAGGCTGGGCTGCGCTGCGGAGTTTGAAAGAAAGGCCCGGGCAGGGCCGAGGCGGACTCTGGCGGGATTCCTTACGGGGCTGTGGCCATACGTCTTCTCGGGCCTGGGTCATTTGGCGGCACTGAATCGAGGCGGTGGCCTTCGGGGCCGGGTCGCAGGCCGGCTCGGGAGAACCGGAGGGTGGCAGAGGCCGGCGGGCGTGGGCCGCACCTCCAGGCAGGGCCCCTGGGTTGCCAGGCCGAGCCCAGGGAGCTGGCGCCCTTGGGACGCTGGGGACCGCGGGTCCCCACCTGGGGGGAGGGCTGAGCACTCCCTCCCCCGCATCGGGGACCAGGCCCTGAACCTTGTCTGCCTGCACGTTCTTTTTATTTCGGTGGGACTGTTCTCACCCGCCTGTGAGTCTGAAGCAATAAACTTTATGGCCGGATTTAACTTTAGTCTTTGAATCCCTAGGCTAAATGAAAGGGGTTTCAGCGCTTTCTTTTCTTCTGCCTTGCCTTTCTTCTCCCTCTCTCCTTTCCTTTTCCTCTCCTCCTTTGTAGAATTAAAACATCTATGCACAGGACCCTCAAAAGGCAACTCAGCCATCCCCCTAGATAACACTAAAGATTAGAGAAACTTATTCCTCTCAATATACAAATTCTCTCTTCCAAACTGTGCCCTAAAGTTTGGGGGGAAATCGAGGTGTGTTCAATGCCCAACTTAAAAGTCCCCAGAGCCATTAGGTTGTTTTTCCTCACACATCATAAAGGGTAGTTTAGGGAAGAAATTGCTCGTTTGTCAGTAGGAGATTTCCGCCTTTCTTTTGTTAGCTGCTCTTTCTGTTTGATCCCAGGAAATTTACATAATCTATGATTTCCAAAACAGTTCCCAATATTGCACCAACGGGTGAAGTAAGGTGACGTAAATTTTTCCTGGGTACAATTCCAGCTTGGTCTCAGCCACCCCATCTGGCCCAGTCCCCTACGTTCTTCGTGGCAAAGTTGTGACTGGGGATACTGTGGCCTGTCCTGGGGTCTTTCTCTGGATGGGTACCCACAGGAGATCTTGTAGTTTCCCCCATCCCATATAAAGAGTGAAGCCAAATTGTCCAACTTAGAAATGAAACAAACAAACAAAAAATGAGATCATCTGTCTCCAAATGCTTTTCTCCTTAGGAACTGGATGGGTAGTTTTGTGCAAGTGCTAATAGGTAAAGATATGTACCAAGTCATTCAAGTGAAAACAGCTGAAGTGTAGATTTGGAATTTCCATAAAGTTTATCGTGCAGAGGCCACTTATACTCAACACAAGCCCAAAAGACGTCCCCAAAGGTGGAGGTCCAGAAAGCAAATCTGGGAAGTTTTTTGAAAAGTCAACACCCCCCCCCCAAGTTCCACTTTTCCTGAATAGTGACAAGGCGAATCTCTGAAGTGGTTTGGTGTAACCTGTTAAAGCTGGCATTAGTAGTTCATCGCTTAGGAAGGTGCAGCTCCAGTTTAATGGAAACCAGAATATAAACCCTATTTGGGTTTTCGTTTATTGTGTGTGTGTGTGTGTGTGTGTGTGTGTGTGTGTGTGTGTGTGTGTGTGTGAGTTCTGGAGTCTTTGTTCTGCTGTTCTGAGTTTCAGGTTCTTTATTAGAAAATATTGGGTTAAGTCTGCATTTTAGTTACTCATTTGGTGATCTTGCTTGAGTGATTTCTTGGTGACTAAAATTCATGGCAGAAAGAAGAGAGATAGGGCTGCTGGCAGGTTCATTTGAGTAACTCGCCAGGAGGAAGTGTCCACACCACCTCCATGGCCACATCCCATCCTGGGGTGTGGGAATGGGCAGGAAGGCTGTTGGACCAGCATCACACACTATGGGGAATCTTTGCCATGCATTTAAAAAAATCACAGGCTATAAATATTGTCAGCTTGCTTATTTCTGTCTGTTGTAATCATCATAAAACTTTAGCGTTCCAGAGAGCACGCCAACTCACATGGAGTTAAATGACTTTTTAAAAATACAGCATCCAGTCAGACCTATGTGGGCGTTTTTGGAGAATTCTTTTTCTTTCTTCCTATTTTCGTAGGAAGCATAGTAAAGAGGGTGGCTGGTTGTCTGCTCATTTTGTAGATAAGTTATTTGTTTTCTTCTGCCTTCTTTTGGGCAGTTTTTACAGAGGAACTTAGAAAAAAAAATCTGTCATTGAGGGTTTTATGAAGACATCCAGCCTCAGCCGAGGGCAGAAGTGTCTATCTGTGCTCCTTGCCTTGTAAAAGGAGAAGCCATCCCAAATGTACCGGCCCTGTTTGTTTCTACAAGCTGAAGAGACAATATTTCCTGAACTATAAATATAATAGGAAGCTGCTTCTGGTCACACTTACTTAGGCGTTTGTTAGGGTTTCCATGGTCTAATTTCACAACATTATGCCAAGATTCCTTTTTTTCCCCTCCTCTTCCCCCTACTTCATTGTTGGCAGCTCTGGGAGAGCAGGACAGAATTTTCTACCAGAAACGGAGTCGTGTTCATTTGTTGAGATGTGAAGAGTATTATATCCAAACAATTAGTGAGGGGAAAGCAAATTAGTGAGGGGAAAGCAATAGCTTGAAAGATAGGCTATTAAAGAGGAAACAACCCTTTTAGCTTAAAAGATGCCCTTCAAAGCCTCTCCCCCACCTTCGCTCCAGAGTCTGTCCTGAGGTTTGCCCACCGAGGACAGTGCACAACGCCGTGGGCGCCCATCCCTCTGGTTTCCAAGGCAGAGTTTCTCTCTAGTCCATGACAAAACTATAAATGGGGCTTCCAGCCAGGGCTGAGGGGGTCTGCCTGGGCTCCCACCCACACAGGAGAGGGGAGCCACAGTCCTCGCCATTTTAAACCCCAGGACTGGAAGGTCTGCCTGGGTCTGCTTTCTTTGGTGTTTTTCCACAAAGGAAGCTGCCTTTCTCCCACCAGGCCCCCTCCCCACAAACCAGTCTTTTCAATAATAATATTTGTTATGAAGGTTATTGGGTAATTATTGCGATTTTGTGAAGCAGCCCTTGCTGGAGGTGAAGTCTGTCATCGCCTAACAAATGACGCCCATGCAGTTCACTGCCGGGTTAAGTAAATGCAGAGAAGATAAATCTGCACACCCTAGGAATCGCCAGCAGAGCACGCTTTAGTACAAGTTCACAGTCAACTTTCCTGCCTGGGCCAGCTCTCCCAACAATTAGGGCTACGTCTTTATTTTTAAATAAAGTGAAAGTCTCCAGTTTCCATGGTCCGCTTTCTTCCCCTCTTCTTTTTCCTTCCCTTTTTGCGAGGCTCCCCTACTTTTGTGAGGTGTCCTATTCCATATTTTCCTGATACATGTAATGTTGAGTGATTTCAAAATATTCTCATTCCTATTGAAGTGCTGACACAAGGAGGTAGGAGGCCGATTTGACAGGAAATACAGTCACAAACACACAAGAATATCCAATTCGCCCTCTTATTCCAAAAGGCAGTGGCAAGCGGGGCGTCCCTGAGCTCCTGGGGTTGGGTGGGGGGCTTCGCCTTGAAAGAAAAGGCACAGCTTTGTGTATCTTTGTGGTTGCAACTGCAGGTCAAAAAGTTGAGGGTCAAAAGTTTACGTTGTGCGGCACTCTTAGTCATCTGCCCAGACAGAGTTTGATGTCAATGTTAGAGCTGCGATCTTGACTATCAGCACAAAAGATAAAATGGCTCGGAGTGACGCGTGTATCACGGTATGGACTCCAGGTGAACCCTAGTGGTTGAATGACCTCAATTATGAAGGAAAGGATAGAAAATTCCTCTTTTCAAGAGTAATATATGCTGTATTTCATCTTGAATTATCGCTCCCATTCTGAGGGAATAGCAGCAGGTAAATAGGCATAGATTATTGAAACACCAACACCTTAGATGTTGGAGAACCAGGAGTCTATTTGTGGGTTTGTCACAAAATAAAAAAGCTCAACACTCATCAGTGGACCTTTAAGAAATAACGTAGCGAGCTTCCAGTGTTCCACCACACCTTCCAAGGGAAGAGAAGGGGGCAGGAAATTTCCTTTATTTGAACACCGTGATTTTGATTGGCCAGTTTTTGTCCTCTTTAGTACCTATCATGATCCCTAAAGTGTGGGAGAAAAAGGGCAAACACAGGCACCTCTTGCAAATTGTACTCTTTGCGATTTTCAAGCACAGAATGCTTTTTCTGAAACTGCCACCCACTAAATGCAAAGAGCCGGGAAAGGAAAAAAGGAAGTGGAAATCCTCTGGGGGAAGAAAAAAAAAAAAAGGGATTCCTTTACCCCTCTACCACTGAGAAAATGCTTATTGCTACCATGAAAATGTTCCTGTTGTTTTAAAAAATTTTTTTTCATTATTGTTTATTGTTAACCCTACACTGAATGTAAGTGAAATGGTAAAACCTGTGAGTGGATAAACTGTAAAGAATATGCCTTTTGAGTGGGACAGTGGAATCCACCAATGCCAGACCACAGAAGATCGCCCCGACAGACTTCTTTTCTCTGAAAAATACTCTTAAAGATGTATTTGGGATAAAAGCTAAGGAGAGAGGAAGCCAGCTAGGGAGGGAATGCAGGAGGGTAGAAAAGAAAGGGAATCTGTGTGGAGGAAGCTGACTGGATCCATGCCTGGGTGTGCTTTGCAACTGGAGAACTGAACAATATTTTATTCATCCTGCACCTGTATTAACCTTGAGTGTTAGTGTCATTAGCATCTGTTTTGCGGGGGATTTTTTTTTTTTTCCTTTTCTATGCATTGATCTTCAAGTAATCCGTGTAGGGAAACAGAGAAGAGAGAGATGGATTTTTTTTCCCAAGGTTTTTCTCTTAACTTTAGAGAGAAGCTAACTCAGCTAGTCAGAATATAGACCCTTGCGGGGGCCCTTTAAGCTCATCCCACTTTATTCCCGTTGGCTGGATAAACTGGATTCTCTGGTGCCAGGTACTTTCAGCGGTAGAAGCAAATCTTTCCCAAACATTGCCTTCGTGGAAGTAATCTGATTGCTTCCACTGCACAATGTGTAAAGTTTTCACTCTGGCCAAGAGCTTGAAGCCAAATGGGGGTGTGCCAGATGAGAGGAGAGGAAAGGGAACAACTGTGGTGACTGCTGTTATAGCAGTGCACACTTCACCACATCTGGGCTGGTGAAACGAACAAAACGGATAGCCTCTCTATTGCTTACCAGGACAGTTCTGTGTCTCTTTGAGAAAAACCTGGTTATAGTGTTCTTGGTTTAAAACGTGCCACACCTTAGAAACATATCAGCTTCAATGATCACAGACACCTCTTAGCTGCTTTTTCAGGTAAAAGAAAAGGTCCCTGCAGAAGTTACTGTTTTTAGAGTGCCTACTTTTTTTTTTTTAATTTGGAGGATTTTAATCTTTAGGCCTTTTGCCTAATCCTGGTTAAAATTCACGTCTAATCCGAATATGAATTTCAATTCTTATGCCTGGGCTGGGTTTGCTGGTATAAACAGTTACGAGGAAATTACCCCCAAACAATTAATTGATCAAATGCCTGATAAAGTATTGCCACTCTAAAATCCTTGGCAGGGTGTAGGTGGCGGGAAGCCCTCAAATGCCAACATCAGGCATTTTGAAATGCAGCGCTTCAGCTATTTGCTCCAGAGACGTGCTTCAGATAGCGAACAGTCAGTCTGGGGGACTCTGGCTCAAGAGAACAAAGGACAAATACAGTCAATACATTCCATAACGTTTACATTTCCTTTGCTTCCTCCGCGCACCCCCCCCCCCACCGCCTTGGTTTTCCCTGAGAAGGAGTGACCTGGGCAAAGCACCCTGCTCCCTAAAAGACACTGTATAGACCTTTTAGAAGCGCAAAGTCCAAGGCCGAGGTGAACTTCAGGTCAGCGCGTCTAACAAATATGAAAATGTCGGCTGGCGAAGGGCGCGCCTTGTGATTTAACAAAGACTGTCAATGTGTAAGATTAATAAGAAACAAAATGCACACGGTGTCACTGTTCGGTCACTTTGAAACTTGGGACAGGGTTGCATTCAAGAGGGGAGGCTGTTCCAAATATATTCAAAATGATTCAAATCAGATTCAAACTAGGCTACAAAACACTGCCTCCCTCTCACCCTCCCCTTGGACTCCCTTCGTTCTCCTTCTCCATCTGGGATTCAAGGACCTGATGAAAAGTTATTTCACTTAATGGGATTTTAAGAAAGCTTTTGTTGGGAATATATGTTATCCCTGCACGTGGAAATGAGCAAATGTGCTTACCAGTTTCCCAAGAAAAGGATAACGCTTTCACCCTGCTTGGGACTGGAGCCAGTTGGTGTGCGAAGATTAGCACGCTCCCTCTCTGCTTGATTTCAGGGCATCACATCTTTTTCCAGGCGAGATGCTGCTGGTAAACTTTGGTTTATTTATTAATTGAGTTAGTTTCTTCCTGGCTTTACTTTGGTGTCTTGGATCTAATGTGAAGGCAAGAGGTCTTGTTTTGTTTTGTTTTTCCAAGGGTTATTTGATTCAATGGAGTGATGCTATGGCTTGCAAAGAGAGATTGTGGAAGGATCAGAAAAGGTACTGAGATTGTTTATTACAGCCATAAATCTTGCAGTAAAACGTCAAAATGTCGGTGTAGGAGATAACACTTGGTGGTCCTGGCTCCGTTTGTGTTTATGATACGAACCACAAAGACAAGTTACAGGCCTTGGGGGGATTCTGTGTAACCCATCTTCCTAAAGTAATAGAACCACATGAAACACAGGCACAGTTAACTCGTTTAGGTTAACCATATACAAAACAGTGCCCGAGTTTCACCAACACGTTAAAATAAAAACGCAGTAGAAGGTTCTGAGGCTAAACAACATGAATTTTGTGTTTTAGTGTCTGTAAATAATATTGAACAGACATGGTTGAGACCCTAGTACTCAAGGCTGATGAGGAGAGGAGCAAAATTTCCTTGTCATGTTTTTTCCTCCCTGAGGCTCAGAGAGCCCAGTTTTGTAAATTACATTATGTATGTATATATTATTCATGTTATATAGTATATATGTGTATATATTATTTTTCTTGCTGTAGAGAGATAGTGGTTTAGGCAACTATATTGCAGACTGGATTTCCGACACCCCCCCCCCAGTCTAGAGAGGATGTCTAAAGATTACAAGCAGAGTTGATTTCTGTCTGTGGCTCAGATTTCATTTTAAAAAATTTTCAAGGTGCCCCATGTCGATGGACAGCGCTCTTCACAGACACGCATCCAATGTGGAAAAACCTCTTTGTACCACTTCAGGGTGATTGCAGTTAGAAAGCTAACATGATCCCTTTTTTAACCTCTTTTCCTAAATTAGTTTAAAGATTAGTCCCATATAATAGACTTTATGTGGCTAAGCATTAAATGACTATCCATCAAATGGATATATTCCAGCATTTAGTAACTCATATGAGTAACCGATATAAATGAAGATAGAATTGACATTCCTTTTGAAGTGTGTCCAGACTTAAGCTATAACTTTCCTTGTCTGTGTTCCAGACTTAGTTGTGAGAAGGCTGTTTATACAGCTCTTTGAAAAATCAGCTAAGGTGCACCAGCTGAAAAATCTTTGCTTTGCTTGCCAATATGAAAGTATTTTTAGAATCGTGGCTATGCTAGTTTGCATTGCTTTAATCTAGGATGAAAAGGAGGATCTAGGTGTGTCTGTTAGAAAAGGAAAGGGAAAGTACACACTACGAGTAAGGCATCAGTATTTACTTCAAAGATCATCATTAGATGAGATTAATATGTAATTTATTTGTTAATAATGGCATAATTTCCCCATCAAATTTCAATGACCAAATGGCAGGCAAAAGTCCTCTTTCTCCACTTTCCAGAGCTAGTTAATATGCTAAATTCCAGCAATTCAGAAATTCTAGACTGTCCTTAAATATACCTTTCCTCTCAGTCTGGAAAAGCAACACCCAAAAGACAAAAAAAAAAATTCTTAGCGGGAATAGACTGGTGGCACAATGCCTGGGCTGTCCTTAGCTGGTTTTTGTTTGGGGATTGTTCTGAAGTAGGAAGTTGTTGGTCTCAGTGCTGTATTTTGTGGAGGCACTGTCGCTTCTATCCATCCCCACCGTCTATCTCACAATCGCATCTATTAAATTTGAGCATGTTTAATTCTGAATGCCATCTCCATCAAATGAGATGCTATTAGAAGGTTCTCGTTTTTCTTAGGGAAACAGCCAGATTCCGCTTCTAAAAGAAAGAAAGAAAAAAAACAAAAGAAAAGTGTTCATTCGGTTATATTGGAATAGCTTTGCTTTATTTCCTGGGGCCGATTTCTCTCAGCTGCTCACCCACCCATCCACCCTTTTTGGCTCCTGCCTGGCTTCTCAAATGGGGAACGTCGGGGGCGCGGACACAGCGAGCCTGACGTGGGGAAGGGAATCAGCTGGTTAGAAAACCGGTCTGTTGGCCTCATTCCAGCGCCCGGATAAAAAACAGGACACCCCCTTGGTCCCGACACCATTCCCTCCCCCAGGCGGCCTCGAGCCCGGGAGGCCGCCAGGTCAGGGAAGGCTGGGCCCGGAGGTCAGTGCTGGGCCGCGGCCGCCTGGCTGCCCCGAGGCCTAGCCCGGAGTAGGGCACGCATAGGACCCAGTCTGGACATCTGAGAGAACCAGAAACCTCTGGTTTCCAAATTCCCAGAGGGACTTGAAGTTGGGGGGGGGGTTGGAGGACCAAAGCGCCAGCTACCACCCCCTTCTGCTCGGAGCCGGACACCAGCATCCATCACCCGCCGGCGCGCTTCCTGATCCGGGTCCGCGCGCGCGGCGCGCACATTGGAGGGGGCGGATCACGTGGAGGTACTGGGCGGGGCGCGCGCGGGGTCGAGAGTGAGCGCGCGCGCGGGCGCGGGCGGGGGAGGAGCGCGAACTTTGGTGGCGTTGGCGGCGGAGGGAGGGGGAGGGGTGGG
>PVHT020000105.1:16787950-16812393 GCA_004024745.2 Catagonus wagneri
CCAAGTTCCCTCCCTTCGAGGAGTACGCGCAGCACAGCGGCCCGGGCGGCGGAGACGGCGGCCCGGGCGGGGGTCCCGGCTACCAGCAGCCCCCAGCGCCCGCGGCCCAGCACCTGCCGCCGCAGCAGCCCCAGCTCCCCCACACGGGCGGCAGCCGTGAGCCCCCGGCCTCCTACTACGCGCCGCGGGCCGCCCGCGAGCCCTCCTACCCCGCGGCCGCGCTCTACCCTGCTCACGGTGCGGCCGACGCCGCCTACCCCTACGGCTACCGCGGCGGCGCCAGCCCCGGGCGGCCGCCGCAGCCCGAGCAGCCCCCGGCGCACGCCAAGGGTCCCGCGCACGGCCTGCACGCGACCCACGTCTTGCCGCCCGGGCGGCAGCCCCCGCCGCCGCCGCCGCCGCCTCCCCCGCAGCATCGCGCGGCGGCCCCCGCGCCCCCGCGGCGCTGCCAGGCGGCTCCTGCCACCCTGGGCGTCCCGGCAGGGGGCAGCGCCCCCGCGTGCCCGCTGCTCTTGGCCGACAAGAGCCCGCCGGGCCTGAAGGGCAAGGAGCCCGTGGTGTACCCCTGGATGAAGAAGATCCATGTCAGCGCCGGTACGTGGCGCCGCCGGGGTGGCGCGGCAGGGTGGGCTGGGGCCGAGCCCAGGTTCCAGGGTCGGGCTGGGGGTTAGGGGGAGAGGCCGAGGGGAAGGGGGCCTCAGGAGGGGAGCCCCCACCTGGCCCAAGCTACGGTGGGACGTGGGTGTGTGTGCGCCAGCCGGCCGCCAGATCCCAACGTGAGAACCCTTTTGTATCCGGGGTCCCTTTATCGGGAGATTTAAGAGACGCCAAACTGTTAGGGCAGTAATTATAGCCCCCATAAATTTAATTGCCCTGGCAGAGGCTTCAGGCCATGTGTCTTTGAAGCTTTTCTTCAGCCCCAATGCCCAGCACCATTCTTTATGGCTCTCGGGTGTTTCCCGTTGTCAATAGCCTGTGAAACATTTTCTTTGCAGTTTTATGTATCTTGCGTGAACTTGGTGTCAGGTTATTATATAATGATGATGTCCAATTGCTCTTCCCCACCCCACCTTCTCTCTCCTCCTCCTTTCCCTCTCTTCCGCTCCCTCTTCTTTGGCTTTCTCCATCCATCGGGGTGATGGGCTTTCAGTCAACCCCAGTTATAACGGAGGGGAGCCCAAGCGCTCCCGAACCGCCTACACCCGGCAGCAGGTCTTGGAGCTGGAGAAGGAGTTCCACTTTAACCGCTACCTGACCCGGCGGCGCCGCATCGAGATCGCCCACACGCTCTGCTTGTCCGAGCGCCAGGTCAAGATCTGGTTTCAGAACCGGAGGATGAAGTGGAAGAAAGATCATAAACTGCCCAACACTAAAATGCGGTCCTCCAACTCAGCCTCAGCCTCAGCAGGCCCGCCAGGGAAGCCACAAACTCAGAGCCCGCACTCGCACCCACATCCTCACCCCCATCAGGACCCCTCTACACCCATTCCCTCCTCCGTTTAATCCTCCAGGGCTCTAGACCAGTTCTTTCCCTCACTTGCTTTTCTCCTCTCTTCTGCCCCTTTCCCCATCCGCCCCTTCCTATCTGGACCACACCAGACCCCCAAACAAAACCCAAATTGGTGAAAAGGATAATAAAAAAAAGGAAGTTATTATCCCAGTAAGAGTGTGAGCTCGTTGCCACCCAGGAGAGGACAGTGGCCCAGATGCTGGCTGGTAGAACAACCTGCTGGTCTGAACAAGGCTGCCAGGTTTGGGTACCTGAGAAGGACCACTTGGCATCAAATGCTTTTGAGATAAAGTCAGCGGCCCAGCCCATGCTGACTGGGGACATGTCCATGTATATTCGTTGCAAGCAGAAGAAAACAGACCTTTTTCCTGTCTTCCTTACCTCCCCCTCCTTCATTTTGGCAGCTCATACAAACTTGTATTGAACTGAATAAATGAGTAGATGTTGTGGACTTCACAAGATTATTTAATTCTCAAAATGTATGGACTTTGATGGTAGATGTGACCATGTTAGTTTCCCTTCCTTTCAATTTATTTAAAATATTGTCGTGGAGATGCTGTTATCTTATTCTGAGGCACAGTCTTGGGGGAGGGCGTGTGCATACAGACCCATGTGCAACTGTACAAATTGTGGTGTGGCTCTGTAGAAAGCCATGTGCTAAGAATAAACTCTGTTTAAAAAAAGCATTAAAGTTCCAAGACATATTTGTGTGTTTCCTGCTTTTAATTTAAAAAAGTTCTCTGGAATGAGATGTTTTAATTTGCATGTAAAAATCCTACAGGATGGCTTGCGTTGTGTGCACTTGGACTGACTGCCCACATAATTTGTGTGAGTGTGTTCAACTTAAGCTGAACTCTTGTCAAGTTTGACCTACTGTGGGAAAAGTTCCAAAGAGCAGGAAGGCTCTTGAGTTCTGAGAGGGCTCCTCTTCTTCCCAAACTTGGCCAGGCTTTCAGGCTTCAAGTCTCTGTAAGGCATAGAAACGTGTCCTTCCCTGCAATGAAAGGTGAAACCGTGCAGTGCTGTGGGCCCAGGAGTTTCTGCAGCTGTTCTACATGCTGAACTCTGAGCACACTTGGAAAGAAGTGGTCCCTTTGGTATTTATTGCACCTTCACACTTAATCTGCCTGTTTCCTTGGAGATAAAAAATAGTTTGTGCATAGGGTTGAGATTGCTTTTTGTTCCTTGGCTGTTGTAAAGATTCTCTTCATTGACCACAGCTTGGTATTTTTGTTTGTTTGTTTGTTTGTTTTTGAAGCAAGAGCTTTCAAAATAACGTGAGTTTTCCCAGTATACCTTCCACAGTTTCTTCTGAGGGAAGAAAAAGCATAATGACACCTTAAGCAAGCTAGACGTGAGACTTGTGAAACTATTAAGTTCTGGAAGAAAGCCAAACCCTGATCTTGGGTCATCCTCCTCGGATGCTCCAGGCTCCTTCCGCCCAACCTAGAGATCTGGATTCAAAAGGTCGACACCAAAACCCACTTCTCAGTCTCCATGGCCCTCGTATTTGTTGACTGATTCACAAATCAGTAAAGAGAATTTAGGCTGAAGGGAGTACTCTGCAACAAGATTCAGAAAACCGATACACGCTGGCCCCAGAATATTAGGACTGTCACCTGGCCATGAATGAGTGTAGTTTTTAGTTCATGTAATAATTTTAGCACGGATAGGAGGGGGCGCTTACCTACCTCTGCAGTATCAGAGGATTTTAAAACACATTGTCCCATCAGCGCTAACCATTAGCCAGTGGTCAATGCTGTTACCCCTTTCGCCTTGGCTGCTCTGTGTGTGAAACAGGCAAGGGGACCCCTTGTGTACCTGGGAGCAAGCCAGGTCTGAGAGGAAAGTGATGGACACCAGTGTCTGAGGGATCACCTCCTCTCCCAGAGAAAATACAAGGGGAAACAAACGCGCTCCTTCCCAAGTCAGGCCAAACCTGGCATAAAGTGCATTTTATAAGGTGTGAAGGGTGCCAGGGATTTCTGGAGGCACTGCAACCTCTGCTACAACTTATTAACACTCCTCCTACTACATGCACTTGTAAAACGAAATTAAATCACGCTGAAAATAGCAATTTTCCCAGGAATCATTAATCACCTCATACAATAAATACTTCTTTGTAATTCAACAGCAATTCTGAAAGGCATTCTCTGGGAAAAGTCTGTGGAGAAGCGAGGGATCTTCTTGCAAATAATGTGGTCTCGGGCAAAGACTCAGCATCTTGGCTGACTGCTCAAAAATTGCCTAGACTCTTGGTGGAAATTGAATGGCGAGCTGCAAAACCTCAAATGGCAGATTATCATCATTTAAGGTAAATTCTTATATTTCTCCTTGGTAGGGAAGGAGGGGTAGGGGGCATCCATTAGCTTCATACTGGAGCCACTTGTAAGGGGGTGAACAGGGTACCTTTATCTCACTTACTCTAAATCTATTCAGGAAAGGAAGAGAGAGGCTCGAGATTTTCTAATCTTGCAGGGCAAAATGGCAGTTTTTGCCCAAACTGTCTTGGTTATTAAGGTGTTGGTAAGTTTTACAAAACCAGAATTATCCATGGTGATCCAGATGATTATGTCATTTCTTCAAGGGTTTTGCCTATTTCAGATGTGGTCTTTAAGGGAGCTTGTTATAACAGCTTAGGAAATCCCACTCTGTGCTTCTTTGCTTCAGAATCGTGCATTGTCTGCCCTTTGCTAGGGCAACCATAAGAGTTCACCCAGAGGACAAATTTTCTATCTCATTAATTGTTTTTTTTTTTTTTTTTAAGTTAACCCTACTGGCCCCTCAAACCCTTGACCTTTAAAGACAGTATTTTGGGTAAGCTCTATAATTTTACCAAAATGACCCTTATACATGCTCCCTTCTTCTTTCTCTCTTTTTCCCTCTAACACACACTCATCTGCTTTAGTCCCTAGCCAGGCTGTGCATGACTCCAGAGATAAAAGTTTTGTCAACATCTGAAATCAACCTAAATCGGATAGGAGACACTTTAATGGTCACAGTTTGAATTAAGTACTTAACACTCTCCCCCCTGAAGAAAAATGGCACTTTGCAGACTCTCTTTTCTAGTTTTGCTGAAATCTACGATATACCCGGTGTTTTATTACAGCAGGAATTCAACTGTGACAGGCATAGTAGAGTACTTAATACCCGGGATGGAGCTCCTGGGAAGATTACCTAGATGAATGGGGAGTGGGCCCTCAGCACAGCATCTCTGACTTCATATTCAGCTGTCCCAGGGCGCTCGCTCACGGTCTCCACGCCACCCCCAACCTCTCAGCCTCCTAGCCATAGCGTGGGTATCACCATCTCTCCTTTGTCCTCCTGCTTCCCTGAGCTTCCAAAATGTGCAGTTCTTCTCACTGCTGCCTTTCCTACAGCCCTTTCAGCAGAGAAGCAGATCAAGGCCTCTTTGGAATGGAAGGAAATAAAACCTCCAAAGAATCGATGTAGGAAACCAGGGACATACCCTGTGAGTGTGTCGGTTCTGTGCAGGCAGTAGGCTGTTCTTTGCACTTCCTTGGTCTCTGCATCCCTAGGTGTGGGCCAGTATTAAATAATACAGACTCAGCTTTCCCAACAGTTGCTCCTGTTGTCCCTCCTCTATGTATCATATGCCGGCCCAAGAATCACTCTGTTTCCTCTCAAAGAGTGTGGGCTGGGTGGAGGAGGAAGAGAGTGTGTTCTAATTCCTCAATAGCATCAGGGAGGCTGCTGGGGCTGTTGCAAAACATTCTAGTCTGAAACTTCAGTCTTGGCACTCTGGCATCTCTTCTTCTCAAGGCCCCAAACTTCCCCCTTTCAAGCCAGTCCCACTCTCTCTGGGGTTGATGCCTGGGGGCTAAAAGAGATCCCTTGATTGAAAAAATGTCCAAGGTGAAAGAGATCTGGGGGCCATTCTGGTTCAGTCTTCTAAGTTTACCAATGACGAGACTGAGGTAGCTGAATGCTCCCCCTTCAAGTTCTTCAGGTTAATGCCTGTGTAGTTTGAATAGTCTGGGGTAGGGGGAAGTGTACAGGCATTGCTTCTCTGCAGAAGCCTGTTCTGCCTGGGATGGACATAGGCATCTGTGGTTTCACTTGAAACAGAGGGCCACAGGTGTCCGGAGGCCAGGGAAGAAGGGTGGGCTCTTGCCTGATGAGCCACTACAGCAGCTGGGGACATTATGTAACCAAACCACCTTAGCCAGGGCACTAAGACAGGTGGGCTGACCTCTGGGTTCAGAAGGGGACAGACGTCAGTTGCCTGGTAAAGAAGTGGGCACTCCACTGTCCACAATTCTCATAGTCCTGCAATAACTAATTCTGCTATGCCCGCCCTGGGATTTCCATGGCAGTGGCTTGTCTGGGAGCTGGGTAGGGGCATCTGCATTCCAGAGGCCTGGGAACTAAAAAAGCCAAGCAAGGACCTTGGTTGCAGCAGATAAAGGTGTAGCGCCTGTTCAAGGGAGATATTGAAATTGTAATCTTTGCGGTCACGTGACTCATTAAATAATTAATGCGGATCGTCAGGAGTGGATCGGAGTCGTCAGGGCCTCACTGGGAATGAATCTCTCAGAAGCGAGTCCCCCAACTTCCTATTTGATTTTTACAAACACAGATCCTCAGATTTATATCCAAAGGCTTTTTAACTCCTTCAGGAGGGGGTGGAGAGAGCCCTGTCAGCTGGGAGGACCAGAGCTGGCCCATGCTGGGTCTTGGGCTTTTCCTGCAGGGTTTCTGTGAGTCTGGGGAGCGCACGGCGATCGGGGAAGCGCCGAGTTCGGGCTCGAGATTTGTGCGGTCACATCTTGGCTTTGGTGATGAAGTGGGACGGATGCGCAGACAGTTGGTAATGTTCTGATTCACACTGGGGAAGGCAGCAGCGATACCACAGCACGGGCGCGCGGCTTTGTTCAATTTTCCCGGTGTTCATAAATCACCCGCGCCGGGCGAGCGAGGGAGCAAGCGAGCGCCAAAACCGCCGAGAGAGAGGCCAAGGCGGCGGCGGCCATTGCAATGGGAGAACCTGGGCAGCATCTCTTTGTGACTCATTAGCCTGAACGATTTATGGGGAACAGCAGCCATGAATATTTGACTTGGGGATAAAGAAATAGCAACAATAATGATAACCATAATAATTACAACACTCCTAAGCATCAAGGGGTAGGGGGGTGTGATGGTGGGTGGTGGCAGATCAGATCTTTCTGGGGCTAAGTCGAGTGGCAACGTGCAGGGTAGCTAAGCCCCACCTTGCTCAGGGTCAGGCCAGGATCCCCAAGGTCAGGCGGGGCACTCCCTTTTGGGGACATAAAGGGCAAGTTTGAACAAGAGAAAGGGTCCCAGCACGGATTCTGAGTACCAGGTGTCTGCTGGATGGTGGGAGCTGCAGGTCGAGGTGGTGGCAGAGAGCAGCTAGCTGCTGGTGTGCAGCCACTTGTTCCGTGTCCCGGGGAGCCCTAAAGCCTGTGGGTCAGGGGACTTGTCGGCTATTTGGTAGCCTCTCTTGGTGCTGTCAGCAAGATCGCACGGATGCAGGACAGCGGTTGAGGGCTGATTGGGGCAAGCTGGAGTGTGGGGAGGCCACCCAGGCCTGGGTGAAGGGGTAATAGGGCAGGGACAGAGCTATGGAAGCAATGGGACCTCAGAGTCCCAGTCCAGAAGAGAACGTCTCCAGGCTAGAACCCAGGAGGAGTCTTTGCCCTTCCTCAGTGTCTTCCCCTCATCCCCCAAAAGCTGCCTGACCATTTGCTAGATAGAGGCCGAGAGAGGGTGGCAAATATCTGGAGAAATGAGACAGCAGCAGAATTAGGGCCTGGGGCTGCGCAAGGGGCGGCTGCATAGGGCCCCCAGGTCGGGTACTGTCTCATGCTCCTCCGTGCTTCCCAGTTTCCCCCACTTCCAGCAGCCGTAATTGGCCTACGGTAGTCCCACCAGCCCACTGGGACTGAGAAGGGACGCCCCAGGCCATGAATGAACCAGAAGACAAAACCTCTCAAGACTGGCCCCGGCCCATGGTCAGAGCCGGTATCTGATTTCGCGCCAAACAGAAATGAGCACTATTAGTGGGGTTTCAGGAGAATCTGTGATTGAGTGCTCCCAGACAAGGCTTCCCTTTGTTAGCAAAAGAAAATAAAGCGTGCGTTCACATCCTCAAGTTGAGGTGCGTGCGGAGCTCTCGCAGCAGAGCCGGCACCAACAGAAAGCCTCTTCCACCTTCCTGTCTTCCTCCGCCGGGTCCCCTTTCTTCCCTTTCCCCCTGCTCCATCCCCCATAAAAAGAAAGAAAGAAAAAAAAGTGTGGGTGCGGAGATGGAGTATGTATTTATTTTACAAAAATAAATCACCGTCCTCAGGCCATTTGTAGACTGGAACCTTTCGAGCAATGAGTGCGCCTCACGGACGAGTGCCTTGGCGACTCCGCCGTGTCACCCCAGGGGCCACCCTGGCGCCCGCGCCGCCTGTGCCTGCGATTCCAGCCTTCCAGCTCCCTTCCTCCGCAGCCACCGTTCACCCTGTGCTGTTTGTCTGTCCGCAGAGCGCCCGGACCCAGGACGCGGTGGCTCTCTGAGCGCTCGGAGCGGGAGACGCGCTCTGGTTCCGTCTTCGGCATCTTTCGAGGTAAGCGCTGCGCCAGAACGCTGCACTGCGCCGGGCTTCGCGCCGGGGCCTTGAGGAAGGACTTCACTTCCCCGCAGCTGCAGCCCCTTGCCCTTTGCAAGTTAAATATTGACTTGGAGGAGTGTGGGAGCTGGTTCCCCCAGCTGCACGCCCCGCGGATGTGGCGCTTCCGGCGGGCAGACAAAGAGTCGGCCGCAACGCCCGCTCGTGGAAAAGGGCAGTTGCGGAGACCAAAGATGTGTGTCTGCCTGTGCGGTGGCGGCGAGGGGAGTCCGAAGGGCGCGTTTGTTTCATCCCGCAAGCCCCGGACACACCACGCCGCTACGCGGAACTGCGGGGCAAAAGCAAGTAGAGGCCACGGGAGCGGCGGCCGCCGCGTGGGCCGCTCTGCTTGCGGACTGTTGGCGGCGCCTGCGGAGGCTGTGAGTTGGCAGTTGTTGTCAGTCCCCGCTCTCCGCAGAGGAAACTCGTCTCGCCGCCTTGCAGTTTCTCCCACCGTTTTGTCTTTCCTGGGCACGAGGGAAGTTGCTGTATTGCAAAGGTGTAGACCGTCGCAGGCAGCTGGGCTTCTGGGTGTCTTTAGCCAGGCGGATCCGCCGATCCTCCTAAGGGAAAAGCGCGGCGTTTTCTGTGTCACGGCGGCGTTTTCTTTTCCTATTTGGAACACGGGAAAACTCTTTAAAATTCTTTTCAAGTTCTGGCTTAATTTGTTCTCTTAGTTTGGGATGCAGGGAGGTAATTACTGTGGTTTATTACCTTGTAAAAGATCCATAAATTTCGTGCCTGTTTGGGGGAGGGGCTGCTGGAATAGCTTTCAGAAGCTTGGGATGAAGGAATGGATTTGCTTTGTTCTTACAGGAATTACTTTATAAAGTTTTCTGAGATTTTTATCTTCTATTCTTTAGGCCTCAGTCTCCCCTAAAATCCGCTCTCAGGACAGGTAGCAAGTTGTTAATTAATCGAAATGTGGTATTCAGGGGTGCTCTAAGGCTCATGTGGTGTTCTGGATGAGTTATTACTTTATCAGATAGGAAGTAAACAGAGTAATAGTAAAGCTGGTTACTTTCTCAGCTACTGTATGTCTCTTTGTACCAAGTATAGATGGAACATTCAGGAATTTGCAACTCACCATGTACTTAGGATTTGCATCTCTGCACACAACAGAACCACTGCATGTGTGAATAGTCGCAGGGGTCTATGGCCATGTGTATAGACTGATATACACATCCATATGTGTCCAGAGAACTTGGAGCCCATTTGTACTGCAATTGCACCCACAGGAAATATCTCATGTTAAATAAAGATCTATATAACCTACTCTCCCTCCCTCTCTCTCTCTCTCTCTCTCTCTCTCTCTCTCTCTCACACACACACACACACACACACACACACACACACACACGCACATACAAAGTGGTCTAAGAGAACCTTACCTGATGCTGAGTAGAAAACCACTAGAGTAAAATAGAGGGAGAAAAATATTAAGTGTATTTTTGACAGAGAAGCCAGATTGCAGTGTTTGCATACAGATATAGCTAATCTGCCAACAGCCTTGCAAATATTGACTAAAGCTCTGTGTCCTTTGTCACTTGCTCCTTCCAAGACAACTCTGGGACTATTTTGGCTCTGGTGCGTGGATCTAGGGCATGTGTACCCTGGCCAGGCTGGAGGCAGGGAGAGTCAGTAGAGGGGGGACTGGCAGCTGGGTTTCCCAACTTGGGCCTGGTGACTTGAGCACGTCTATTCTTGTTCTCTGGAACCAAACTATAAAAGGCCCACAGCCTTGCTCCAGGAAGGTGGATGTCAGGGTGGTGAAGGAGAACTCTCAGTTGCTGGTTCCCTGGGGGCTTGCCCAGACCAAAGTCTCTCTTAGAGAAGCCATTTTCACCTCAAAAGTTAAATTTCCTTTGACTCACTCAGATTTTTCCCTTCAGATCCCACCCAATCACCCCATCCCACCCCAAGTTATTAATGTTAATTGTTAAACAGCGGTTGGAGCATTAACCGGGCTGTTAATAGCAGCATAGAGGTTCCTAGCTGGAGCTGAGATGCTGCTGGGCCTTACTGGCGTTAAGGCATTTCTCTGAAGCAGTACCAAAAAGACTTTTCCAATTGATTTATGGCCTCAGGAGTTTTGGTTTGCTCCAGACCGCTCTGAGAGTTCTGAAGGGGGCCCCTTCTCATCTTTGAGTTGAAGCCTCTGCAGAAACTTGGTTGGGGGAGGGAGAGGAGTTTGCCAGGCTCTCTGGAGAGCTCAGTGTGAAACTGTGTGGGTGGATGGTTGAAGGGAGCAGAGGACAGTGTATTAGTTGTCTGAGTCACTGGCTTTTTGAAACCAGCCTTTGGTTGCATCCCCTAGACCCCAAACCTGAGAGAAAAGGTTTTCACTTTGGGTTCTCACTTTCTAGCTTGTGGCTTAGGTCAGAGCTGGGAAAGTTCCCATAGAGGTTCTCGCCCAGCTGTCCCACAGACAGAACCTCACTTGAACACTGCCTCCAGTTAGGCCGGGACTCTCTTCCAAGGCTCTCCTCCTCTTTTGTTGCCCTACTGATTTGGATACCCCCATGACCAGGCCCCCTTTACCCAGGGCCGTGCATTCTCACCAGGCCCCTTCCATTCCTCTGCAGGAGAGGAGGGGTGGGAAGGGGTCATGCACAGCTTCCTGCAGCTGCTACAAGTGAGTCCTCACACTTAAAGAGCCCGAGCCAGCTGAAGACCCACAAAAGAATATGGCATGAGGTGGTGGATCTCACCACCTCAGAACACTCCCCAGGTTCAGAAACTAAGACCTGCAAAGAGGAAGTTTTAAGGAGCCTCCTGAGAGGGTGTGATGTTCAAGGCAGTGGACAGTATTACCAAGCAGAAGGCAGGACTGGGGTAGGATGGGGAGGCGGGGTAAGGCCAGGTCCCGCCTGGGCAGAGCTGGTCCAGTTCAGTTTCCCGTGATGGACACAGAGTTATCTTGGGAGAGGATGGACAGACCTGTCTGTAGAGAGGGTCCTAGATTGTCTTATAGGTCAATTCAAGGGATGCCTGCAAAAGTTGGTTCTTTTTTCTCTTACAAAGACAATTAGATCATTTCCTCTCACATTTTTCATCATTAGAAGCTTATAATTTCATGTATCATTCATCTATACACTGAGTAAAAAGGCATAAGTGCAGGTTTGGCCAGGGTACTTGATCCCTCCAAATTTTACAAAACCTTGACCCATCACTCTGAAGTCAAGCATCTCTCTTCTACGAGCTCCCACCAAACAAAACCAGCTGAACTTGGAGGAGGTGCTTGAGCCTTTTGTCAGGTAATTATGGGCCTTTTGGATTTCTCCAGTGGCTGTGGTGTATGGTGTGGGTGTTAGCAAACTCCATACAATGGCAGGCCCTTAGGGAGTCCACTGACTAGACCAGTCATTACTGGGTTTTCTTCTGGAAACAGGGCCTGTGCCTTGCCATTTGATGTATTGGCTAGCTGGGCCAGGGGAGACTGGAGTGGTTGTATGTTCTGGGTTCAGCTTGTGTTTGAGTGGAAGACTGTAAGGAAAGTTACGTGGATTATAAGAATGGGAACCGGATGGCTGTTCCCTTGTGTTTGGATCTCGTGTAAAGAAATACAGTAGGAGCTAAGTGGCCTTGCATGGCACGTGTTTGGGGGGTGCCCCCAGCGTCTTACTGCCCTAGACAGAACTCTTTCTTACCACTGGTCAAGGTCCCCCACTTCTCCTTTCCGAAAGCTGAATGTTCTGCTTGGAAACCGAGTTCCTTCAGTGATCCCCTATTTCAAATAAAAGGATTTAAGTTGACGTATGACCACGTGAGCACATAATACAGCGCATTATTGTGGCATTTGGAGCGGAGACCCGGGCGGGCTTTGCCTGTGATTACGTTTTCTAGATTCTCTACAGAGCGAGAGCTTTTTCCCCCCACCCCCACGCACCCACCTCCTCCTTCTCCGGAGAGCGCTCTCCTAGCGGGTTGCAGTTTTCAGCGCTCATGGAGCGGTTCTGGGCGAGCTAGCCGATGGGATTCCAGACCACACCAGGAGGATGGAATTTATTTTAAGGTATTTCCGTTGATTGTTCATATCTAGAGTGAGTTATGGCTGTGAGAGACAAAGGTCAGGCGAGGAGACCCTGGTTCAGGGATGGGACCCTGAGCCCTTCTCTTCCTTTGTTTCTCCTTTAGAACTGAAAGCATTTGAAAGCTCCCCAGTAGCTCCTCAGACTGAATTTAATTCCCTGGAAAGTGCTAAGGGATGTAAAGTAAGGGGAACTTGGGGGCTTACTAGCTGGGCCTGGTGGCCTCCAATGCTCCAGTGGCTTTGTCCACTGCACCAGGGCTGGAGTCCCAGAAGCTGAGCCCCAGGCGGAGGGAGGGTCCCGGAGCTCCGGCTCCGGCCAAGGTGGCCTGGCCGCGCTGCACTCGCTGGATGAGACTGCCTGGAGGGGGTGGGGGCTGGGTGACTGAGAAGGGGAATCACAGCCCCCCGCTAGCCGCGTTTGCTGGCCAGGATGGAGGGTGAAGGCTGACCTGGGCAGCCAGAGCAGCTAGGAGAGGGAAATCAATGAGTGTCCAGATGCGCTGCCATTTTATTGATGATGCTTCAGGCCACTTTGTTCAGTGCTGGGTTGCAGGACGCGCTTTCCCACTTGCCGGGACTAAAGGAGCCAGACCCTGAGGAGGAGCCATTGTTTTCCCCAAGCACCCTCTGCCCCAGTAGGGGTGGAGAAGGACAGCTCAAATCTCAGAGAGGCTTGGGGAGGAGGCAGGAGAGCTGAATGCCCAGAAGCTCTGTTATTCTAACATTTAGGAGGTAGAGAAAGGAAGGAGCTGGACTGGAGTTTGGGCTTCATAATGCATAAGGTGTGGACACCCCCTTGTCCGCCCTGGGCCAGCTTGGAGAGTTGGAGGACTGGCCGGTGCGCCCTGGGCTGGAGGGAAGTCTGAAGGCAGAGCCTTCAAGAAACACAGGCGTCTCCACGGCTTCAGAGCCTCAGAAACCTTGCTATAGCCAGGATGGAGGCAGATGAGAGTTAAACAGTGTGCTTCCAAATTACTGGGAAAGCCTGAGCTAATTGGGCTTAAGGGACCCAGCACTCCTGGGAAGGATGGAAACTCCCTAAAAAGGTGAGGGAAACTTTGCTTGCTTCTGCTCTTGAAGCTCTCAGAGCAGGGAAAAGGGGCACCTACAAGGAGTTGGGAATCGGATCTGTCCCCTGACTTTAAAAAAACAACTTACTTCTTTCTGCACTTAAAAAAAAAATCAAATCAGATTTCCCTACTTGAGTGGGATTTACTTCCCCAGACGGAGGGCTGCTCTGGCCCTCCCCCGCTACCGGCTCAGGCGCGCTAACCGTGTTTAACTGAGGCCATTTCAAGTGCTCTAAAACACCCCTTGGAAATAAAATGTAAGCTTTAATTGCTGTTCAATTACTTGTCAGCATTTCATATGATTTATGACCCAGTTCTGGCGCATTTTTGACCCAGTTAAAGACTCATAAATAATATAGTTTCGCTAGAAAGAATGAGAGAGGGAATAGAGGTTTGTTAGAGGCATCTTTTTATTGTCGCTTCAGTGCCAGCAAGTGGAATAAATATCTAAGGATGGACTCCCCAGCTGGTTCAGTATAAAAGTGTGGTGAACAGAGAGAAGCCAATAGTGGCATTTATAGAGAACCGGTAGTTTTTTTCCTCCACGGAAAGAGCTAAAGCCATTCCATTAAAGCTGAACTACAGCTATTAAAAAAAAAAAAAGGAAAATCCCCTTTTACCCTCAAAATGCCAGCCTCACCCTCACAGGCAAGTGTATCTCCTCATTGATTTTCCTCTCCAGGCCAGGATTTCTCCTCTTCTTGCCAACAGTTACTCCTCACCTTCCTCCCCGGCTGCACATCCAGCCTCGGAGCCACCCAAGACCCTCGCAGACAAGTTCACAAGGACACCCCTGGGAAGGGTAGAAAGGCACCAGAGCACCTCCGCTGTTCCAAAGATTCTTCTAGTGCTGAGAAAATGTTTTCTTCTACTCCTCAAGGGGGAGGGACGGGGTGGGGCTCGGAACTTGGAGGTACTGGGGGAGCCAAGGGGGTCGGTCCTCTCCCCAAAGAAAACCTCAATGGTTTTGGCGGAGCCGGGTGAATGGCTGAGGGATTTGTCTAGAAAGGGCGCCGCAGAAACTGTGGGTGATTTCTGGCAGTGGAAATCGACAGGCGATATTTTTCTTTAAAAAAAAATAACGATAACGAACAAAAATCCTTCAGCTACCATATATTATTATTTTTAATCACCTGGCCTGTCTAGCTCCAATAAGCCAGTCCTTTAGATTTCAACAGAGAGGCCTGAACCCCGGCAGTCTGAGTGCCAGGTCACTAGACTCTAGTCCTGAGTCGGAGCCCCACTTCTGCATGCTGCAGCCCGCGCCCAGAGGCCACCTAGTCGGGGCAGACAGAGACAGAGGCCTGGCCCGAGCTCCCACCCCGGCTTTCCCTGGGCTCCCGCGCCTCGGCGGCAGGCAGGTCCAGTCTCTGCATTTTGCCCGCACAGTCCTGGCGCCGGTGGAAAGGTATGCGCCCCGGGCGGGACGCCCCAGCCCTCACCTCGGGGCCCTGGGCCCCCTTGGCCCCTTCGGCCCCGGCGTCCCCTCCCTGGCAGGTTCTCACGGAGAGCTGGCCTTCCCTGCAGCTGGCTTAGCTGAGAAGGCGGTGAGTCGCGTCAGCAGTTTGGAGGAGAAAGTGCGGGTTGATTATTGACCCACGCCTTCTTTCTTCGAATGCCACATCCGACCCCAGCCGATTTGAAGACAAAATGCCGCTGAGCGGATTTTTGCGGCCGGCTCTCGCCTCCTACGCGGGCCAGGCTCCCCCTTTCAAGTTGCGCCGCAGCAATACGCCATAAGGAGCAAGTGTTTGCTGTTTTGTGCTCTGTTTACAGCTTTGGGGCGCCGAGTCATAAATCTTGCCCAGCCATAAATGACAAAAACCATTGGTATGCATGAGGCCACCCTGGCCCGGAGTGCTTTTTGATTTCTCCCTTTTCCCTTGGCTTTGTTTTTGCTCTAAGGTGACACTTTGGCTCCCTGACAGTTTAAACATACTACTTATATTTTTAACACCTTCCTTTGAGGAGGACTAGCCGTTGACACCTTGGAATTGCACGAAAGCCCCATTTCTCTCTTTTTGCCACACACATATCCTTGCAGAGTTCCCTTCTGAATCTGGGGAGTTGAGGGAGGCTCTAGGCGGGGAGAAGACCGTCCTCCTTAAAGTTTTGGCAGTGTCACCTGGCACGCGGGGCCTTTCCTCTCCAGCGTCCCTATCCGGGACCGCTGATAGGGCGGGGGAGGGGGGGAGACAGAGATGCCGGTTCCTGTTGGGCTCAGAGCTTCATCTACCTGAGAGTGCGCTCATGCTTGTGCTGAGAAATGGGCACGGAAGAGCTGGAGACCCAGGTTTCCGGGGGCACCTCTGTGTGTACCTGAGCCACGAGCGTCCCGTTTCACTGCCCAGACAAACTGCCTCTCCCCCGGGCTGCTTCCCTCGTGGCTGTCAGGATCTCGAGGGTTTGAAAATATAACCAAACTTGCCTAGCAGTGTGACGGAAGACAGCCTCGTTGGCCCTCGCGGAGGTCTCCCTCTCGGGGGGCCCCATCCCAGCGCCCCCAGGGACTGACTCTGAGGTTCCTGGGCTGGGGCGGCAGGTGAGGTAAACCACCCAAAGTCTGGGGAACGCCGCTCTCCTGCTCCCCCTTTCGCCGTGCCCCGCCACCGGCCATGTCCAGGCCGCAGGGTTAGGTGGTTTCTCAAACGGATTCCTGAGAAATGGAGCCCCGGCAAAGGAGCCCCTTTGTGAGAGCCGTTTGTCCTCATTAGCATAATTTTCCTGGACTTTAGTGACGCCTGGGAGCGGGGAGAGGGAGGGCCTAGGGGGCTGGGGGGAGGCTGCCCTCCTGCCGCCGCCCCTGAGCTCCCCCTCTCGCTCCCGTCCTTCCCCTCGCCGCAGCCCCATCCCCCACGCCGGCCCGCGCTCCCCCGGCCGCCTCGGCCTCCCCTCCCGCCCGCCCCCGGCACCCCCGCCGCACCCCCCGACCAGCCGCTGCTCCGCGTGTAATATTCATAAGAAACATACCCAAGTCGGTGCCACTAGCCCAGGCAGAGCCCCGCGCCGCCGCGCTAGCGCTTATCTCCGGGCCGCGGCTGCTGCCCTCGGGAAGGGCAGGGGGCGGGGGTGTGGGGGAGGGGAGGGAGGGAGGGGTGGGTGGGAGGGGGGTTCCGAGCCGCCCCAGTCCGCCCCGGGCGAGCCTTGCCGGAGCAGCGCGGCGGCCACGCTCTGCGCCGCAGCGTCCGGGCCTCGGGGTCTCCCTCCCGCCCGCCGTCTCGGCTGATGCTGAGGGTCGGTGCCCATCCCGCGCCGAAGGGACCCGGCCGGGCCGCCGAGCCGGGCCGGGGGCCGGAGCCCGAGCCCCAGCCCGAGCCCGCGCTTGCGGCGCTCGTCAGAAGTTAAGGTAAGCAGGGCCACCACCGGCCGCTCTCAGCGCTGAATGGCGGAGTTTACGTCTCGGTGATTTATGGCTGCAGACTTAAATCTCGGTTCAAGAAGAGTTCACAAGCCGGAGCTTCCTTCCCGGCAGTGACTGATACCCTTACACTTCGAGTTCAGGCCGCTCTCCCATCCCCGCCCCCACCTCTTCCCGCTCCCTAGCCCAGCCTCAACTTTTCGGGGTTGGAGAGAGGGGAAGCGGTAGGCAAAGGGCCGCGGGGGCTCTTCCCCGCGGTTCCCGCTTCAACTTGGGGTGAGGGCAGGCCGAGAAAGGGGCGGGAATGGAAAAAGGGAGCGGCGTCTGAAGGAAGGAGGTTGAATTTGGGCAGATCTTCCAGAGAGACAATAGGGCTTGCTTCCTGCCCTCACTTTAGCCTCCTCAACTCTCTTTCAGTTCTTGCACCTGGGGGTTATTGTCCAGAAAAGGATCTTTTCAGAGGAATCTCCTCCCATCCCCAGCCCTTGCTTGGGGGTGCAAAGCAAAGTTTCCTGACTGGCAAATCTCCAACTTTACAAGGTTGCAAACTTTTGGGGGCTGGGTTGGGGTGGCAGGGCGGGGGTTGTGGATTGTCTGGGCCCCAAGGTGGTTATTTGCTGACCTCAAACAATAGGAAGGACTTTGGTGGGATCTCCGCTGTGAATTCACATTTTTAAGTTTTTGGAGGTGGCTGTTTGCTGAGTTTTAAAGGTATTTTTGTTATTGTACAAGACAACGCGTAGCTTGATGGAACGGCTTAAGTAAGCCACAGGCCGGTGTAGCCTGTGATAATGGATTAGCAAGTCACTGGAAATATTGCATGTTCAAAATCAGCTTAATTTTATTTTATCTAATATCTTGCTGTTCAAGTGTCTGGAGTAATTTTCTTAACCTGACGTTTTATTTTACACAAACCCAGTATCTTAAAAATTCATAATGGCAGAGATTAACACTGCCAAATGTAATTGGAGCTATTTTCAGTGAAAGAACAGGAAACAGAGATATTAAATTGCTATTCTGTTTTTAATTTTATTTTATCCTTTATTTATTTTTGATCATAGTATCTGTAGCTTCCTATCTATTTCCGAAAGAGAAACAATACGGCAGGGCTCAAGATCACATACAATAACTCCGGATAAGGGATGCTGTAATTTGTAATTGAGGTTCTGGAAAATTAATTGTGCCTGTTTTCCAGATGTTGGTCAGATTGTTGGTTTAATAATTAAATCCAAAGGAGTCCATTATTAAAAACAAAATTATAATAACCCACTGGTTAGATGCTTATTACATCAATTTTCTAGTTAACCAAGTGTCTGCTATTCCTGGAAAACTTGAATAACTCCAGGACTCAAATACACACAGTTGAGGCATCAAGTGTCAACCGTTTTCTTCATGAATTTGCCATTGTAATTTTCTGAAATGGTCAGAGAGACTAACATTCTGATTGTGTGTGTGTGTGGGGAGGGTGACTATATAAACTCACATGGAAGTTTTCTGAGCTGAGAACTAGAGGTTGATCATTCAAAAGTGAAAACAAAAATAAAACATAGATTTCAATTCTGCAGTCTGCTTTCCAAATAAGAAGGGAGTTAAAAAGGTTTTCAGTTGCTTTTTAGATTCTCAGATTTGTCCTTTTCTTGGTATTTCTGAAGCAGGTAAATAGGCCAAGTAACAAATAAAAACAACACAGAACACAAAGATCAGGGAACTCTGGCAAGATTTTATGGCTTGTGCTTCCATCCCTCGTCCGGAGCCAAATGACCCCCATACATCAAATTACCTAGCAGTTTCTAAGACAGAACCTATTATCATTAAGTTGGAAGAAGAGTTCAAGCCGTGGTCATGGAGATGAACGCTGGTTTTTCAGGTTCCTGGTGGGTTTTTTTTTTCCCCCTCTAATCCATCATGTTTTAACAGGTAGAGTTTGATAGTTGCCCTGAATAACAGCACCTCAGAAAGTCCAAGGCAGGAGGGTCTGGGGACCTTCTGTAACAGGGGAAAAGAGGTGGGAGTGGCCTGCTGGGACCTGCCTGAGAATTAGGGACTGGGAGGGAGTAAAGAACGGTCTAAGCTTTGAGTTTGACTTCCTGGCGAGGGTGATGGTGTTGGTTTCTCCACAGGCAGGATCCACAGTTTTTTTCTCTCCTTTCCTTGAGTGAAAGGGGCTCATTTGGAAGAGGTGGGTCATATCCCTGCACAAGGATAGATTAGCTGCCTAACAAGCTCAGCTTCTTAAGTCTACAAGGTCGGGTCGAATCGGGCTATTGCCTGAAAAAAATTTTTGTGCGTACCTCTCTTGGGTGCTGGAAGGTCCAAGAAGGCCCTGGATGGGATGTCACCCTGCCTCATGGTTCTTTTGGCAAATATCAGTCCTATAGAGAGGACTGGAGTAAAACTTGGTGACCCGAGCTCCCCTCGGCCCCCTCGCCCCTTCCCCGTGATCCTCAGTGGGGAGGACTCCACGGAGTAGTGGAGGCGAAGGGACACCCCCGTGTTTTCTTCCCTGGAAAAGAAAAAATCTCGACCCTGTTCCTTTTTAGCCCATCAGGCTTTCCTCCTTTTGGACTCCAGCTCCCGAGACCCGGTTTCCGGACCTCTCACTCTCCTCCTTTCTCTCTGGAAAACCCCCCAACTCCAGACGCAAGTTAAGCAAATATTTGTAGCTGCCAGTAAATTCCAGCGGCTTTTTATAGCGCGCTCTCTGCGCCCGGGGCCAAGTCGTGCTGCTAAATATTGCTGACCACTTTTTCTTTTATGGCTTTCATGTCACTTAGCTATTGAGAGTAAGATGGATTTGCGCGGAGCCCTCACGGCGCTGCGATTCTCGCCCCCCCCCCCAGGTCTGTGCGGGGCGGCCATTGGCGGCGGAGCGTCACGTGACCGCGGGGGCGTGCCAATGTGCGCCCTCACGGGTATCAAGCCCCTGTCAGAGTGTGCGATCAAGATTCTGAAACAACGCGATGCAAAAAGCGACCTACTACGACAGCTCCGCGATCTACGGTGGCTACCCTTATCAGGCAGCCAACGGGTTCGGTTATAATGCCAGTCAGCAGCCGTACCCAGCGTCCGCAGCACTGGGCGCCGACGGCGAGTATCACCGACCCGCTTGTTCACTCCAGTCGCCCGCAAATGCCGGGGGCCACCCCAAGGCTCATGAGCTGAGCGAGGCGTGTCTGCGCACCCTGAGCGGTCCGCCCAGCCAGCCCCCAGGCCTAGGCGAGCCGCCCTTGGCTCCACCGCCACCCCAGGCCGCGCCCCCGGCCCCTCAGCAACCTCAACCCCCGCAGCAGCCCCCCGCGCCCGCTCCTGCCGCGCCTCCACCCCCTTCGTCAGTCTCCCCACCTCAGAATGCCAGCAGCAACCCCACCCCTGCCAGCGCAGCCAAGAGCCCTCTACTCAACTCTCCCACGGTTGGCAAACAAATCTTCCCCTGGATGAAAGAGTCTCGGCAAAATACAAAACAGAAAACCAGCGGCTCCAGCTCAGGTAAAGGGGTGCCTTCCGGAGGAGGAGGGTCCTCTGGCCTGGTTCCTGGCTTCCCAAGCCATCTCCAGCCACAGCCAGCACAGTCTGGGAGCACTGAGACACTTCCAAGAGTTCACTGCTCCTTCTCCACCCAACCCTCAAAGGTTTCCAGAGTTTTGGCAACTAGGGAAGTGACAGGACTCTGTGTGTCCTGGAAACTCCAGAGAAAGACCTGATGGGAGTCTCTCTGGACCTCTGAGAGCAAGTGGGGCCTAGTGACTTTGGAATCCCTCCTTGTGGAGTTAGGACCTTTGAACAGAACAAACCTGAGCTCCACTGTCTCTGTTTTTAGCACTGCTCCTCATTCCTAATGAAACAGTGGCACGCACCCCACACTGAAATGTGGCAGAATAAAAGCAGGCTTCCAGGTTGGAATCGATGCTCTGCCTGTAATCAGAGCTTATTTTTAATTTTTGCTCCAGCAGATGGAGTGGCTGCCTAACCTCTGGGAAGGCCCTTCCCTGACAGTGAAGGCAGCCAGTGATCTCCTGGGGGAGAAGATGCAGACTTGTCATCCTAATGGGAACCACATGGGCTTCCTGGAACCAGATTCCTGTAGAGAGAACAGGCACTGGGTCTTGGGCTTCCCACTGTCTTAGTTTCTTTCCTTAGCCCCTATGGTCTCCAGTTGCTAGTATTCTGCTCTTAGCTCGAGTGTCTGGGACCATCCAGAGCCAGGATTTGGGGGCCCAGGGAGAAAAGAACGGTCAAGATTAGTAGGCAGAGATGCGGCAGGCTTCTTGATGACATGGAGAATCCTAATTAATGGTACCCAGCATAAGAGGCCTGGGCTTCCGCACCAGAAATTGATACTTTCGATGGGATCTCTTCCTTTGGGCAGAAAAGGTTTCCCAGATTGGAGCTTCCACTCCACTCATCTACCCTGGGTAGATTAAATAAGTGGCCAGTTGAGGCATCTTTCCAATCCTTCAGTCAGACAGTGATGGAGGAAAAGGTTTATTGAGTGTATATTAGATGCCCCACAATCCAGTTACTGTGAAGGGAATGAAGATGGTGAGACCTGCCCACAGGGAGTTTGTAGTCTGATCTGGCTGAAGGATCAGTAAATGAGTCAGAAAGCAGATAGCTCCAGAAGAGAAATACAGGCCAGGATTTCTGTTCCTGTCCCCCTTGGACATACCTGCTTTTACTCAATCAGGGGCTATTGGCACTGTTTCCCCACTAGGACGGAGGAGAGCACCTAATTCCCCCTTCCCCTTCCTGGGCCCTGACTGAGGGATTTTTGGGGCCTGGAAGAAGAAGGGGCCCTGCTGGGTCAGGGGCTGGGCAGGGCTGCGGGCAGCCCCTGATGCCACACTTCCTCTCTCCTCTGATCTCCAGGGGAGAGCTGCGCAGGTGACAAGAGCCCACCTGGGCAGGCGTCGTCCAAGAGGGCGCGCACGGCCTACACGAGTGCGCAGCTGGTGGAGCTAGAGAAAGAATTTCACTTCAATCGCTACCTGTGCCGGCCACGCAGGGTGGAGATGGCCAACCTGCTGAACCTCACCGAGCGCCAGATCAAGATCTGGTTCCAGAATCGCCGCATGAAGTACAAGAAGGATCAGAAGGGCAAGGGCATGCTGACGTCATCAGGGGGCCAGTCCCCTAGTCGCAGCCCCGTGCCCCCCGGCGCTGGCGGCTATCTGAACTCTATGCATTCGCTGGTGAACAGCGTCCCGTATGAGCCCCAGTCGCCGCCGCCTTTCTCCAAGCCCCCCCAGGGTGCCTACGGGCTGCCCCCCACCTCTTACCCCGCACCCCTGCCCAGCTGCGCGCCCCCGCCACCCCCACAGAAGCGCTACACAGCAGCTGGGGCGGGCGCGGGTGGCACACCCGACTATGATCCGCACGCGCACGGCCTGCAGGGCAACGGCAGCTATGGGACCCCACACTTACAGGGAAGCCCCGTCTTCGTGGGGGGCAGCTATGTGGAGCCCATGAGCAACTCTGGCCCTCCCCTCTTTGGCCTAACTCACCTCCCCCACGCCGCCTCGGCTGCCATGGACTACGGGGGCGCTGGGCCGCTGGCCAGTGGCCACCATCACGGGCCCGGGCCGGGGGAGCCGCACCCCACCTACACGGACCTTACCGCCCACCATCCTTCTCAGGGAAGAATTCAGGAAGCCCCCAAGCTCACCCATCTGTGATGGTGGGCTCGGGGCTGCGCGCCAGGAGAGTCCCTCCCCCCACCTCCTCCCACCTTTCTTCAATTGCTTTTTTTGTTTTGTTTAAGGTTTTTCCCGCCCCTCCCTTTTCTCTCTTCCGCCCCCCACTCCCCCCCCACCCGCGTTTTGTTTTCTTTGGTAACACGTTTTTATAGTTTATGTGACGTAGCAATCTTGGTTGCTGGAATGGCTGTCAGTATCAGTAGCGATATTTATCTTCTCCCGCCCCTCGCTCGGCCGATGGCCCTGCGCCCTTTACCTTCTCAACTCTTTGATCAGAAACAGGGTATATGAACAAATTTTCTAGCCAAGTTGTTCAATGTGAATTTGTTCGTACATTATGGCTCCCGAGGGGAAGCGATTATTATTTTTTTTTGTAATTTTTAGGTTTTTTTTTAATTGCACTTGTAAAGAGCGAGAAAAAATCAAAGGCGCTTTGAACAGGGACTCCCTGTGCAAGGATGACTAAGTGTACGTCTTTCCGTGTGTGTATGCTGGTGAACAGTCAGATTTATTTATATTTTTTTTGCAAGCATTGAATAATCTAAGTTTTAAATATTATTTATCCCCATCCGTTCGTATTTATATTAAAGAAATTCTGTACCCTGATTGTTCAGAAGGTTTCTTGGG
This sequence comes from Catagonus wagneri, assembly GCA_004024745.2. Lineage (NCBI taxonomy): Eukaryota > Metazoa > Chordata > Mammalia > Artiodactyla > Tayassuidae > Catagonus > Catagonus wagneri. Next base: position 16,810,883 of record PVHT020000105.1, read on the forward strand.
CCTTTTGTTCAATGGTCTATTGGCGTGCATAGAAGAAAATTTATTTGAAAGGGAATAAATTCCTTTATACAAACGTAATAGGTAATGATGCAATAATACCAGAGACGATCCAGCTTTTCAAAACAGTGATTTAGGTTTGCAACATCCGGCGAAACAAAAAATCTGTGAAAGTGAAAAATGCTAGATTTGTTTTGAGAGTTCTACATTCCTTGCTGCTCACATTCTGAGAAACAAAACAAAAAAAATAAAGTTTTTATTCTGAATAATATCCGTGTTCAGAAGGGATTCTTTGGCCGAAGATAAGGGTCTGCGTGGAGTCCAGGCAGAGGCGAACTGGCGGAGCAGGCCGCGGCAGCCCTCCAGCTCCTGCGTGCGGCCTGGCCAGGCGGCCCGCCTGCGTTCGCACGGGATTCTCCCTCCGGAAAGCAGCCGGAGCTTCTGGCGGCAGCAGCTCTGGAAACGCCGAGCTGCCAGCCTGCTGGGCTGTCTGGTTCCCAGCTGCCACGGAGGCCCGCCGTGGGCACAGGGGCTGCGGCGCGTTCAGTGCGGGGAGAAACAAAGGCAGACCGGCCGAGGCGCGGCGGGGGGGGCCACAGGTGCCCGGCAGCCCCCGAGGGGAACAAGGTAGGGCTCTCTTCTGCTCCACGACCTTCCTCTCAGCCAAACGGACCAGCCAACGCCTTAACCCGGAAAAAATCACTGGCCGTGGGGAGGATGCCCAGCACTTTCTAGGAGCAACCGGACGCTCCGCTGATGCTTTTCTGTGCCTTATCTAGCCGGGAGGAAAGAATCACTCCTAAAGTCATCAGTGGGAGCGGGGCGGCTCAGAAGAGACCGAAGCTCACCAGGACTCCAGCAAAAGAAGGGCTGGACTCTGAGGAACCTCCCGAATTCCTTCCGTGGATTGCTGGAATCCCAGCATTGGCTTCTTCCCAGAATATAGGATTTGGCATTCTCTAAATTTGTTTCCTCTCCTTCTTCCCTCCCCGCTCTCCTTTTATGGCCCCAGGGGGAGGGGGAGAGAGAAAGGAGATTAGTGTCTTTCTAATAAAAATGCAGTTTTACAAGTACTTCTTTTATTTGATGCTACAGGAGCTAAACATGACAATTCTACTGCGGGATTTAAGATAGGGCTGCCTACTGACTGGCTGGAAGAGGCAAAGGCAGGCACGGGAAAGGAAAATGTTTTAATTTTCAGACAGAAGTATTGCTCGGAGAAGGAACCAAAATCAGAAAGTGCAGACCTCAGAACTGCATCCCTATCACCCCAGCCCCCAAGCTGGAAGTGAGGAACCACCTGCGTCTGAGGGTCAGGAGCTTCTGATGTGAGAAGTAGATCCCCCGTCTCCCTGGATTGTATCTTTCAGAGGCAGAGATGGAAAATGTCGCCATTTTGTTTGCAGTCCAAAATATACATACATCATCACGGCCACTGTCTTCCCCCTGAGAAGCTCCTTTTGATGAGCTTTAAAAAAATGGCAGTGGAACTTTTTTTTTTTTTTTTTTTTTGT
>PVHT020000105.1:16812493-16894908 GCA_004024745.2 Catagonus wagneri
ATGGCGGCACCTCAGAAATGCAGGGACTGGAAAACCAGTCTTTGTGAGTACTGAAGCTTTCTGCCCTCTTGCTCATTCAGATCTGAACACAGTAGGCTGAGCAGAGAGGAGAATCTCCTTTTAAGCAATAATTTTAGAGAGGTGTGTAAAATTACCTAGGAGAATATGGGACAATGCGGGGAGGGCGAGAGCTACCCACCCAGAGAGGACAATCTTTCAGGGATACCACTGTTTGAACTCGTGTCTGAAATCTACTCTTTCGCTGAAGGAGAACTGTTTTGGAGGCTTCATCCTTCCCTCAGGGCAGAGATTTCTTAAATGAGATTCCAATATGATTTCCCCGTAGCTTGCCAGGCAAGGCATTCATTTTGGCTTTCAAAGAAAAAATATAGATCTCACCTCCAACTTCCTAGGTATTAAAAAGAAATCCTTATTAAAATATCTTCTGAGTTAAAGTAATAGATTTGGGGAAGATTTCAGTGTTGAATGGTCAAAGAAAAGGGTTTTTCTCCAGATGGTATTTGAATTAGGGCCGCTGAGGCAAGCAGAAAGCTCTCACCCACGCAGCCCCTGACAAAGCCTCAGCGATATGGGGGCAGCTCAGCTCCCTCTCCATGCTCCCCTCCCCTTAACCCCTCAATATTTTCTGATTAAAGCGAAAGCCAAAAGCCACCATCCCAGAGTCCAAAAAGCACCTTTCCTAAAAGCAGCCTAAGTCTTTCTGCTGCCAAAAAATATCTTTAAAAAGACTAGTTTTCCTCATTTACTTGCGTTTCCTGCTCTCCTCTTTGCTCGGCCACATTTGATCTTGGAAAGAGCTGGAAGCTGAAATGTGTTCTTAAGGGCCAGAAGCTGTCAAGGCTTTTGGTGAGCAAGATTGATCACACCCAGACTTCCTTCAGAGCTTTGTTTGGAATAAAAGCAAGAAAACTCAAAAACCCCACATTTTCCAAAATAGCATCTCTATCTGTAAGGCAATGCTCTGGGCTAGTCAACAACGGAGGTCACTTTATATCAAAATTTCAACCCAAGCGCCCTTTGATGCCAGCCTCAGAGATGGAGTCCTATCCTTGCGTCCTGGTCAGCCTTTCTTGTTTTCTACGTAGATTTTTCTCCCCCGACAATCTCTCTCTCCCTGGCCATCAGAATGATTTATTTTCCTGCCACCGATGGCTGCCGGCCTGGGGGAGTCTGATCACTTGGTCCATTTCAAAGGAAGCAAAAGAGGATCATCATCTTCAGGGTCTGGGGGAAAAGAGATACCTTCAGGTTTCTCTCTCAGCCTCCTCCCCTCTTTCTGGCTTGGTGGATTTTTTCAAAGTTATTGTTTGTTACCTAAAGGTGTTATCTTTTGAACCCTCCAGCACAGTCCAAGATGCGCTCAGTCTCAAGTCTCGGAGTTGGAAAAAGGAAAGTGAACAGAGAAACAGAACCTTTATAATTCCTCCTTGGGTCGCCCTCTCTCACCCGCGGTGCTGTTTCACAAAACAGAACCCCAGTGCAAATATCCCTGGTGGCCAAGAAGCGGGAGGTGCAGGAGACAATTCGGGCTGCCAGGGAGAACCCGCTGCATCTGAAGTAAGAAGCCCCAATCAGAGCGACAAGGATGAGGAGAAAAAGGGGAGGAAAAGAAAGAGAGAGAGAGAGAGAGAGAGGAACAAGCAAGAGCCTTCTCCCTCCCTGCTGCTAACTTCCAACAGACTTCCTGGAAATCAGAAATACTCACCGCACCCGAGCCCTACGGGTATGAAACCCAGAATGCCAGGAGCCGCACGCGCCTGCTCGGGGCGGCATTTCTTTGGCTGGCCGCCGCCCTGGCTACAGGGATTTGGATACTTGGACCTGGGGTTGTTGTCTCGCTTGGCACATGCATCTATCTTTCTCCAGCTACTCCTGAGAAGTTGATGGCGCAGGAAGGTCGGGAAGCCTGGAGAGCCGCCTCCCGTTTTCCGCTTCCCGCTGGAGCCAGATGCTTAGCTGTCTTGGAAAAGCCCGCTAACAATGGGCCGGGTCCGGGGGTCCGGGGGCGCGGATTCGGAGCTGGGCCACGGCGGGGGTGGGGGGCGAGGGCCTGCGGGAGGTGGGGTGGGGAGGAGAGGTGGACAGAGGAGAGACGGGGAGAAGGGAGAAAGGGGAAAGAGAGGAAAAGAGGGAAAGAGATAGGAAGGAAAACAGGGACCGATCAGTTCTGAGATCCAGGAACTGGCTTTAGAAAAGGCAGGGGAGGAAAAAGGAAATAAAAGGGGGGAGTCCCCCCCAAGGAATTCTCTCTCTCTCCCCTCTCTCTCCCTTCCCTCTCTCTCTCTCTCTCTCTCTCTCTCTCTCTCATCTCTCCTCTCCTTCTGCCTCTTCCTCCCGCTTTTGCAGAACTTATGTGTCTGGGATGCGGGGCCCTCGGGTGTCAAAACTTTGAAGATTAATGGATTACTTTGTTAATGACTGCAGGCGTCAGACTGAGGTGCTTAAATGATTTGTGAGGTGCGAGGCGTCTTCCCGACAGTACCGAACAATGCGCGGAGTGTGCGGGGGAGGCAGAGGGCAGCCTCCGGCGGGACCCGCAGCAGGGCTCGCCACTCGCACGCACTCACACACCCACACACACTCGCAGGCGCACACACCAGATCCTTGCTGATCCGGCGGCAGGCAGGCACCGTCGCCCCCACGCACGCCCGGTCATCCCCACCCGCACCCACATATATGTATTTTTGCCCTGAAAAAAGTGTAAATAAAGCCTTGCTGGCCCCCAATGAGGCGTTCCTTCCCGACTTTTTTGGATCAATCAAACAGACAGTGGCTTCTTTTGATTAAAGCCCAAATTGTCATTGGGCAGAAGCAATCATGTGACAGCCAATTCGGTCCAATTTCAACCTTGTCTCCATGAATTCAATAGTTTAATAGTAGCGCGGTCCCCATACGGCTGTAATCAGTGAATTAGAAAAAAAACACCCCAGCAGCGATCTTCTATGATAGATTTTTTTTTTCCTCCGCGCTCGCCTTTTTCCTGGGCCTTGCCCCCCCAAAGCCCCTCCAGAAGAGGGAACTTTTTCTCCGAGGGGGCTCCAAGGAGAAGGCCATGAATTACGAATTTGAGCGAGAGATTGGTTTTATCAATAGCCAGCCGTCGCTCGCTGAGTGCCTGACATCTTTTCCCCCTGTCGCTGATACATTTCAAAGTTCATCAATCAAGACCTCGACGCTTTCACACTCGACACTGATTCCTCCTCCTTTTGAGCAGACCATTCCCAGCCTGAACCCGGGCAGTCACCCTCGCCACGGCGCTGGCGGCCGCCCCAAGCCGAGCCCCGCGGGCAGCCGCGGCAGCCCAGTGCCGGCCGGCGCCCTGCAGCCGCCCGAGTACCCCTGGATGAAGGAGAAGAAGGCGGCCAAGAAAACCGCGCTGCCGCCCGCCTCGGCCGCCGCCGCCGCCGCCGCCGCCGCCGCCACCGGCCCTGCCTGCCTCAGCCACAAAGGTCAGTCCAAAGACTTGGCCCCAGGTTCCCGGACCCTCTTTCCCTTCTGGGCTGCCCTGAGAGCGCTTGGGGGGGAGGGGAGCGTGGGCTGGGAGAGCAGGGGGGAGAGGGAGAGATGCTTGGCTGCTTTCCCTTCCCCTGTGGGCTCAGGAGTGGGTTTGATGTTGGGAAAAGGGATCCTGCGCTCCACCATGAGACATGGATATATATATATTTTTAAGAAGGGGGTGGGGGAACTTTCCCTAACTTGTGTAATGTGGGATGATTTATTTGAGTTGGAACTGACCTCCTCTTGTCTAGTTGTCCTAGAGTTTGGCTTTTTGACAGTAATGAAGAGTGATAGATCGCTCTTGCTCAGCTAAGCAGCTGATGCATTAATTATAAATTGTGGTGTGGCTAATATAAAGTTTGCTCCCGGATGGAGAGGTTGGGGGGAGCTGCAGGCAGGAATCTGATGGAGGTAGAAGAGATGGGGTCTCCCCAGGCTGGGCTCCCAGGAAAGGCAGCACAATAGCTTTACTGCATCCAGGGGCGGCCATTTTGTTGCAGTTGATCTTTTCAGCTATATTTATTCTCCAGTGGAATAACCCTGCTCGGAACCCTCCACCTCCAACTGTGCGTGTGTCTCTTGTTGGTTTCCCTTTCTGCAGAATCCCTGGAAATCGCCGATGGCAGCGGCGGGGGCTCCCGGCGCCTGAGAACTGCTTACACCAACACGCAGCTTTTAGAGCTGGAAAAAGAATTTCATTTCAACAAGTACCTTTGCCGACCCCGAAGGGTGGAGATTGCAGCGCTGCTGGATTTGACTGAGAGACAAGTGAAAGTGTGGTTTCAGAACCGGAGGATGAAGCACAAGAGGCAGACCCAGTGCAAGGAGAACCAAAACAGCGAAGGAAAATTTAAAAGCCTCGAAGACTCTGAGAAAGTGGAGGAGGACGAGGAAGAGAAGTCGCTCTTTGAGCAAGCCCTCAGCGTCTCCGGGGCCCTTCTGGAGAGGGAAGGTTACACTTTTCAGCAAAATGCCCTCTCTCAGCAGCAGGCTCCCAATGGACACAATGGCGACTCCCAAAGTTTCCCAGTCTCGCCTTTAACCAGCAATGAGAAAAATCTGAAACATTTTCAGCACCAGTCACCCACTGTTCCTAACTGCTTGTCAACAATGGGCCAGAACTGTGGCTCTGGCCTAAACAATGACAGTCCCGAGGCCCTCGAGGTCCCCTCTTTGCAGGACTTTAACGTTTTTTCCACAGATTCCTGCCTGCAGCTTTCAGATGCAGTCTCGCCCAGTTTGCCAGGTTCCCTCGACAGTCCCGTAGATATTTCAGCTGACAGCTTTGACTTTTTTACAGACACGCTCACCACAATCGACTTGCAGCATCTGAATTACTAAAAACATTAAAGCAAAACAAAGCATCACAAAACAAAAACCCCTTTGACCAGGTGGTTTTGCCTTCCTTTATTCTGAGAGTTGATTTTTATTTTATTGTTTTTTTTCTTGACCTACCCTCTCCCTCCTTTAAATGCTGAAGATTTTCTGTTTAGTGATCCCCTGGCCCAGTTTCAGAGCCATCTTTTTCAGATTATTTTGGAGTTTTAGTTGTTTTAAATCTAATCCAACCACCCTCTATGTGATTTTCTGAAAGCAATATGAGACCTGCAAGAAAGTGATCATATAATTGTATCTTCACTTTCTTTTTATTTTTGTATTACACTAGGATGCATTGTCATGCGTATTTTTGGTAGAATAAATTCTCCTTTGCTATAAGTAGCTTCCTTATTTTTTCTCCCCCTCTTTCTCAAGGCTCATAACGGTTTCCTTCTCCTCTTTTAGTCTAACTTGGTAAATAAAATTCTGGTCACAATCCATTTTCTTTTTCAATTTTAATATATTTATTAAAGGGGCATGTTCAAAGTCTTCAATAGACAGCAACAACAACAACAAAAAAACGAAAGCCAGAAAAAGGTTAGGGCTACTGAGAAGTGTGGTTTTTTTTTTGGTTTGTTTTTTGTTTTTTTAGGGTAATGGATTTGGTTTTTCAATGTAAAGGTTCAAGCCATAGATTTAAATTGGTAATAGAAACTGGACTGGGCAACCTTGGAGTGGGGCCAAGCCCAAGATTTTCAAAGTGGAGAAATAAAGTGCCTACAGAAACCTCCAACTTCAGGAAGGAGGAACATGGAGTTTCTTTAATCTACCAGTCTCCAGGTCAATAACTAAGTTATCAGCAATTCATTTATTTATGCACATTTGTTTCAAACATCTACATTCCAACCCCTCCCCCACAAATCCCAGAACATTTTCAGTGTGGTTGATTAGTCTCCCGGCTGTTGATGGGTCCAGGCAAACAGACCTAAAAGAGAAAAACAAAAATAAGACAATGGTTACTAGCTGGAAAATGGACCTCAAAAAGGGTTCTTTCCAATCCTCTGATTCAGTCCTTCTAGGATTCTTTTTTTTTTTTCAGGATCAGAAAAAAATCAATATTTCATTCTTAAATCTGTTTACATGGTAAATAATGGACCATTAAAGCTTTGAAGTCAGGCTAGTAAGATGAGATTTAAAATGGAGTGTTTCTATACCACCCTAGGTTATAAATTAACCCAGTTTCTAGAGAGAGAAAGAGAAAAAGCACTTTAAATGAAATATCAATAAAATGTGAACTTAGGGTATGTTACTGGGTTGTTCTGTTTTTTTCTCCCTTCCTATGTCTCCCCACCTTTATTTTCCCTTACTGAGCTCTGTTCTGATGGCTACTTACTTACCGTGAGAAAACGCAGCGTGTAAGCAACATGTGTGGGGGCGGGTTGATTTAAAAACCCGGCTCTTAATAGCAAAGGCTTGGAAGTTATGAAGAAATCGCGATCTTTCTCCATGGGCTTGCTCGCTGCCTCCCCCGCCCCTTTTTGCCCCCTAAATCCCGGTAGCAGCCGAGGCGTGCGAGGACCCCGGAGGGTCTCCAGCCCCAGGCGCGGAGCAGATCGGAGCAGGCGGCCCGGCCGCGGCCAGAGCTAAGCCTCCGCCGTTTGCGATTCATCCTACGCTCATAAATCAAACGCTTTCTATGAATGAGAATGTCATCAAAGAGATCAATTGCAGGAACACATGCACAAATAAAAATCCTCTTACGTATTTGCCGGGGATCCCCGTCCGAAAGCATTAAGTTAGAAGGCGTTTAGTCATAATTCATTTTTATTGCTCTTTTAAAACAACAGCTTGGCTGAGCCGCGGTTGCCATGAACAGCTCCCGGCCTCGGCGGCGTTTTGTCTCCTCCTCGCTCCTTCCCTTTCTAGTAGAAGAGCCCTGAAAGAGGCGCTTTGAGCCCAGCAAACCGCTTGCAGGCGATCATTTAAATAGTGACCGGGCTCGCCTTTTACCCTCTCCCAGGGCGTTTAAAGAGACTTTAGCTCCAGTCGTGGGGCGCTGGCCTGCTTGCTCGGAGGACCGAGGGGCTCGTACCCTGCGGAATGAGCCCTGGGATTTCTCGGGGGTGGGGAAGCTCCGGAGCTACGGAAGCCTGCGGGCTCGAGGCCAGAGGAGGCCGCCTTTGTGAGCCGCGCCGGGAGAGTGGCGCTCCGGGCGGCCAGCCGGGGCGGAGTCCGCGCGGCCGCTAGAGCCGGGCCTGCGGGGAGCAGTGAGCCGAGCCGGGTCGGTCGCCCGCCCGAGGGCCTGTGTGGGAGCGCAAGTTGGAGTTCCCGAGAAAAAACACTCCACCCACGCTGGCTGGGAAAAGAGGCCTGCAGGGAGGAAGCGAGGTGTAGGGAGAGGAGTTCAGAGGCCGGGGAAGGAGAGCGGTGGCGGACTGGGGTGGCTTTGTGGCGTGAGCCCTGCGGCCGAGGGGGTCGTGCAAACCCGGGCAAAGGAGGCCAACAAAGGGACTGGATGAGGCAAGGGGTGGGTGGGGGAGAACGTACCGAGGAGCTTCGGCTGGGAGAGCAAATCGTCCAATGCTGGCCCGGACCCCCTCGCTTCCTGCCTCCTCCCTCCAGGAGCCCCTTCTCTCCTCCGGTTGGAGGCCTGGCGCTCCCCAGGAAGCCACCTCCAGGAGGTCCGCCTTGCCTTTTCCGTTCTCCAGGAGGAGGTTCCCAGGTGCTGAAATTGGGGCAGGAGTGACATTTCTTGGCTCCCTCTTAACCGTGATTGGGGATAGATCAAAGGTCGCAGGAAAATACCCTTTCAGAAGGAAATATTTAGGGAAAATGCCCCTTTGCTACTGAGGGAAACCACGGTCAAATGTCTGCCAGAGTTTTCCCTCTTGAGGGGACAAGTTAGGAAAGAACTAATGTGGAGCACAGAACACAGACAGAAACCTAAAAGGCCAACACATTTGAAATGCGCCTGCCTCCAGCAAAACTTCCTTCTTCTAACTGGGGAGGGAAGACTGGAGAGGAGTGGGAACCCCAAATACACATTCCATCCTTGGATAAATGTGATCTGTCAGATTCCAATGTGGTGAACATGATCAGAGTAAAATCTATAGGGTATTTGCTGCAAAGCTCCTTGGATGATGTCTGGATTTCTTTTACCTAAGAATGCATCAATTCTTGGCCTCTGGCCTTTTCTCTTTATAAGCCAAGGGTTGACACGAAATCTAATAGTAAACAGCAATTAACGACCCCCGTCAGCATCCGGGTAGGATGAGGGTGATGGAGAACAGGACCCCTGTCCTGGGATGATGCTCAGATTTGCACGTGTCTCTCTGGGGAAGGACTTGAAGGTTCACACAGGGAACTACACAGTTACAAAAGGGAGGAGGAGTTGCTGGGGAAGAAGAAAACGTCCTGTCCACCATCAGCCATCTGTCCACTGCTCCTCCCACCTGCCAGCCCCCACCCCCACTTCAGCTGTGCAGTAGAATGGGGGGGGGGGGTAAAGGACGCTCTACCACTCCTAACATTCCCCTCCAAAAAAGTGAGAAACGTTTCTGGGTGTGGCCGGGGGTGGGGGGTGGGTAGCTGATCATACTTTACTGCGGTCTCGCCCTCTGAGGCCCAGGTCGGAGTACGCAGGCTCCTGGGTCCTAGGGAGACGGCAGATGGCCTGCAGCGCACTGCCCGGCCCCCACGCTGGCCACGTCCGCTGGCGTCATCTCTCTCCCCCTCCTACCCCTCAAAATCCAGCAGCAGAGTTGCTCCGGATCCCGTAGGGCTCCCGGAGCAGAGCGGGGTGGGGAGGAGAAAGGGGCGGAGAGCGAGGGGAGAGGGAGGGCGGAGAGCCGGGCCACCCCTGGCCTTTTCCGGCTAGCTTTGCTCCCAGGGTTCACCCGTTTCCGAGCATCGAATTACAGAAGCTCCCCGTTGCCACGCTAATAGCTACTGGGGGTGGGAGGAGGAATGGGGGCTTCAAGACCCCACCTGGAGAGGGAAGTTTCCTTTCTTGTCCCTGTCCCTTCCACGCCCACTCGGGTTCCTCCCAGCCAGGCCTCTGCGCACTTCCCTCTCCTTCCGGAGACCTGGTGGCCCAGCGTCGTCCTGCGCCACCGTTCTCGGCGCTCCTCACTGCCCCACGGCATCACAGAGGGACTGCAGTGAGAGCGCCCGGGGAGCGACCCTTCCAGTTCCTCGCATTTCGGGCTCGGTCAGTGTGCAAGTGGCGGCCCAGCGAGCTCCCGCCCACTGAATCCCGACCCAAGAGAGCGCGGAGCCCTCTTTGCTTCTCACCTCTCGCCGGTTCCTCTTTCTGTGCACGGTGGGGAGGGGGACGGCGACGGAGGATGGCTCTCAGCCCCCACCTCCCCGAGGGGGGCGATCGGAGTCGGCACTCGCAGAATGCAGCCTCTGCTCCCCTTCGCCCCAACGCTCCGAAGCTGCCCCTGCAGCCGCCGCAGCTGCTGCTGCTGCCGCCCGGGCTGCCTGGGGGGGCGACTGCGCGTCACCTAGACTGAGGAGCGCCGAGGATTTAAATGCCACTGAAACGGTGATCCATCACGGCGGGAGCCAGCAAACTTTCGCAGGAGGCTCCGCCATTGGCTGATATAGTCACGTGCCCCTCCCCTAGCGCCCTCCGCCCTCCCGCCCCCCCTCTTGCGCACTGTACATTCATATCATTTTTCTTCTCCGGCCCCATGGAGGAAGTGAGAAAGTTGGCACAGTCACTCAGGGCTTCGCAGGACCCGGTCACTCAGTGACAGATGGACAATGCAAGAATGAGCTCCTTCCTGGAATACCCCATCCTCAGCGGTGGCGAATCGGGGACCTGCTCAGCGCGAGCCTACCCCTCCGACCATGGAATTACAACTTTCCAGTCGTGCGCGGTCAGTGCCAACAGCTGTGGCGGCGACGACCGCTTCCTAGTGGGCAGGGGGGTGCAGATCAGCCCGCCCCACCACCACCACCACCACCACCATCACCACCCCCAGCCGGCCACTTACCAGGCTCCTGGGAACCTGGGGGTGTCCTACTCCCACTCGAGCTGCGGTCCCAGCTACGGCGCGCAGAACTTTGGCGCGCCTTACAGCTCCTACGCGTTAAATCAGGAAGCAGAAGTAAGTGGTGGGTACCCCTCGTGCGCTCCCGCTGTTTACTCTGGAAATCTCTCATCTCCCATGGTCCAGCATCACCACCACCACCAGGGTTATGCCGGGGGCGCGGTGGGCTCGCCTCAGTACATTCACCACTCATATGGACAAGAGCATCAGAGCCTGGCCCTGGCCACGTATAATAACTCCTTGTCCCCTCTCCACGCCAGCCACCAAGAAGCCTGTCGCTCCCCTGCATCAGAGACGTCTTCTCCAGCACAGACATTTGACTGGATGAAAGTCAAAAGAAACCCTCCCAAAACAGGTCAGTCTTTCCATTCCATGAAGGATCCTTGATTATTCAGGAAGGAACCAGTATGCTTAGTTTCCAAGGAAAATTATTATTATTATTTTTTTTGTAAACTTCCTGCTTCCCACTGGTGTTGTAGGGTGTTGGGAGGCTGCCCAGGTGTATTGGCACAAAGGAGCATCTGGGACTGTTGTGTTTCCAAGGGGGCTGAGTTTTAGAGGTTTTGGAAGTAGGATGTGGGAAAGTGGGTAGGTGTGTATGTGTGTGTTAATATCTCCAGGCTCCATTAATCACTGGCCTGACCATGCTAATGGTTGACTTCAGATTAACACTTTACACCTCATCACTCACCCTCTCAAGCTCAGTTTGTGTTGAGAAATTCTTGATTTTCCCCCTTACCTGAATCTTGCTCTGAAGCCTATAGGGAATCTCATAACGAATATAAAATTTTTACCATTTTTTTTTCCCCATTGCTTCCGCCTCGCCCTCAGGGAAAGTCGGAGAGTACGGCTACGTGGGTCAGCCCAATGCGGTGCGTACCAACTTCACCACCAAGCAGCTCACGGAGCTGGAGAAGGAGTTTCACTTCAATAAGTACCTGACTCGGGCCCGCAGGGTGGAGATTGCCGCGTCCTTGCAGCTCAATGAAACCCAGGTGAAGATCTGGTTTCAGAACCGACGAATGAAGCAGAAGAAGCGAGAGAAGGAGGGCCTCTTACCCATCTCTCCAGCCACCCCACCGGGAAGCGAGGAGAAGGCCGAGGAGTCCTCAGAGAAGTCCAGCTCCTCGCCCTGCGTTCCTTCCCCGGGGTCTTCTACCTCAGACTCTCTGCCTACCTCCCACTGAGGCCGCCCCAGCCCCGGACTCGACTCTTCCGGCTGGGACTCCTTTCCCAAAGCACATTCTTAGCTTATCTTCCTTTCCTTTTACAATCTCCCTCTTCCTTTCTGATCCTATCTGGGGAACTCCTGGCCAGGATACTGTGTTTCCAGAGAATTCTGGATTAGAGACTGGTTTGGGGGGAGGGGGATGCTAGGTCCTTAATGCAGATTGAGTGGCAGCATGAGTTTTCTCATGGCCCCTAACGCCCCTACTTTTAGGACATTTCTTCAACGGGACCTACAGTTCCGTTCAGATGCCCTCGGGAAAATAGTCTCCTGTGCCAGCAGAAACATGTCAGAGGGAGGCCTACTCATCTTTTCTCTTTCCGTGTATTTACAGTTCTCCCCTACTTTGTCCTCAAAGTAGGCCAGGGAGAGAAGAGAGAGGGTCCAGGAGCTCATGAGGAAGAGATGCACTGTGAGCGTGTTTACACAATTAATTCACCCCTTAATTTAACTCAGTTTCATGTGTGTGAGTCTGCTGGTTGTACATACTTTGTCCTGAAAGATTTGTCTTTATACAGATTTTCTAGAAATGTTTAGACTAAGGGACGAAAATAGGGTGGGCAAACCCTCAAAGCTGGTACAACTTTATATGTGATTATAGGTTAAAGAATAAAAGCTCCCACTGAAATCAATCAGATACCTCAGAGGGTAGCCTCAGTTTTACCTTTCAGTGCGTTAAGAAGGTCTGCAGAATAAAGGGTCAGAAACCTAGCTTCCTGTGCCAAGTCTTTCTCCATCCCCAGCCTTTCTCATCTGGCCACACTCTTTCAAATTTGTGCTGGAGTATTCAGGACCTAAATGTATTATTCACACCAGCTTCTTCCTTCCACAGTTAGCTGGATATGATGTATTTTTTAGCTCAATTGTTAATGTGATGGATGGCACAATGAATGTATATTTTGTGTGATTCGTGAATAGTCTTTTGCATGTCGCACAATGTTTTGACGTCCCTGAAGTACCACACTGAGTTTTATCAGTTATTCTTTGTGATATTCCCCGTTTCCTGTACAATCATGAACAGCTCTGGGATCCCAGAATGATGTGATCCAGAGCAGAGTTTACGGGTCTTAAGATGTCTGTAATAAATATATTCAAGTTTCAGATATGCTTAACCATCTGTGTATTTGGCTTGGCTACAATTTGTTGGTCCCTACAAAGTTGGCTCCTTTTATGTGGGGAAGGGGAGAAGGGTGGTGTGTATCTTCAAAGAGATGGGCCTCTTCTTGGGAAAAAAAAAAAAAAGGAATACTTTTCATTATGGAGCTGAATCTTCCCCAATGAGTGTAATCGCACCTAACCAATGTGTAGGTAATAGGTTGATTTTCTTTAAAATAGCAGCAGCTCCTTTATGATAATCAAAGTCCATCATGGAAAAAAATGAATGGTGAAGAAATAGATGAAGCAGATCTATTTTTGAAATAAACATAGATACTTCCTGGGTCAAGTGCTAACCTTTTCACCTCTAACTGAATGTTGACGTATATATAAACAGAATCCCCTTCAAAGGCGAAACTCTTCAGTCAGTCTTTCCTCACATTGGTGAACCAAGAGCTAAGAGATTCGCATTTAACTAGCTCCAGTATAAAGCTGTTTGAGGATGGGGCTCCCATGCAACTCCTCTTCCTTCTTTTTGGATTGTCTGTGACAGCGTGCCAAATAGTCCACCCTTTAAAATGAGTGTCGTCTGTTTTGAGTAAACCCTTGCATCCTTCCTCCGCCACTGCTTCCTGCCACTTTTTAAACTCCTACTCCCAGTTCCTTCTGGTTGCACATCTCATTCCCATCAGACTCAGCTTTACTGTCACAGCCATCATGGTGAGAGTGGGTTTACAGTTCTAAATCCATAGCACGAAACCCAGAATTTTTTTTTCTTTTTTAAACTTCTTCTCTGGGCTCAACAGATTCCTCCGGGTGACGTTGCGGATGCCATCCTGAAGTCTGTCAATATTCGCCTCGCTTGTGACCAACGCTTGGGTCTGCTGCTCTCAAACAGAGGAAGCCAGTAAATCAGAGTTCAAAGTGGCTCTCCTTCTAGACCTCTTGCCACTTTTCCTTTACTTTCACACATTTTTGGAGGCTTTAATTTAGCCCCAAGAGTGGAGCAGAAATTTTACAGCATCACAAATACTTCCTTCCTCTCCAAAGGGTGTTTTGCAAAGGATGGGCTGGGGTTTGTTGGGGGGAGGGGGGAGAGAAATCCCACAAAAACTTGTAATCTGCAGGCCTGCTAGATCATCCCTGAGATTTCCTGTAGTTCCCCGTCGAAGGGAACAAGCCTGGACTCTGCGGGCGCGGTTGCTGCGGCCACATCAAGGGCACCCGGCGCCCTCCCCTGGGCTCTTGGGTTCTGGGGGTGCTTCTAAATGCCTCAAGTGGATGGAGGAGAACTTCAAAGTCAGCCCATTCTTTCTTTCATTTCCCTCCTGGCCGTATACAGTATCTTTTGTTTATTGGTCTAAGGCCACACAGCAAAACAGATGGCTGGGTTCCAAATACTTTAATGTGTTAAAGTGTCATTTGCATGCCACTGCCGAGATTTCAATATCTAAAAGCAGGGCCGACCCGCTAGAATCCCGGAGATTCCAATCTTCAAGGTGCTGGTTTTAATGTAGCTGAGAGAGAGGAGAACGATGAATTATGGCTAAATATCCCAAGCCTTCTCTAGGTCGTGGAATAAATCAGTTAACAAGCAATGCATTTAGGAGACATTAATATACCTTTCAACGAGGAAAACATTTGTATCTTTTTAGTTGTCCCAATCGATTAAATCAAAGGCGCTTAACACCTCCTGTTTCAAGGTCTCTCTTTTTCTGTTTTGGTCTCTGAGGGGCACAGTTAGCTCCTTGAAAAATGACAGCCACAGGTAACTGAAACGACAGAAGAGGAAAACAGGAAATAACATTTGATTGATACATTTGAAAAGGACGAGAGTCTCAATTAGGGACTTGGGATAACTGCAATCTAAAATTCCAGGTTTCAGATGCTTTCTTTCCCCTCACTTCTCTCACATTCATTCAAAGTACTCCAGAAATTCCGGGTGTCCCCCAAAGTGGCTGAGTTGAAATCGTGCGCGGCTGAAAAGTCTGCTCTCAGCTTCACCTCTGAAAGTTTACTTTTGGAGGCTATTCAGATGCCCTGGTGTTTTCCTCTGGGGCAATCAGATTCAAACCGATCAATATTTACTCAGTCTGAAAGGGTTGTTGAAAAGGCTGCTAACAACACACTGCTTAGCTGCTCACCCCTGTTTAATCTCAGGTTCACCGAAAGTTCAAGAAGAGATGAATGCAGTGATGGGTCACTTTAGAATGAGTCCCAGCGGTTTATCTGAGCTCTCCGCTAAAGGCAACAATTATAGTTCCATCCCTCTTTGGGAAAGGGGCAACTTTCCTATTATTCTTTTGCTAAACAGTGTTTACTAGAAACTTAAAACACTTTCCTCTCCCTTCCTGGCTTTTTCTGGGGGTAGGGAGGTGGGGAGAGGGGTTTTCCAGCTGCCCTTCTGTGGCCTCCTCTAGCTTTCTGCCAACCCACTAGGTTTCATTTGACTTAAAATAAATTACGTTGAATATTTTAAAAATGTTAAATTAGCCTGACAGAAGAGATCCGATTTATTTCAGGTGCCACGAGCTATGAAATGAAGCTCTTTGGGCCATTAGAGTTTATCTTCTTTGTGAAAGTACAGGGCAAGATTGAATTGAAATCCATTTGCGTTTGAGTAATACGGAAATCAGAGCCCCAGTATCCATCTGAGATGGCTGTTTAGACAGGAGTGGGAGGAGCAGAGGGGGCAGTAACTTGTACAGAGAAAATTCCTCACGTGGAAAGTCAACTTTAAAATTTTACGCCCTCCTAGCACACAAACTGCTGAGATGAAAAAGGGAGAACCAAGGAAGCCAGTGGCGAACGGTGGGAGAAGATGCTGGACACTGAAGCTAATTGCTACAGCTCTTCAAAGGTCAAAGTTCATGTAATCACTGCATACATGCATACTAAATAGGGACTTATTAAGCTTTTCTGATGGCTGAGCACGTCTGTGAAAAAAAAAAATGCGGTCACTGCTGTTTGTGTTTCTTCCTGAAGAATGATCCTACTCGCAGTAGAAGCTCTGGGAACCTGAGTTTTAATTTACTATTTTGAATGACAGGCAACACTTTTGTTTTAAAATTTTTGAAATTAGTGCATGAACAGCATCTTTGTTTATATTGGATGAAACTGTAAAGTACCTCTCTCACTCCTAGATATGCTATGGCTTTTTCCATACACAGAAGGACATGAATTAGCACGCTCCTATCAGATAAGACACTCACTAGATGGCTAACTACAGTGACCCTCTGCTGTAGATAATCTGCTCTTTGCCTGCATTTCCGAGAGCACACAAAAGGACTTCTTGTACTTAGGTGAACAGAACTGAAAAGAATCCATCTACCCAAACTCTCGTTTTATGAGTCAGAAAGATAAGCACCTAGAGATGGATGGATTTGACTCAGAGCACATAATATCAACACTCCTGCTCCCTAAATAAAAAAACAGCGTGGCTTAGAATCTGAGGCCAGGGCACTTAATTCTAAATTCCTGATTTGATTTTGTTCCTTCCCATTTATTCTACATGATTCATTTCAGGTTTGATATTGTATACGTTTTTCCACTTCTGGTTTACCAGCCACCCACTCAGTCAAGTCTTTGCTTCTGAGGTCATCAGGATTACTGAATCTTTGACACAATCTCCCTGTATGGCAGATGGAATGTTTCTACCATCTTGCTTGAACAACAAAATGTTGGGCTACTCGCTGTAAAAACATATGTTCATAAAATATAAAAATAAAAATAGGGTGAGCAGGCAATGTTCAACACACATATATTTTGGTTGTTGTTGTTTTTAAACCTAGACTACAGAAGAATAAATGAAAGAGGAATTGCCTGCACTGAAGTTCAACCTCCCTTAAATTGTCAAAAGGTATTGGTGAGGAAGGGCTTAGAGATGCCAGGAACATTCCATGGGGTGTCTTACACTGACTCTTTTTTGTGTTTGTTTTTATTTGGTTTGTGGCACAGCACATCCTGCTGAACTGTTCTGGACCAAATTTCTTAATTTTCTCCATGACACACTCATGTACCTAAAACACACGCGTGCACGCGCACACACACACACACACACACCCCAAGCCCAAACAATTAACATAAAGTTCCCTTGCAACTCAACGTGTCACAGTTTTTCTTCCTTCGTGGAGCCCTACTGATCTCAGCAGAACCTGCTGCCCAAAGGGACATCTGCGGCTGTCAGTGTTTGAAGAGTTTAACTGGAATCCCTAGCGTTTTAGAGCCTTATTTTTAATAACATCAGTCATCAAATATAGCTGACCTTCAGGTTGCAGAACTGAAAACCAAGTATCAATCAAGCAACTGTGCCTCCTAAGGGTTAGCCTATGAACTCCTCCCCCACCCCACCCCAATTACATCCCACAAAATATTCTGCAAAGACTGCCTTTGGGCTTCTTGTAAATAATGAAAAGACCACTATATCTAAAATATGTCTGTATTTAAAAAAAATGTGTTTGTAAAACGTCTCGTCATAACGCTAATCTATATAAATCAGATTGTTTTACGTTTTCCTTTTACGTTTGGGTAGTTGGTTTTTTAAACAAAACAAAACACGCAAATGTTTGCAACAGAAGATAAAGGGAAAACTATTGAATTTTTTTTTCTTTTAAAATCAGGATACTTTTTAGCCGCGCAGAGCATTTCACAAATAACGACCAGCTGCCTTTTAAAAGAAAAATCGCCACAGACCTATTAGGAGAAGGCAGAAAGCAATGATTTAAAATGGTACGGGGACCCCCCCACCCCAATCCACCCATCAGCGAGGCGGTTCTGGGAACCTATGAACGGGGATTTTCCATTCAGGGCAGCAGCGGCGAGAGCGCGGCGGGCGCCCAGCTCGTGGGGGCGGCGCTGCGTCGCGCGCCGAGACCCGGCCGGTGCCACTGCCTTAGCGGGCCGGGTGCCGCCGGGTCCCCGGGGGCCGGTGGAGGTGCACCCCGACGTCACGGCTACGACGACTTTCCCCCGCGTCTTTGCTTTCTCGCTTCGAACTCTGGAGCAAACGTCGCGGCCGCCTTTCTCGTCCCCGCGGGACCCCCGCCGAGCAGGAGGCAGCAGCATCCGGGCCTCCCCGGTGTGCCGGCGCCGCCGAGCCCGCCCGAGCGCCCGCGAGGTTGACCGTGAACGCCGCCCGAGTCGGGGCGGCTGAGAGCCCCGCCTCGTCTCGAGGGACCCCTTCGCTTCCTGTCTCCTCCTTCTTTTCCCGCCGGCACCCCTTCGTCCCGGGACTCGGGGGACAGAGTCGCAGGAGCTGAGAGTCGCAGGAGCTGAGAGTCTCGGTCTAAAGCGCCGCAGGCGGCATCAGGCTCCTCCTAGTCAGGGCCTCGCGGGGCCGGCCCGCCTGGGAACCCACCTGGCGTGCAGGACAGAACATTTCCCCCCAGGGGAGAATCCAGGTGGGAAGCTAGCCCCCTAGTCCACCTTTTTTAATTTGAAAGGGGGAGAGTCGAGACTTTCCTCCATGCCTGCCCCCTTCCAGGTATTTTCAAAATACGTTCAGTTGAGTTCAATCTCGATGTTTTGAGGGTGGAGGTGGGGGGGTTGCAGGTGTGATAACTTGAAGTTTCTAAACATGAGTGAATGTTCCTAGAGGGACGAGTACTTCTCTGCTCAGAAAAGCATCCTTGCTTCTCAGAGAGTCTAACCCTGTTTTGCCTCGTCTCACTTGTTTCTGGGAAGTTTCCTGTACTACTTTCCACTCTTTCAGCTGAGCCTCTTAGAACTCCACCTTTTGCACAGGAAGCTTAGTTCTAGAACACATAACTGGGGTTGTGAACTAGATTATCCGTGTGGGTTAGTCTTGGCTCCCCCTGAGGGATTTTAAGCTTCTTGAGGGCAGGACTCTGGACCTCCAGTAGTTTGGGGGCAGTCCCTGTGGAAAGTGCTCTGGACTGGAATTCAGGGCGCCTGTTTAGACTTTTCAAATTCACAATATAAGCGAGGGTGGGATACATAACCTTTCTATACTGTGACATTCTTTTGTTTGTTTGTTTGTTTTTAGGGCAGCATGCTATGGAGGTTCCCAGGCTGGGGGTCCAGTCAGAGCTACAGCTGTGTCTGCAGCCTACACCACAGCTCACAGCAACAGGGATCCTTAACCCAATGAGAGAGGCCAGGGATGGAACCTGTAACCTCATGGTTCCTAGTCGGATTATTTACGCTGGGCCACGATGGGGACTCCCCCCCCCCTTTTTTTTTCCTTTGAGCTTCTTAAAGTATAAAATAAGGCTAATGTTCTTGTTGGCTTTTATTTATTTTTTCTCTTTTTTAGGGCCACACCCAAGGCATACAGAAGTTCCCAGGCTAGGGGTTGAATTGGAGCTGCAACTGCTGGCCTACGCCACAGCCACAGAAGCACTGGGTCCCAGCTGCATCTGCAACCAATGCCACAGCTTGTGGCAACACTGGATCCTTAACCCACTGAGCGGAGCCAGGGATCGAACCTGCATCCTCATGGATGCTAGTTGGGTTTGTTACTGCTGAGCCACAACGGGAACTCCTCTTGTTGACTTTTAAGTTATCCTCTAAAATTTATATGGTTTTTCAGTATCCTGAAAATCTGGTATTTATTCAGGATTAGTCTGAGCCAAGCCCTATGTCAGATACATACATTAACTCATTTAATCAGCCCCAAGAAGGAAGGATTTTTATTATTTTCATTTTTCAGATAAGGGAACTGGCAAGGTCTAAGATGTTAAGTAGTAACTTGTCCACTGAATTCAGAGCCCAAATTGTTATCCTCTTGTAATGCTGCTTCGCAGGGCCAACCACATAAATCCTCTACGAAGAGTTATCAGACTGAATGTTTCATACAGTTACTATAATGGAAAATCGCTCACTGGCAAGGAATTAAGAGCTGGAGAAACTGACTGTTTAATGTCAGATGTATATGTAAACTGTAGCTTTCCATTCTTGGGAAAATTAGCCAATGGCAAATATAAGAATGAAAATAAAACTAAAGAGAGAGGTCAAATTTAACAATAAAGTCAATAAGAGGATTAACTTCAGTCTTTTTTTCATATCTGATGCTAATTGGTTAAGGGGAGAAGAAAGATACCCTTTGTAGTCACAAATTATGTCTGTGCCATGGCTAACATGGACAAAATTAGAAATACTCAGTATAAAATGCAGATGTGTTGTCTCCATGAAAGCTAGAATCCATATGGTTGGAAACATTTGAATGTGTGATGTCCCACCCCCTCATTTTCATTTGGTTATTTTTTTATGCCACAAATCCAGTCGCAACTTAACATTTAAAGAAAAAGGGAAAAGCATAATTCATTCTCACCCAAAGGGGCTACTCCTCAAAGTTTACCACGTAACACTTCCTGCCTCAGAATGACAAGAGAAACCAGATTCAACAAGAACTTAAAGGAATATATTACGTGGCCTAAAGGGAACCAGTTTTTAGAAGCCAGTTATTCTCAGGACTCAATTTTTAAATTTTTATTTCATTTAATTTTTTGCTTTTTAGGGCCACACCTGCTGCATATGGAGGTTCCCAGGCTAGGGTCGGAGCTAGAGCTGCCGGCCTACGCTGCAGCCACAGCAACGCCAGATCTGAGCCTCCAAGCTGAGTCTGTGACCTACACCACAGCTCGCGGCAATGCCGGATCCTTAACCCACTGAGCGAGGCCAGGGGTTGAACCCGCAACCTCATGGTTCCTAGTCAGATTCATTTCTGCTGCACTATGAAGGGAATGCCTCAGAACTCAATATGCACGAAATCAGGTAGAGTTATATGTAGAAGCACAGACTGTTACTTCTTCCTACTTTTCTTACTTTGATAGTTGGACAAGGACTTGGCATAATTACAAATATTACAACATTACTGATATTGTTTAGTTTTGAATCACAGAATTTAAGAAAGGAAGAGGCAGTAGAAGTCATCTAATTTGGTTTCTTGATTTTACAGGTGAAGAAACTGAGGTCCAGAAAGGTGCTCGTCCCAATGGTGGTAAGAAAAAAATATTTACTTATATCTTTAGTATGTGCTCAAGTGGATGTTAAAACTGGCAGGCAAAAGTGAATCTCAAGCTAGATATGTTAATAACATTAATAATTAATTACCATATTAAACATAGTAATTACAGTAATTAATTAGAGTAATAATTAAATCCTGAAGACCTAAGAGTTACTAAGAATAAGCAGGTTTGAATAACTAGATCTATGGCCAGAGGGTTTCTTCCTTCCTCCTTATCTCTGAATCCTACAGAAAGAGTGACTGCTCATCTCTCTTATCCCGTGGGTAAAGAGGAACTGGGTAGTCCATTTTATTTCTTCTATTTCAGAAATCTTTTATATGGTTCGACAGATGAGACAGAGACAAAATCAAGAAAAAAAGCTAGGCTTCTTAATTGCCCTGCCCTGCCCAAGCCACTCACAGGGCGTGGTAACTCCCTGGTTGTTCCTTGATTCAGGCACTATGGAAGTTGAGGGCATTTTGGTGCCCATGGACCAGGAGAACTTAACTTGCGGTTCATTATCTTATGTACAATGCACTCCTTCTCAACTTGCGGTTCATTATCTTATGTACAATGCACTCCTTCTCAACTTGCGGTTCATTATCTTATGTACAATGCACTCCTTCTCTGAGAGACCCTTAGACTTCAGCAAGTTGTGACAACTTACTCTTTTTATGTTAACATTTGTTTCAGGCTTTCTTGGTAGCAAATACTGAGATAAGAGTTTTATGTGCGTTTTCTCAGTTACTCTTCATAACAGCCTTATGATGTGGGTTTTACTATCCCCATTCAGAGGCAGAGAAACTGAAGCTTAGAGAACTTCTCCAAGTTCCTCATCAATACAGACTGAATGATTAGTAAAGTTGAAATTTATAGCCCGTGCATTTAATTCTCACATGTTGAAGCCTCATATCTTAAGAATGTAAGATTAATAATGTAATTAGGGATTAACCTTAGATTAATTTCAGATTTTGTGTTTATATTTAGAAGCCTATTTTTAGGTTGTTATAATACCTACATGTACACTATGTGTGATCTAAGTTCTGTAAAAAAATGTTAAAAATATGTAATTAGGCATATGCATAGAAAAAAAATTAATTTTTCGTTTTGGGGTTTTCCTGTGGACAGAATTGAATCTCTTAGAAGAATAGTGACTTGTTTATAATACTCATAGCCTAGTAAAGAAATTGCATGATTCTGTAATATCATATAGATCACATTATCCATAAAAGAAAAAAATCCACTTACCATACATTTCTCAAAATATAGTTTTTTACCTATAGTCCACTCTTTGGCCCTATGCATACTTTTGCTTAAAGGCAATTATTGTGTGCTACAATTTTGAATTCTACTTCTTTTCCCACTTTTATTGCAAGCATTATCTGTGTTTCTGTGGTATAATTTTTATTTGATGATTAGTTAGAACAGTGGAAGTACCATTACTCATTACATAAGGTATTTTTTTTTCTTTTCTTTCCTCCTCTCCTCCCTCTCTTTTTCTTTTTGCTTTTTTTAGGGCCGCACTCATGGCATATGGAGGTTCCAAGGCTAGGGATCAAATCGGATCTACAACTGCACATGACAGCCACAGCCACATTAACGCGGGATTCAAGCCAAGTCTGTGACCTCCCCACAGCTCACGGCAACGCCAGATTCCCAACTCACTGAATGAGGCCGGGGATTGAACCAGCATCCTCATAGATACTAGTTGGATTTGTTTCTGCTGCACCACAAAGGGAACTCCTCCCTTCCCCTTTTTTTGAGTGGAATTGGCCCACATCTGAACTTCTGTTTAGAGAATTTTCTCTCCATGGGCCAGAAGAGGCCATATTCTTGCCTTCTTGGTAGCCACATGGTTTCCAGGATAGCTATGGTGAAGGTGCTGGAGAGAGCATGCAGCAGCAGCTAGGGCTAGTGGTTTGGTAGCAGTGGAGCTTGGGGTAAGGGTAGTTGAATCTTCCTCAGACTGGCTGTGTGCTGACATTTAGCCCTCCCTCTAGCTGCCAAACTTTCCATTTTCCAAGCTTGATTTCTAGTCTTCTTAGCAATTTTCTGAGCTACCTATATGTTCTCCTTCCAATTAAATAACCAATAGTCAGTTTCTGCTGCTTACAACTAAGGATCCTGACAGTGTACCATGTGATAAACCAAATAACAGTGCTTTGCAGTTTTTGAGGACTTACGGGCTAGGGCCTGGAGCTGTGGAAGGCAAGTTGGACTCTACAGTTTAGAAAGTATCTCTGGAAGATGGGCCACACAGCAGCTTCTTCAGATTCCATCTTCGCTCCTTCCCCAGCTTTGAGCTCTTTTAATGCCCACCTTTTCACCTTGTTAAACTTAAATAAGTACATAAACAGAGCCAAAGATGGCCCTTTTCTTTGTCCACTAAGAAAACAAATCTGTCGAGGCGAGTTGTAGTACGGAACTTATTTCCTGTTTGATTTTACCGCTTTCCTCTCTTACCATCTTGAGTAGTTATTCTGCTGAGGCTGAGCCCGTTGCGTGTACGAAGAGCTGACACTTATTGATAGCATGCGTTGTACTAGGCACTGCGCTGGGCGCTGTACACTCACCGGCTCACTGAAATCCTCTCCACCTGCTATGAGGTGTAGGTACTAATAAAATCTCTATTTCAAAAAAGAAGAAACTGAGGAGAGAGGTCACCCAGCTAGAAAATGGCAATGCTTGCTTTTAAATACAGCGGTCTGGTCCTTGAGCACTCATTCTTAATAATATCGTATACACGCTCTCAATCCAACTTTTCTTTTTATTACTTTTCCTCTTTCTCATCTTCTCTCTAGTTTTTATTTTATTTTATTTTTTCTTTTTGCCTTTTCTAGGGCCACACTCGCAGCATATGGAGGAGGTTCCCAGGCTAGGGGTCTAATCGGAGCTGTAACCACTGGCCTACACCACAGCCACAGCAACGCCAGATCCGAGCCGCGTCTGCGACCTATACCACAGCTCACGGCAACGCTGGATCCTTAACCCACTGAGCGAGGCCAGGGATCGAACCCGCAACCTCATGGTTCCTAGTCGAATTCGTTAACCACTGAGTCACGACGGGAACTCCTCATCTTCTCTCTAGTTTTTTTCTTTCTTATTTGAGAATGACATGGATGGTAACCCTTCCAGTCCCTAACTGAGCATCTATCATTGTATAAGGCAAATGGTTCAGTACCTGTCAGTTGCGGGCACTTGAAAAGTGCTTCTGGTCTGGCTCTCCTGGCTCTAGGAATTCCTTCTGGCTTCACCTCTTCCTGACCTCTCACTCCATCCCTTCCCCCAATTGGAACTTCTGCTCTCCTGTCATCTGGTTTCTTTCTTGCTGCCTTCTCTTTGAATCCTATCTCATGACTTTGCTCCTTCAGTAATTAAAACGTTTATTCAGAGCTGATGCAGAATTTTACCAAGAGAAGATACCATCCATTTTCAAGGAGTTTACAAATCACAATGAAGCATGTAACCTATTACCTAATTTATGTTATATTACCTTTTTTATTAATATTTTAAGTAGAATTTAGTTAGACACAAACTTTTAGGATTTTATTATAAAAGTCTTATAGAGTAATTACAGGTGACTTTCCTTTCTCCCCAAAATGTGTAACTTGAGAGTAAGCCTTTAATTCTTTTTATTTTATTTTTTTAAAATTAAACCTTTAATTCTGGTTGGGACTGTGGGCAACATGTTATTTGGGTCAAACGCTAAGGTTTTGTGATGACCTTTGCTGGAGAAGATAAGATGTTGTTGCAATGTTAACATAAAACCCATGCCCCTGTTTGGCTCTGAAAGCCAAGGGAATAGAAAGAAAAGGGAGTTAGAAATGTAGAAACTTCAGGCTTTTCAAATGCTTTGTGAGTCGGAAAAGATGAAAAGGGCGAGTAAGGAGTTCCCCTCGTGGCTCAGCGGAAATGAATACAACTAGGAACCGTGAGGATGTGGGTTCCATTCCTGGCCTCTCTCAGTGGGTTAAGGATCCAGCATTGCTGTGAGCTGTGGTGTAGGTCACAGATGAGGCTCAGATCCCACGTTGCTGTGGCTGTGACGTAGGCTGGCAGCAGTAGCTCTGATTTGACCCCTAGCCTGGGGACCTCCATAGGCTGCGGGTATGGCCCCAAAAAAGGGAGAGTAACATAGATGGAAATGACCTTGGGGAAACTGTGTACTTATGAAAAAGTGGATTTACTTTTAGGAAAATCCAGTAGGTGGAATCCAGGGGTGCTCCAAAGTCAGGGTTCTTATGCTGTCAAGGTGAGCCAGTGCTGGAGTACATGAGTGACGAAGGAAGTGTGAAAAAACCTTCAGATTTGAAAAGAGAAACTAGAGTTAGGAACAACTCTAAAAGCAAGATAATCTACCATGACTTATGTGTCTGTGCAATTAGACGTGTATGTGTGTGTATCTGTCGTTAGGATGAACCTTTCCTCCTACCGCCACGCCGCGCACATCGTTCACCCGCCGTCTTGAGTTTTGTCCAAGAGCCTGGAATCCTTCCCTCTCCCCATTTTCTCCTAAGATCTTGAGCCTTGGCTAAATGATGCTTCTTTGGCGAGGCCTTACCTGAGTACCCTGTTTGTTTCCTTTACACATTATCAGGGTTTGCAGATGTAGTTTTATGTATATATGTATAGTCTCTTCTTCTAGACCATAAGCAGCCTATGCCCAGAGGGCATTTCTGTCTATTCACTACTTTATATTTCCTCAGCATACAGTTCTTGTCACACAGTAAATTCACAATGGACATTGAATGAATATTTATATTAACTAGGGCCCAGCTAGGCCGCCGTTTCAAAGAAATCTGAAAGTATAGTGACTTGGAAGTTCCCGTTGTGGCTTAGTGGTAACGAGCCTGACTAGTATCCATAAGGATGCAGTTTTGAGCTCTGGCCTCACTCAATGGGTTAAGGATCTGGCACTGTTGTGAGCTGTGGTGTAGGTCACAGACGCGGCTCAGATCCCACATTGCTGTGTCTGTCGTGTAGGCCTGCACCTGCAGCTCCAGTTCAACCTCTAGCTTGGGAACTTCTATATGTGTCGGGTGCAGTCCTAAAAAAAAGAAAAAAGGAAAAAAATTAAAAAAGGGTGGCTTGAATATGGAGCTGTATGACAATGCTGGCACCTGTCTTTCCCTTTGGGTGGCTCAGGGCATCTTGGCTTATCATCAACTGGCCCGGTTGGGTGACTGCAGATGAAAGGAAGGGTCCCAGCTGCTGCCACAGCCCAAGTTATCTTTGTAGCTGCAGGTGACACTGGGTTTGGTGTTACCCCTCCTGCCTTAAATATTCTTTGCACAAAAAAGGTAAGCATTGCCCTCCCATCTCCCCTGTATGTTTGGCTAAAAGATTAGGGAACCCATTTTGCCCCTTTCTCTGCTTTTCAGCCTGTCACACTCCTTCCATCTGAACTCATGGATCTGTCTTCTGTGCAACCTGCCCCAGGGAGAATAAATTGTCCTCCTCTAGCGTTTTATTTGCTAGAGCACCTCTCACTTTTGGACTTTAAATTCTTTTATCCTGTCTGTTACTCTTCTTTGTAAATTACTCCACAGTAGAGACCGTATCCTATCAGTCATTCTCTGCCCTGTACAAAACCTCGCACATGGTAGACACTTGGTAAATGTTCGCAGAATGCTCGTATGGGTGAATGAGTGAGTGGGTGAGGGAACAGTTCTTTGGGTTCTTTCTATGGCTTCTCAGCTCTTCTGATGTGGCTCATGACTCCCCAAGGTTAGGTACACAAAGTGTGATCTCAAGTTCTTTCTTGTTTCCACAGTTTTTTCTTACTTGCTTACTGAAGGTAAATTGAAGTTCAAAATTCTTTAATAGAGAATTGACCTTTTAGTCTACAATGAGGTGTAAAGTGGTTTAAATGTAAATGTTGCTTAAATTAACATACTGACCAAAGCTTATTGAAACTAAAGTGTAACCAGTCAGTCAAAAAAGTGTAAATAACTGATACTTGAGCCTTTTCTGTTTTGACAGAGAGTGGGGGTTAGAGAGAAGTTGGTGCTTGGGCCTTAGTGGGGGAAGGAGAGGACGAAAGGTCAAAGGGTCATCTAGGTAGATACAGAGCATAGAAAGGGGAACTGGGGGCCACTGATTTAGCACTTCCTTAATGTCTCAATTGTAGAGAGACATATGGCACAACTGCTCACGCTTTCATGGTTTTTTTAGAGCAACGCTGGAAGATGTAAGGCAATCGAATGGTTCCTTATGGGATTTGCTAAGGTCTGGGTGCTTGTGCAGGTGCGTGCTTTAAAAAATTGACTTTGTTGCAGAGGAATTACATTTTCAAGATGTTAATTAAAGATCATATAACCTAGATTATACCCTAAAATAATTCTCCCTAGTAGTAGGACAGTCTGTGTACTTGGCGAGACTAAGCGAAGTTGGAGATGGCCCAGGACAGGAAGATGATATGCCAAGATTTGATCTTGAGGTGGAGGTCACTAAATGGGGACTGCAGTAATCTACTTTTTATGGCAAACTGCTGTTATCAAAGGATCTCTGATAGCTCAGGTTATTCAGGTAGAGCTGCTTAAACAGCTCAGGACACTTTTGCAAACTTCTGGTTAGTTCTCTCAGTACCTTTGGAAAAGAAAAGCAGCTATGTGCCAACAGGGGCCCGGTGCCACACACTTGGTTGAAAACCTGCAGTTTATGCGGTGCCAGATGGTCGGTTTGACTTTTCTTGTTTTATTTTTAAAATCTCCCTTGAACTGGAACTGAACTGGAGTATTGGTTGAGAGTCAGATGTCCTTGGTTTTAGTTTCTGGCTCCACACTGTGTAGCTGTGTGACATTTCACAGATTGCTTTTCTCTGGGGTGAGGTGAGACTATGTGAACTTCAGGGCTTGTTCCAGACATACTTTCTGTGTTTCTACTCAGTTCCAACAGCTAGAGTATTTGACATAGTAAACTAGTAGCAGAGTTTGGACTGGAACACATCTTATAACCTGTTTAACCTTTGCTTAAAAAAATAATTTAAAGCTTTTTAATTGAAATATAATATACACTTACTGTAGAAAGTATATAAAGTACTAATCTTTTTTGTTTTTTTGCTCCTCAGGTCTGCACCCTCGGCATATGAAAGTTCCCAGGCCGGGGGTCCAGTTGGCGCTACAGCTGCTGGCCTGCACCACAGCAGCAGGAAATCCTGGCAGCATCTGCAACCTACACCACAGCTCACAGCAATGCCAGATCCTTAACCCAGTGAGCGAGACCAGGAATAACCTGCATCCTCATGGATGCTAGGCACATTCATTTCCGCTGAGCCACAACAGGAACTCCAAGATCCAACCTTTTAAAGCGTATAGTTCGATAAATTTTAATAACTGTATTCTGTAGTACAGCCCCATCACGGGGCCATTTCCAGCATCCCCCAAAGTTCCCTTGTGCCCTTTGAAGTCAGTCACCTTCTTCCACACTAAGTTCCTGGAAACTACCAATCTGTTTTCTACTCCTATTCTAAAAGGAAAAAAATTTTTGCCTTTTCCAAAATGCCATATAAGTGAAATCATATCATATGTAGACTTTTCTGTCTGGCTTTTTTCTATAATAGTTTAAAAATTCGTCACATACCAGTATAATTGCTTCTAGATCAATGTATAGTACTTTTCTAGCACCCCAAAAGTTTCTCTCACTACCCTCCTCTCGCTATTCTAACTTCTACTATTCTAGTACTACTCTATTATTATTATTCTGTATTTCATGTAAATAAAATTATATTTTGTATTTCATATAAATAAAATTATACAGTAGGTACTGTGATGGCTTTTTTGCTTAATGTAATTCCCGTAAGAGTCATTCATATTATAACTAGTAATAATAGTTTGTTATTTGATTTAATTTTAATTTTTTTTGGCCACACCTGTGGCACATGGAAGTTTCTGCACCAGGGATCAAACTCACACCGCAGTTGCAACCTGTGCCACACCTGTGGCAGTGCTGGATCCTTAACCCGCTGCACCACGGGGGAATGTACAATAGTTTGTTATTTTCAATAATCACTGCATAATATTCCATTGTCTGAATATCCCACATTTCATTTACCCACCCTACTGTGATGGCATTTGGGTTGTGGCTAACATTTGGCTGTTTTGAGTGAAGCTGTTATGAACATTCTTGTTGATGTCTTTTAGTGAGAATATGCACTCATATATCTCTTGGATATATTCTTAAGAGTAGAATTGCTGGATCACAGGCTAGGCCTTTGTTTAGTTTTAATAGATGCTGCCAAACACTTTTCGAAAGTGGTGGTACCAATTTAAACTCTTCATAACCTGTGTATGGGATTTCCAGTTATTCCACATCCTTGCCAACAGTTGGGACCAACAGTTATATTTTAGCCTTTATGGAGAGTTGTAGAGGACCATTCCTTTCTTCCCCCATTTTTTATCGTAGTGAAATACACATAACATAAGATTTACCATCTTAGGAGTTTCTGTCGTGGCTCAGTGGTTAACGAATTTGACTAGGAACCATGAGGTTGCGGGTTCGATCCCTGGCCTCGCTCAGTGGGTTAAGGATCCGGCGTTGCTGTGAGCAGTGGTGTAGGTTGCAGAAGCGGCTTGGATCCTGCGTTGTTATGGCTGTGGCATAGGCCGGCGGCTGTAGCTCAGATTGGACCCCTAGCCTGGGAATCTCCATATGCTGCGAGTGTGGCTCTAGAAAAGGCAAAAAGAGAAAAAAAAAAGATTTACTATCTTAACTATTTTTAAGTATACAGTTCAGTGGTTTCAATATATTCATAATGTTGTGCTACCATCACCCCTGTCCATCTCTAGAATGCTTCATCTTGGAAAACTGAAGCTCTATACCCATTAAACAATAACTCCCCATTCCTCTCTTCTCTCCAGCTCTTGGCAACCACCATGCGTTCTTCTGTCTTTATGACACATAAGTGAGATCATACAATATTTGTCTTTTTATGACTGGTTAGTTTTTGTTTTTTGTTTTTTTTTGGATTTTTAGGGTTGTGTCTGTGACATATGGAAGTTCCAAGGCTAGGGGCTGAATTAGAGCTGCAGCTGTCAGCCTACACCACAGCCATAGAAATGCAGGATCCAAGCCGCATCTGTGACCTACACCATAGCTCACAGCAACTCTGTAAGCGAGGCCAGGGATTGAACCTGCATCTTCATGGATATAGTCAAGTCTGTAACGTACTGGGTCACAACAGGAACTCCCTCATTGTAGTTTTAATGTACATTTCCCTGATGACTAGTGATATTAAGCATCTTTTCATATGCTTATTGGTGATTCGTGTATTTTCTTTGGAAAAATCCTAACCGTTAAACCACCAAGGAACTCCAAGTAAACTACTTTTTTTTTTTTTTGTCTTTTTGTCTTTTTGCCTTTTCTAGGGCTGCACTCGCGGCATATGGAGGTTCCCAGACTAGGGGTCTAACAGGAGCTGTAGCTGCCGGCCTTCACCACAGCCACAGCAACGCGGGATCCAAGCCACCTACACCACAGCTCATGCGACCTACACCACAGCTCATGGCAATGCTGGATCCTTAACCCACTGAGCGAGGCCAGGGATCGAACCTGCAACCTCATGGTTCCTAGTTGGATTCGTTAACCACTGAGCCAGGACGGGAACTCCCTAGTTGGATTCTTAACCTGCTAAGCCACAACAGGAACTCTAAGACTTTTAAATTTATCATTCCTGTGTCCCTAAGAAGTGGTGGTGGTGGCAGTGAATCTTCTCTCCCTGTTCAGTTGTACCACCTCCCCTTTAATATTTATTTACTTCCTTTTTCCAGGAAAGAAGGTGTCTGGAGGATTGTTTGGTGAGGACCCCCTTCCTGCATCCTTAGCAAAAGAAATAGATGAATTTATTTCTCTGTCATTCGAAACGGCCTTTAGAAACCTGTATCAAACCTTCACTGAAATTAAGAGTAATAGTTTTTCAAAAATGGCAGGGTGGC
This sequence comes from Catagonus wagneri, assembly GCA_004024745.2. Taxonomy (NCBI): domain Eukaryota; kingdom Metazoa; phylum Chordata; class Mammalia; order Artiodactyla; family Tayassuidae; genus Catagonus; species Catagonus wagneri. The sequence goes on from PVHT020000105.1 coordinate 16,842,612, forward strand.
TACAGAGTATCTGCAAACGGAGTATGGGTCCGTATGCATGTCTAGAGCAGAAATATGCTTTGTATTTTCAAAGACAGTAGTTCCTAGGAAACACAGTGAAATTAAAGGGTCTACTTAGGATTCAGCTGTTATTCTTGATGTTGCTAGCAACCAGGCAGGTCGGAGCTGGTGGGCTGTAGGTGGCCCTTGCAATGTGGTTTTTCATCTAATAACATGCCTATGCAAGTACACCCAAAACTGCCTGATTTTTGTACTCTGAACCTAATGTAGACTGTATAATGGCGTTTTGAATGTGTAACTAAGAATCGCTATGCATTTTATGGAGTTCCCGTCGTGGCTCAGTGGTTAACGAATCTGACTAGGAACCATGAGGGTGTGGGTTCGGTCCCTGGCCTCACTCAATGGGTTAAGGATCTGGCGTTGCCCTGAGCTGTGGTGTAGGTTGCAGACACCGCTCGGATCCTGTGTTACTGTGGTCGTGGCGAAGGCTGGCAGCTGTAGCTCTGATTAGACCCCTAGCCTGGGAACCTCCATGTGCTGCGGGTGCGGTCCTAGAAAAGACAAAAAAAAAAAAGGAACTGCTATGCATTTTAGAATATTTCTGGCTACTCCACAAATACATGAATCAGGCACAATACATGAATCAGATTAAGGAATAGTCAGTCAGACTTGAATTAAATATATATTCCCATAATGGTGATTATCTTTTTCTCTTGGCTTGACATTATTATAGCAAGCTAAAATAATAGGAGATAAGTAGCTATTATAAATGAACCATTAAAAGCAACAGTAAGCCAAAGTTATCATTGATCTCTCCCTGTCTCTTGCTTTATGAAAACTAATGTAGTGAATTGCCACGGAGTTGCCTACTTTAATAATAAATCTGTTGTGTCAGGGCAATGACCTGATGTTTTCTTTTACATATAATTTATAGTCTATTGATTTAATCCTCTGAATATCTCACTCACTTGGTACAGCATAAAACCATTTCTTAATTGAAAGACAAAGGAAGCTTGGGATGAAACCACATGGCAGAATATTTTTATTGAAGATTTCTGCTAGATCAATAGCCAAATAAATATGAGCTTATTTTCAATGACAGTTTCAAATTTAAAAGACCAAAAGAGATGCTTTGATTCATCATCTATTTGGGTAATCGATTAATAGATTTATTTAGGAATTTAGGTATTCTCCGTGGACTGGGGAGGAGGCTTATGGAGATGTTTTAAGAAGACATTAGCTTCTTTTTTTCAGTAAATCATAAACTAGAATGTGGAAAATGAACTCAAGTAGCAGACAGTTTGATATGGCCAAATAAAACATCGATGCTGTGCTGCTAAAACCCTTCCCTCAGCTTGTGGAAGAGAAAGGCAGCGCTTTATGCTCTTCCAGCCAATATCTGGCACCCTTCCACTTGGCTACACATGCCAGGATGCCAGGCGCCACACCACTACTCACTCACTTGAATGGAGCTGCTGACTTCCTCTTACTGCCAGTTTTAAATTTCTGGCAATGACTGTTACCATTGCCCTGTCATACTTTCTGTCTACCTGCACACATCTTGAGCTTAGTGTCCAGCTCCTGAGATATTTTTCCTGTTTGTTTCAGGCAAAAGCATAATGACTACCATGAAATATTGATGAGAAAAGGTTGAAAAATAGCAAATATGATAGAAACTAAACACAGGATTAATTTGGCAGAAAACTTTTCCCTGTCTTTGTTGACTCACCTACTTATTTATTTGTTTATTTTTCTTTAAATGTCACAGATCTTACCCAGGCAAGATTGAAAAAAAAAAAGATCATTCATCATAGTCATGTCACAAACATGACTCCGTTTGGAAGGAAGCTATCTGAGGATGGGTGTCTCATTATCATGCTTTAGTTCTTCCTCACCTAATGCAGGTAGCTGTAGAGAATATGGAAGAACACCTTAATACTCACCCCTTGAGGAGAAAGCAGTGATTTTTTTTATGGTGCTCATAACTCATACCATCACTTTTATCTGTGGTAGGTCCATGTCAAAATTGGAGTAATTAAATGGAATGACAATCCTGTTAAATGTGTTCATGCCATTGCATTGGCAATAAAGCATATGCATATTTACAATTAAGGCTTGTCTTTCTCCTTAGCCATAGAGAATTGTGGCAACCATTAAGTTTCGTGGGCATAAGGATCCAAAAGGGTATTCATCAAAATAAAAACACCAGGTGGATGCTCTCAGGATTACAATGTCCTCTTATGTAATTATTATTTTTTTTTCACTGCATATTTTTTGACTGAATAATAATCACTTTTGCACTGAAAAAAAGCAGGATCAGCTAGTTTCAACTTGTTTTATCACACTTCCCCTTTTTAAATTTGCAAGGTGGCGTAGAACCATAACTGTTTATTCAGATAAAAGTATGTATCTGTTCCAGTTCTTAGCTTTCAAAGAGTAATAGACTCTTTCAAATACAGCACACTGAGCTTTTATTACAGTTGCTTTGGTGCTACAAAACACACCATTAAGATGCATATGGACGCTGTGGTTAAGTTCCTAAATTATCACTAGGAATCATCAGTATGATAGAGATAAAGGAGACTTGAAACCCAAGCAGTGAATTGACAGCCATCTTTAACCACTATGACCTAAGAATGACCCTGAGCTCTGCTGGATGCAGGAGTTAGATGTGTAGCAGAGCCCTGGAATCAGATAATCTAACAGGCTTGGAGGGCCCCACTGTGAGGCAACTGCAGAATCACTTGCAGGGTCTGATATACGTGTAGGTGACAAACAGCGATGCCAATTCCATGCTCTCTTCTTTTACATTTTGAAATGAAGTTCTGAGTATTTAACATTGACTTTAGCTGCTCTCTGCTTTGTAAAGATTCATAGAAGAACAATTAATAAGTTTTTATATTGTTTAAAGCATCCTAATTTGACCATGCCTTCAAATATTGGTCCTGTGTGTGTATACATTTTACAAATACACACATCAAGAATTAATTTTATAGCAATGTAACAATATATTCTAAAATGCTTAAAACCACACATTTTATTTTATTTTATTTTTTTGTCTTTTAATGCTGCACCCAAGGCGTATGGAAGCGCCTAGTCTAGGTGTCAAATCGCAGCTACCACTGCCGGCCTACACCACAGCTGCAGCAGTGCAGGATCCTTAACCCACCGAGCAGGGCCGGGGATTGAACCTGCATCCTCATGGATCCTGTCGGGTTTGTTACATCTGAGTCATGACAGGAACTCCCTCACATGGCATTTTATGGCCAAATGCCTTTGTTTTGTGTTTGGTAGCTCTTTATTCCTAAAGCTTGCTTACATTTTTAAATTTCTTGCTTAAATTTTTATAACTTGGTTAATAATGATAATTTAGGGGAAGCACCCATACCGAACTGCAGAATATGATTGTCATGCTCCTTTGTTGCAGAAATGCTAAGTGAAGCAGTTATTTTACTAAAGCAGAACTGTTAATAAGGGGACAGACATTTGGAGGAGCTGAGCAATAGGAATGCAGGTTACCTTACTAGATTTAAGTGACTAAAGTAGAGAATTTTGGGTTGTTTTCTCTTTTGTAACACTTCTTTTGCTAAGGATTCTCATGCATGAAAAATAGATACGTTTACATTAAAAAAAATAAATTATTTATACTATTAGCATGCATAATGACTCAAATGTTTACAATCAACCAGTGAAAATGCAAAGAGGATGATATCTGTACAATTTCCTCCAAGTGTAAAATGCATTTAAAAAAATTATTCACAAGCAGGAGTTCCCGTCGTGGCACAGTGGTTAACGAATCTGACTAGGAACCATGAGGTTGTGGGTTCGATCCCTGGCCTTGCTCAGTGGGTTAGGGATCCGGCGTTGCCGTGAGCTGTGGTGTAGGTTGCAGACGCGGCTCAGATCCCGCGTTGCTGTGGCTGTGGCGAAGGCCGGCAGCTACAGCTCCTGTTAGATCCCCTAGACTGGGAACCTCCATATGCCGCGGGTGCGGTCCTAGGTAAGGCAAGAAGACAAAAAAAAAAAAAATTCACAAGCAATAAATAATCATACAAATCCTGTTTCTCTGAAGTCTTTCTCATTTGCAGTTTTTCAAAGACCACTGCGGCTCATAAATAGATCCTGCATTTGGAATTTGTCAGAGTCACTTTAGAAGTTCCACTGGCAGCCCCACAGGACCTGGACTCTCAGGTCTTTTGGGGGTCTTTGACCCCGTGGCAGTGCTAAACACAAGACGGAGCTGGAGCTCCGACCCTGACTCCAATGGAAAAATGGAAAAAGCCTTCTGCCTCCTTTTGCAGTGCTGAAAATGGTAGAGGTTTTGAGTCAGATCTTCGCAAATACCAAATTTTAGCTGAATCACCTTCCCTCCAGGGCCATTATATGCCAGATTCAACTGTCAAATTGACTTTCAAGATTATGCTTTCCCCAGGATGGCATTCTATCATTATTATTTCTTGCTGTGCTTTTAATGAGAGAAACAGATAGTTATCTGCATACTCTAACTGGTAATGCTTTCTAATAATATTGTAATTTTAGTTTATATAATGTTCTCTGAGAAGTGTGGTGGGATCTGTGACTAAGGGAAGAGTATTACCTCCCTGGCTCTGTGACAAATGAGGATTTTAATCTGATTCATAACCTTTTACAAACAGCTCCATCGTGACGAGGCCACTGTATTTGGTGACCTATTCAATTTATTAATGTTCCACATTGGGTCTAAGTGCCTACAATGGGGAAATGACAAGTAAGTACCAGTAACCTCATTAACTTGGCTAACACTTCAAAACGGATGGCCTGGCATTATGGAAGTTTGCCTCATGGAAACCCTTCTACCTGAGGACGAAGATAATAAGACGCAATCAGCTGCTGCAGAGATATGTCTGTTCTGCCGCTTTGCTCATTTGCATACTCCCTAATGCTTTCTCTTTTATGTGAACTATCATTGGTACCCAAATGACTCCTCCCTCTAAATAGGATTCATCTTTGACTTGACTTGTGTATCACTTCAATTCTGTAATGCTTTGGGAAGTAGACTATTTCATTTCAGGAAGCAGAAACCATTTTGTTCATTTAAGAATAGATTTATTTATTTATTTATTTTTGCTTTTTAGGGCCACACCCGCAGCATATGGGGTTTCCCAGGCTAAGGGTCTAATCAGAGCTACAGCTGCCAGTCTATGCCACAGCCACAGCGATGTGAGATCTGAGCCACGACTGCAACCTACAGCACAGCTCACAGCAACGCCTGATCCTTAACCCACTGAGTGAGGCCAGGGACTAAACCTACAACCTCATGGTTCCCAGTCGGATTCGTTTCCACTGTGCCACGATGCGAACTCCAAGAAGAGATTTAAATATAGAGAACTTTGTTCTTATAAGTAAATTTGGAGTTGTGAGTGCAATGCTGGACCTTCAGAAGTGACTCCTAGAAATGCTGAAATGGCCTGAAAATTTAGCTGCTACTTGTTCAGAAAGTTAGGGAAATCAGGAGGCTGCCATGGAACTGTGGAATTCAAGAGCTCACCACAAAAACCTCACAAACCTGCTGACTGGACAATGGGACTATTTTGCAAAAAACCCCAGCATCTCCCCATCCCTAATCCTGCTTGTCAGCAGCAAGCAAAAGAAAAGCAGAGTGATTGTTCTCATCTCTTTTCCACCTTCCAGATCTCATGAAATCTCATCTATTTGTTGGGTCCTGATTGCAGAATTCTTGCTATGGTGGAATGTGGGGAGATCTGTTTTTGAGCTTTCCAGTCTCAGCACAAGTGGAAGGCACCCTTGAGGGGAGCTGAAATGGATGTTGATTGCTAATCATTTCCAGCTCACAGTCTAAAGCGATGAAAACAGGATAGGAAATCCATGGGGTCTCTTTCTCTTCCTGATGTTCTTTGATTTTCATTTAGACAAGTGAATTTTTTCCACTTATGTAGTAAAAATAAGGATGATTTCTACAATATTTTTCTGCTTGTCTGAAATAGCTTGGCACCTTCACAGCCCCTTTCCCAGGTGTGATAATCTGGGAAAGAGTCTACATCTTCCATCTTCTATTCCAACCAGTTGCCCCTGATTTCTCCAGTGACTCCCACTTGTTTTTGTCTCACTCTGTGCCCATTCCCCTCAATTTATAGCTTCAGTGGGATTGTGTTGCTTGGTCTCAGCTTTCTTTCTGGAAACTAACTTGGAAGCTTCCTTGTTCTAGGCTCATGAGCCAGAGGAAACCTTAAGGAAATGCCCACTCCTGTTCTTCTAGCCCTAGCCTGGATGTCACAGAGACCCCCAGTTATTCAGGAGGGAGTTGGGCCAGTAGCAGTTATGTGACTGAAATAGTCAACTATTTTTTTTTTTTGTTATAAAAATTTCAAACAGAGCTAGATAAGTCAGTTGAGCGAATGGAAACATTTAAAGACTGCATTTATTTCCCATTGTTGAGCTGCCCTGACTTTGCTGGAATTGGGACCTAGCATAGCACAGTCACAGAGTAGGCGTACAATATTAATAGAATTAATCGCAGAATTTAATAGACAAGAAGTCACGTTTTCAGAAGTCATTCGTGTATTTTGACAGGTAAGAGTTATGCTTTAAGTTTATGCATCTTTCTTTGCAGCGCAAACCTTACAAAGTGCTATGCTGTCAAGCCATCTCACTATTCATTGTGGCTTAATTACAAAAGGGAGAGATCAAGCTACAGATCAGTCAGAGCGCTTCATGTAATTTATTGACTCACACAGCTGAAAGGCCAGGGAAAATCTTCAAAGGCAGCTGTTCAGGGCTCCCATGTTGTCATTAGAATCTGTCTTCTTTTTACTTCCAGTGGTTAATATGGCTGCCTTCTGCTGTATTCAGTTCTTTGTTAGGCTATGCAAGACACTTACAAGCAACGACGAGAACTCATTAACCAATATCAAACCCAGTGAGAAAGAGTTCACTTCCCTGTAGCCAAACAGAAGCCTGAACCTCCTCAGCCCTTACTGGCCTGATTTCGGTGATGTACCCATTTGGGAACCTGTCAGTGGTGGGGGAGATGGGATGCTCAGATTGATTTGGTGTTAAACTCCTCTCCCAAATCCAGAGGTAGAATCAGCTTCTTCATAGATTGAGAATGAGGCTGGAGTGGATCCTCAAATGGAAAGTTAGGAATTGTTATCATAGGAAGCAGAGATGGAGGCAGCAAAAGCAGCACATGTCCACCACAGACAGAAAACAAGCTACCTCTACCAAGAAGATCCTGTGTCTCCAGAAACTTAGAGAGGAAATATGAAGTCAAAAGCCATCCTGAAATTTCTGGTTGTGCTTCAGTGTTCTGAGCCACAGATCCAGTTGGCTCCCTTTTAAAAAATACGTTAAAAAAATTAAACTATAGTTGATTTACAGTGTTGTGCCAGTTTCCGCTGTACGCTGCTTGGCTCTTTGAAATCACTCCCACCCCCTTTTATCCCCATGAAACAAGTGAAAGCTGAGAGTCAGCTTTAAGAACATTAGTCCAGAGTCAAACGGAGGTGGCCCTTGGTGGAATACACCCTGCAGTTCTCAAGAGTGATTCAAGATTCTGGGCATTATTTATCTGGGCTTCCGTTTCTAATTTAAAATCGTTTTTAAAAGTTCCCATTACGGCTCAGCAGTAATGAACCTGACTAGTATCAATGGGTTTGATCCCTGGCCTTGCTCAGTGGGTTAATGATCCAGCGTGCCGTGAGCTGTGATTCAGGTTGCAGATGCTGCTTGGATCCTGCATTGCTGTGGCTGTGGTGTTGGCCACAGCTATAGCTCCGATTGGACCCCTTGCCTGGAAACTTCCATATGCCACAGGTTCGACCCTAAAAAGACCAAAAACGAGGAGTTCCCGTCGTGGTGCAGTGGTTAATGAATCTGACTAGGAACCATGAGGTTGCGGGTTCAATCCCTGGCCTTGCTTAGAGGGTTAAGGATCCGGCGTTGCCGTGAGCTGTGGTGTAGGTCGCAGACGTGGCTCGGATCCTGCATTGCTGTGGCTGCGGTGTAGGCCAGTGGCTACAGCTCCAATTAGACCCCTAGCCTGGGAACCTCCACGTGGCACGGGTACGGCCCTAAAATGACAAAAGGAAAAAAAAAAAAGACCAAAAAAGAAAAAAAAATGTTTTTACACAGAGTTCCTGTTGTAGCTCAGTAGTAAAGAACTTGACTAGTATCCATGAGGATGTAGGTTTGATCCCTGGCCCCACTCAGTGGGTTAAGGATCTGGCATTGTGAGCTGTGGTGTAGGTTGTAGATGCAGCTCGATCTGGCATTGCTGTGACTATTTTAGGCAAGCAGCTGCAGCTCTGATTCAACCCCTAGTCTGGAAACTTCCATATGACTTCAGGTGTGGCCCTAAGAAAAATTGTTTTTACAATAATGTAATATTTAAAAAATTCAAACATACACAATGTAGAGAGGTGGTGCAAAGAACCCCCATAAACTCACTACTCAAATCTAGATAGATTTCATCATTTTCTTCTTCTGTTATCTCCTTTTCCCACTTTGCTGAAATATTTTAAAGGAAATCCCAGGTATCATGCCATTTTATACCTACCTACCTCAATATCAAATGTCCTTTTCTAATAGCCTTGTTTTGTTATTGTTATTTAGTACAAATAGGGGAATGGTTCAGATATTAATCCATTAGGGGCATAAGGAGCTTAAACTCTTTTTTCCTAAAACCACAGAAATGAAATAGCACCTCTGACCCGGTACCAGGCCTAAAGAGAATTCACAATACTGAAAGATTACAGCATTACAAGCAATAAGAAAGGAATTTAAAAAAATAGATGTATTCTAGACCTACATGGTTAGGACTTTGGCTGGCTCCTTGTTGAAGCAGTTTAGACATTTGAAAGGTAGTTGCCAGGTTTGTGGTTCTGCTCATTTTTTGTTTGTTTTGTTTAATTTTTATTTTATATTGGAGTATAGTTGATCTACAATATTGTGTTAATTTCAGGTGTACAGCATGGTGATTCAGTTGTTACATATACATATACCCATTTTTTTAGATTATTTTCCTATATAGTTGTTACAGGATATTGAGTAGAGTTTCCTTTGCTATATAGTAGGTCCTTGTTGATTATTTATATAAAGTAGTGTGTGTATGTTAATCCCAAACTTCTAATTTATCCCTCCTCCACCTCTCCCCTTTGGTAACTATAAGTTTAATTTTTTAATTAAAGTATGGTTGATTTACAATGTTGTGCCATTTCTGCTATAAAGCAAAGTGACACAGTGATATATATATTCTTTTCTTCATATTATCCTCCATCATGTTCTATCTAGAGAAATTGAATATAGTTTCCTGTGCTATACAGTAGGATCTCATTGCTTATCCATTCTAAATGTATTATTTGGCATCTACTAACTCCAAACTCCCAGTTAATCCCACTCCCTCCCTCCCTCCCCCTTGACAACCACTAGTCTGTTCTGTATATCCATGAGTCTTGTTTCTGTTTTGTAAATAAGTTAATTTGTATCATTTCTTTAGATTCCACACATGGGTGATATCATATGATATTTGTCTTTCTCTGACTTACTTCACTTAATATGATAATCTCTAGGTCCATCCATGTTGCTGCAAATGGCATTATTTCATTGTTTTTCATGACTGAGTAATATTCCATTGTATATGTGTACCAAATCTTCTTTATCCACTCCTCTGTTGATGAACATTTAGGTTGCTTTCATGTCTTGGCTATTGTAAATAGTGCTGTGGTGAACGTTGGGGTGCATGTATCTTTTCAAATTAGATAGATGCCCAGGAGTGGGATTGCTGGATCATATGGTAATTCTATTTCAAGTTTTTTAAGGAACCTCCATGCTCTTCCCCATAGTGGTTGTACCAATTTACATTCTTATCAACAGTGTAGTAGGGTTCCCGTTTCTCCACACTCTCTCCAGCATTTATTGTTTTTGTTTTTTTTGTTTTTTGCTTTTTTTTAGGGCCACACCCACAGCATATGGAGGTTTCCAGACTTGGGGTTTAATCAGAGGGAGCTGTAGCTGCCCACCTACACCACAACCACAGCAACTTGGGATCCAAACTGCGCCTACGACTTAACACCACAGCTGACGGCAATGCCAGATCCTTAACCCAGTGAGCGAGGCCAAGGATCAAACCTGCAACCTCATGGTTACTAGTCGGATTCATTTCTACTGGGTCACAATGGAAACTCCTCTTGTTTGTAAACTTTTTGATGATGGCCATTCTGACTGTGTGAGGTGATACCTTATTTTAGTTTTGATTTGCATTTCTCTAATAATTAGTGATATTAAACATCTTTACATGTGCCTTTTGGCCATCTATATGTCTTCTTTGGAGAAATGTCTATTTAGATCTGCCTGTGTTTTGATTTCTTTTTATATTGAGTTGCATGAGCTGTTTGTATATTTTGGAGATTAATCCTTTGTTGGTCACTTTGCAAATATTTTCTCCTGTTCTGTGGGGTGTCTTTTCATTTTGTTCATGGTTTCCTTTGCTGTGCAAAAGCTTTTAAATTTAATTAGGTCCCATTTGTTTATTTTTGTTTTTGTTTTTATTTTTTATTTTTATCTATTTATTTTCTTTTTTGGCTGCCCTGTGGCACATAGCGTTCTGGGCCAGAGACTGAATCTGAGCCAGAGCTGCAACCTACACCACAGATGTGGCAATGTGGATTTTTAACCTATTGCGCCGGGCTGAGTGACTGAACCCATGTCTCTGCAGCTGCAGAGACGCCATTGATCCTGTTGTGCCACAGTGGGAACTCCTATTTTTATTTTTATTACTTTAGGAAATGGATCCAAAAAGATATTGCTGCAATTTATGAAGGAGTGTTCTGCCTATGTTTTCCTTTAAGAGTTTTTTAGTATCTGGTCTTAGATTTAGGTCTTTAATCCGTTTTGATTTTGTTTTTTATATGGTGTTAGAGAATGTTCTAATTTTACTCTTTTTTTTTTTTTTTTTAAATGGCCACACTCTTGGCATATGGAAGTTCCTGTGCCAGGGATTGAATATGAGCCATAGCTGTGACCTACACCAGAGCTGTGGCAGTGCTGGATCCCTTAACCCATTGCCCAGGGCCAGAGATTTAACTTGTGCCTCTGCAGTGACTTTAGCCATTTCTGTCGGAGTCTTAATCCACTGTGCCACAGGAGGAACTCCTCTGATTTCATTCTTTTACATGTAGCTCTCCAGTTTTCACAGCATCACTTACTAAAGAGACTGTTTTTTTCTCCATTGTATAGTCTTGCCTCCTTTGTTGGCTCTGATTATCTTTAACAGTTGTCTTTTAATTAGGGAATTCGTTTTCTTATTTGAGATTTCAACATAATTGTTTTGTAGAAATTGATTTCCTTAGAAAACGACTAATAAAATGAATGTAAAACTCAAAGTTTAAAAAAAATGTCATTAGTGCTATCTTGAGTTTGAGCATAGGAACCCCAATCTGGTTAGCTAGAACATTTTCTTATGTGTAGTTTGACATGTGGGGACAGCCAAGTTACAAAAGAATCTTGTGGTTAGAATTCTTATGCTAAAATATTCAATGGGGAGTGTTGTCAGAAAGATTATAAATCACAGTTTAGACATGTGGTTTAGGAGTATCTCTTTGAGCAAAATATCTGGTACAGTTTCTACATAGTTGCCAGTGAACCTTATTCCCTGAACCTATAATTCAGAAGATCCCAGGAGGCTTTGATCTCGGCAGCATTTCCATTGCTATTGATCAAGGTGAAACAAGACAGAGGTGGAAAGAGCAGCTGGAAATAGGTATTGATTTATTCATTTGATAAATACTTAAGGAGTTTCTATCGCATGCCAGGCACTGTGCTAAGTACTATGGGTAAATTAAATAAGAAATGACAAGGACCCTGGTTACAAGTAGCTTATAGTCTACACAAAGTAGAACATGAAGTGTCATAAAAGGAATATGGGACCTTTGCTGGGGAAGAGATTTCTTACCTCCAGATTCTAGTATCTAAGACAGCTGCATGGCAGAGAGATGGCAGTTGAAATGAGCTGGTGAGTATATTTTGGATTTGGACATGCAGACATGGGCAGGAAAGAAAATAAAGGCTCTGCTCTGGGAACCTCCATATGCCGCGTGTGCGACCTTAGATAAGGCAAAAAGACAAAAAAAAAAGGCTCTGCAGGCCATTAAGAGCCATTATAGCATTTACATAAGAGCCATAGGAAGGCTGCTCATGGTTCTTTGGCATGCGGACAAACAAGTGGTATTGCTGTTTGTCAACTTATGTCATATGTTACTTATGTATTATGTGCAAGTCATATATTAATAATTGTACAAAGGACAAAAGAAATTACATGTCAAATATTCTGGTGCTATATTTGATTAGTATTCTGTGAGTATGTTGTAGCTTTTCTTCTGTAACTCTTTGAAAATTTTTGGGATTGAATAGGGAACAAGGTATTGTTTCTACTATTCTTTAATGTGAAATAACTTTAATTCATAAATCTTTAACACCCTCTCCACAAGTAAAATACACAAAAAGTATATATAAAAGAGGACAAGATATAATAAACAGCAATGATTAAGTTCTGTCTGTTTTATCTCGTTTCTCTTGAATCTGTTATCCTTATGTTTTTGGTGTCACTATCCAATTCCAGGTCAGTAGTTCTCATCTAGAACTCCCTGCCTTTAGCTCTGTTCTCGTCTACTCCATTCAGCATCCAAGAGAGTGATAGTTCTAAAACACCAATCTGGTAATACTCTCTTTGCTTAAGTACCAACAACTTCCATGGCACTGCATTTCTCTTAGGATATAATTCAAATTTCATTACAAGATCATCCTCCATGATCATTTGATCAGGGCTGATGTGTGTGGTTAAAGAGTATCTAATATAATATAAGCAGCTGAAAAAAAATACTCGAGTATTATGTTACAACCTAGTAAACAGTAGTAGATATCACATGATAATACATTTACTCTGACTATATTTTGTTTAATATTTTTCTTATCCTATTTCTTACATGAACTATTTAGCTGAAGCTTACTTTATGGAACAGATGAATTCTTTCCTCTGTAAAGTGAATTTCTTCTTCTTTTTTTTTTTTGCTTGTGAATTTCTTCATTTTAAGTCCTTTCCATGCTAGATCTCATTATAGAATTAGAAACTGATCCTTCTGTAAGGACTGTTGACCTTGAGATTTTAAAATATTTTACTTTCTAAATCAACTATAATGAAAAAAATTTTAAATGTTAAAAAATTTAACTTTCAAACAAGAAGTTAAATATTAATTTTATTCAAGTTTTAATATATAAACTTATATATACTTAATCTATGCATTTAAATAGGTTAGGTTTATTTCTATTTTTGATACAGTGAAATAAAGGTTATTCTAGAAAGATGCCAGTGACTTTATTGAATATAATACAGCACAATGAATAATCTTCATCATAAATCAACTTCCAAATCTCAATAATCTACAGCAGGATGGCTGTGGTTTTTATGTTCTGTTTCTTGGTGACTTTAGAAAACACAAATTAATCTGGGCAAAAGAGGGAGTGAATTACAGAAAAAAGCCAATATAATGATTTAAAATTGATAATGACTTTAATAAATGGGATCCTAAATTTACTGACCCTTTTTCAAAGGGAGATAAAGTGAAAAGAAAGTAATATCAAAAAGATGTTACTGGAGTTCCCATTGTGGTTCAGTGGGTTAAGGACCTGACATTGTCTCTGTGAGAGTGAGGATGTGGGTTTGGTCCCTGGCCTCAGTAAGTGGGTTAAGGATCCGGAGTTAAGGTGCAGCTCAGATCCGGTGTTACTGTGGCTGTGGTGTAGGACTGCAGCAGCAGCTTTCATTTGACCCCTAGCCCGGGAATTTCCATATGCCATGGGTATGATCATAAAAAAGGAAAAAAAATGTTCCTAATCATAGGCTAGGCCAAGAGGTACTGAACTTTTGAACAGTCTGCTGGGTTGATGCGCTCATTCATTTATTCATTCAAATGCTTATTCAACAGTTTGTTCAGAAATATTAAGGGTTTCTCCATACCAGGCACAGTAAACAAGCCCTGGGGATATAACAGCAAAGTCAAAGTTCTGACTCTCTTAGAATTTTCAGTCTAGTGTGGGGGTGGGTGGGATGGGTAGGTGGAAATAGACAATAAATAAGTACATAATAAGTAAGAAAATTAATTAATTATTTTTTTTGGCTATGTCCGGGGCACGTGGAAGTTCCTGGGCCAGGAACTGAACCCCCGCCATAGCAGCAACCCAGGTCACTGCAGTAACAATGCAGGATCCTTAACCTACTGCTCCAGGAGAGAACTCCAGAAAGTTAATTTTCTATAGATGTGAATAACATTACAGAATTAAGATGGTGGGAGGTGGTTGGAGGCTGCAGGGGCTGTGGTTATTTTTATATAGGTTGGTGGGGAAAAGACTTTTTAAAGACACTGCAGAGACTTTTATGGTGAGAAAGAGCCAGCTAGATAAAGGACTGGGAGAAGAGTGTTTCTGGTTGAGGGGGTAGTAAATGTGAAGGCATGGAAGTAAGAATAAATTTGGCATATGTGCAAGAAAATCAGGGACAAGGAGGGAGCTGTGAGGCAGATACGGAAAAGATCACACCAGGATATGTAGACAATAATAAAGAGTTAGGATTTTTATTTTAAATCAAATTGTTGAAAATTTGCTATGCCAAATACTGTCTTCCAGGAGTTCACAGTTTAGCAGAAAAGACTGGCCTGTTAAGAAATAATGCCAAGTCAATGGGGTAACTTCGGAAATCCTAGTTAATTTCTACCTCTTATCAGCGTTTCTCAGTTCTGGCAAAGCTGAGAAAGAAACTACATATGCCTGGATGACATCCCCAAAATTTCTGCTCTTTATTGAACTGAGCTGATGTTGGGCCTCTATGTGTTTAAGAAGCCGTGTAGGTGATTCTAATGCCATTAATGTGGTGAACTACTGCTGAGGACAAAGGCTTGATTCCAGTGGGCAGACGTTGGTGGTTTCTAGGCAGGTTCACCAAGAAACCACCAGGATAGCGCTCTGGAAAGTTTCCTTGAAGATCAAGCATGGAATCTAACAGCTTATATAATGTCCAAAAGTTCATGTTCATAAAGAAATGTGTTCAGGGGATTATCATAGATCCCAGAGCAGGTAGCTTGATGAGTCTTGTGTAGAGAAAAAAAAAATTGAAAAAGTAGCTTTTCAGTAGAAAAAGGATACAAGAAGAAAATCAAAGGTAACATACATATTTTAGAAGAGAAATAAAAATGAAGCTGTCAGGTTGACAGTTAAATTATTGAGTCCCAATGGTTAGCCATTATTTGATGTTCTAAGTAGTGTGAGAAATCTGCCCTACAGCAAGGGAGGAACAAAGGGAACTATACAAATGCTGGCTTTTAAAAAATGGAACCTTGGCAGATGCTGTCTTCTGCAATCTAGTGATTCATCCCATTATCTGTAGGACTGTTCTTGGTACCTTCACTCAAAATAAATAACAGGGTTTATCAGTCTTTCTTTTTCTCTTACTGTGTACTCTGAGAAAGCCAAGGCAGTGACAAATTGTATTTGCGTCAGTGTTATAATCCAAAGTTAAAATTGGGGTACTACTAACTCCACTTACCAAAAATGTTAATAATAACACATCTCAGTGACTTGGAAAAATGAGAGGCAACATGTTAAGACTTACTTAAAAAAAAAAAAAAGAGGCAGATTGGGAGTTCCTATTGTGGCTCAGCAGTAAGGAACCTGCTAGTATCCATGAGGATGCAAGTTTGATCCCTGGCCTTGCTCAGTGGGTTAAGGATCTGGTGTTGCTGTGAGCTGTGGTGTAGGTTGCAGACGTGGCTTGGATCCAGTGTTGCTGGGGCTGTGGTGTAGGCCGGCAGCTGAAAGACTTACTGTTTTCTTTAGACTCTGTGAACAGCAGAATTGAATAAGGTATGCATAATATATTGAGTTGATCCTCATATCTCAATTTAGCACACACGCTAACGTTATCACTGCTGAATTGTATGGGTGTGGGTGTGTGCACTTGCATGGATATTTGTAAATGTTTTTTTTTTTTTTTTGTCTTTTTGCCTTTATGTGGAGCCGCACCTGTGGCATATGGAGGTTCCCAGGCTAGGGGTCTAATAGGAGCTGTAGCTGCCGGCCTTCGCCACAGCCACAGCAACGTGGGATCCGAGCCACGTCTGCAACCTACACCACAGCTCACGGCAACGCTGGATCCTTAACCCACTGAGCAAGGCCAGGGATCGAACCCGCAACCTCATGGTTCTTAGTCGGATTCGTTAACCACTGAGCCACGAAGGGAACTCCTGTAAATGGTTTGAACTATTAAAACTTATGTCTTGTTTATTCTATTTGTATTTCATATTTTCTGTATTACTCTACTTAATAGTTTCTCCTTTTTATATATTTTTAATTTTTTACAGTTCACCAAGTTACCTTTGTGAAAATCTATTAAGGAGATGTCAACAAATAGTGAGCCTCTAATCTATTACCATTATACTGCTCTAATCTTATCCTTCTTTAACTTAGAGACCATTCCAGTTGTCTGTGGAATTAAATATATACTTTTTTCCAGATGAGCTTTAGGACAATGATTTCTAAACTTTTGGATTTCATGTACTTGTAAAATTTTAAAATAAAGCAGAGGAACTCATATGGTTGCAAATGTGTTATTTTCCCAAATAAGGCCATTAAGGAAAATAAATACCATCTTGTAGAATCATCAATTCATTAAAAAAAGGTTAACTCTAAAAAAGTAAGAAATAACTGCTTTAAATGTTCCTCTAACTCTAAAACTCTATTTTATTTTATTTTAATTAATTTATTTTTTTAGGGTCACACCTGTGGCATATGGAGGTTCCCAGGCTAGCGATCTAATCAGAGGGAGCTGTAGCTGCCGGCCTACACCACAGCCACAGCAACGCAGGATCTGAGCAGCATCTGGAGCCTACACCACAGCTCACGGCAATGATGCCAGATCCTTAACCCACTGAGCAAGGCCAGGGATCAAACCTGCATCCTCATGGATGCTAGTCAGATTCGTTAATTGCTGAGCCAAGATGGGAAATCCCTAGAGCTCTATTTTAAGTGCTTGTTGTATAGAGATGATAGTTGCCTATCCACGTTCCTTTGTAATTATTGCCACCATACTTAGTACAGTGCTAAATACATAGGAGATGCCCAGGAAATATTTTTAAACTGGCATTTTGCTTTGTTTAGATTCACATGATACCTGACACAGCTGTAACTTCTGTTAAAGGTTTATTGAATAAGTCAGTGAATAAATGAATGAATGTTCTTTGTTAGTATATCCAGAGATTTCAGACACTGATTCTAAGTAGTCTGAGTGGGTAAATCATGGATTCTTCTTTATGTCTGTCATTATGCTGCTGAAAATAGCTATAATGGAATAGCTGTTAATAGAAATATAAATTTTGATCACAAATGGTTGTGTTTTGTTATTACTTAGCTTGTCTTATGTAGGTAATTTTTATTTTTATTTTTTGCTTTTTAGGGCCATACCTGCAGCATATGGAAGTTTCCAGGCTAGGGATCGAATTGGAGCTGTATCTGTTGGCCTACACCACAGCCACAGCAACTTGGGATCCAAGGTGCGTCTGCAACCCACACCACAGCTCACAGAAATGCCGGATCCCTATCCCACTAAGTGAGGCCAGGGATAGAACCTGCATCCTCATGGATATTAGTTGGATTCGTTTCCGCTGCGCCGCAATGGGAACTCCTAATTTTTAATAAGTACTTAACATTTTTCCATTTTAATTTTTATTGTTGTGCTTGACTGTGAACTGATCAATCTATTTATTTATTTAATGGGTTTTATCTATCTATTTATTTATTTTATTTATTTTTTTGGTCTTTTTAGGGCCATATCCCCAGCATATTGGGGTTCCCAGGCTAGGAGTCAAATTGGAGCTGCTGTTGCTGGTCTATGCCACAGCTACAGCAACGCCGGATCCAAGATGCGTCTGTGACCTACACCACAGCTAAAGGCAACACCGGATCCTTAACCCATTGAGTGAGGTCAGGGTTTGAACTCGTGTCCTCATGGATCCTAGTCGGGTTCATTACTGCTGAGCCACAATGGGAACTCCCAGTTTGCTTTTTTATTCTATTCACTGGTTTGTTCTATTTGTTTAGATTCTACACATAAGTGATATTATTTATATCTGATGTCTTTCTCTGTCAGATTTATTTCACTTAGCATAATGCTCTCCAAGTCCATCCATGTTGCTGCAAAGCACAAAATTTCATTCTTTCTTATGGGTGAGTGATAGTCTATTGCATATGTATACGTGTGTATATATATTACATTTTCTTTATTTATCTGTTAACGGACACTTAAGTTGCTTCCATATCTTGGCAATTGTAAATAATGCTTCTATGAACATAGGGGTGCATAATATGTTTCCCAATTAGTGCTTTTTGTTTTTTTCAGATATATACCCAGGAGTGAAATTGCTGAGTCATATTGTAGTTCTATTTTTAGTTTTTTGAGACACCTCCATACTGTTTTACTCAGTGGCTGCATCAAATTACATTCCCACCAACCGTGTAGGAAGGTTCTCTTTTCTCTACATTCTCGCCAACATTTGTTACCTGTGTTCTTTTTGATGATGACCATTCTGACAGGTATGAGGTGATATCTCATTGTGGTTTTGATTTGCATGTCCTTGATGATTAGTGATGCGAGCATCCTTTCATGTACTTGTTGGCCATCTGCATTTCCTTTTTGGGAAAATGTCTGTTCATTTCTTCTGCCCATTTTTAAATCCTATTGTTTGGTTTTTTGATGTTGAGTTGTATGAACTGTTTATATATGTTGGATATTAACTCCAGCAGCTTTTTTATCTTTCATTTATTCCAGTCTATCCCCTAAGTACTCTAATTTTTTCTTTAACTACCCAACACTTTGACATTGATATAAAAGTTCAAGTAACTTCTTATGGAAATGATATGTGTGTTTAAATGTTTCCCGGTCCTGCTCTGATCTGTGCTGCATACTTGTATTGACTGCTAAATTGGATACAAGGGACTTAGCTCATTACTCTTTCATTGGAAGTTATAACAATTAGGGTCAAGAAATCACAAAGGGATATAGTTTGATCCCCAATTTTTGAAAAAGGTATAAAAGTAGTATTGGTTTACTGAAGATATTCAAATTATACAGAAATATTTAATGAAAGAAGTTCCCTCCTTGGGAGTTTCCTTGTGGTGCAGTGGGTTAAGGATCTAGCATTATTGCTGCAGCAGCTTGGGTTGCTGCTGTGGTGTGGGTTCAGTCCCTGGCCTGGGAACTTCCACATGCTGTGGACACAGCAAAAAAAAAAAGAAGTTCCTCCCTAACACCCGCTTTCCCTATTTCAAGGGAAAACTCTTGCTAACAGTTTGGTGTTTTATCCTGATAAACACCCACACACATACCAGTTTTCATACAGTTAGGCTTTTAAAAATTGTAGTAAAAAAAGTAACAAAATTTACCATTTAAACTGTTGTTAAGTATACAGTTCAGCAGTATTAGGTATATTTGCATTGTTGTGCAACAGATCTCTAGAACTTTTCATCTTGCAAAACTAAAACTCTATATCCATACAAGTCCCCATTCCTCCCCCCACCAATAACTACCATTCTACTTTGTGTTTCTATGAATTTGGCTACTTTACACATTTTTATAAAACAAAAATACAATCAACATAATCTACTGTTAGATAATTTGCTGTTTTTTTTTGTTTTTGTCTTTTTGCCTTTATGTAGAGCTGCACCCGCGGCATATGGAGGTTCCCAGGCTAGGGGTCTAACAGGAGCTGTAGCCGCTGGCCTTCACCACAGCCACAGCAACGTGGGATCTGAGCCGCGTCTGCAACCTTCACCACAGCTAATGGCAACGCTGGATCCTTAACCCACTGAGCAAGGCGAGGGATCGAACCCACAATCTCATGGTTCCTAGTCGGATTTGTTAACCACTGAGCCATGAAGGGAACTCTGATAATTTGCTGTTTTTATTGGACCTTGTATGAAGAACTTTCTTCCATGTCTCCATCTTTTAAAAAGAAAAATTTGCTTGCAGTTTCCAATGCACCGATTTTTTTTAGGATTATAAAAATATTGCATTTTCATTACGATATGTTTAGAAAATATTGAGAATGATTAAGAACCAGAAAAAAAAATCACCTACATTATCCTCAACCTAGAAACTACCACTGCTGTTATTTTGGCCCTGTTCCTTTAGATCTTTTTTTAATTCACTTTCCTCTCTCCATTCGAATTTAGATCATAAAACACGTACAATTTTGTTATTTTATTATTATTATTTTTATTGAAGCGTAGTTACAATGTTGTGTTAGTTTCTGGTGTTCTTTTGTACAACAAAGTGATTCTGTTATACATACATAAAAATATTCAGTTATACATAATACTTAAAAAAGAATATATATATGAAGAACATATTTTATTTTTTATGTTCTTTTCCTATGATATGCAGTAGGACCTTGTTGTTTATATACAGTAGTTTATAACTGCTAAGCTCAAACTCCTAATTTATCCCTTCCCCACCCTCTTTCTCCTTTAGTAACCATAAGTTTGTTTTCTATGTCTGCGATCCTGTTTCTGTTTTGTAAATAAGTTCATTTGTTTTATATTTTAAGTTCCACATATATGTGATATCATATGGTTTTTGTCTTCCTCTGTCTTAGTTCATTTAGTATAGTAATCTCTAGGTCTATCCTTGTTGCTACAGATGGCATTATTTCATTCTTTTTAGTGTTTGAGTAATATTCCATTATATGTATATACACCACATCTTCTTTATTCATTCATCTGTTGATGGACATTTAGGTTGTTTCCATTTTTTTTTTTTTTTAATTTTATTGGAGTATAGCTGATCCACAATGTTGTATAATTTTATTGGAGTATAGCTGATCCACAATGTTGTATTAGTTTCAGGTTTACAGCAAAGTGAATCAGTCATACATATAAATATACCCATTCTTTTCCCCATATAAGTTATTGAAAACCATTGAGTAGATTTTCCTGTTCTATACAATAGGTTTACTTCTATGTCTTAGCTACTGTAAATAGTGCTGCTGTGAACATTGTGCTGCATATATCTTTTCAAATTAGGATTTTCTCCAGATTTATGTCCAGGAGTGGGATTGCTAGATCATATGGCAGGCAATTCTGTTTTTAGTTAATTTTTTTTTGGGTCTTTTTAGGGCTACACCTGTGGCATATGGAGGTTCCCAGGCTAGGGGTCTAACAGGAGCTGTAGCCGCTGGCCTACACCACAGCCACAGCAATGCCAGATCCGAGCTGCGTCTGCAACCTACACCACAGTCATGGCAACACCAGATCCTTAACCCACTTAGGGAGGCCAGGGACCAAACCCACAACCTCATGGTTCCTAGTCGGATTTGTTTCCACTGCGTCACAACGGGAACTCCCCTTGCAGACTTTTTAATGGTGGACATTCTGACTGGTGTGAGGTGATACCTCATCATAGTTTTGATTTTCATTTCTCTAACAATTAGTGATATTGAGCATTTTTTCATGTGCCTATCCGCCAACTCTGTGTCTTCTTTGGAGAAATGTCTGTTTAGATCTTCTGCCCACTTTTTGATTGGGTTATTTGTTTGCTGGTTTTTTTTGCTGTTGTTATTAAGTACTATAAGCCACAGCTTTTTATTTTTATTTTTTTGCTGCATAATGGGTACAGGGGAGTTCCCAGGCCAGTGACTGAACTGCAGCTTACACCACAGCTGTGGTAATGCTGGATCCTTAACCTGCTGTGCCACAGCAGGAACTCCATGTGCCAAAGTTTTTGAGTTTGATCAGGTCCTGACACATCCAATTTTATATTCTACCTTTTTCATTTAGCATTATATCATAAGTGCTTTGGCTTTTCACTTAAAATTATCTTGTATACATACTTTTTACATAGTGGTAAAAATTTCCATTCTTTCTATTACCGTATTTTCTTTAAGCATTCCATTTGTTGGGCTTTTAGATTGTTTTTCTAGTACTTTGTTATCATAAACAGCTATGGCACATCTTTGGGGGTAGTCAACATCTGCATTACTTTCTAAGGGTAGACTCCCAGGAGTAGTAATACTAAGTCAAAGGGTGAGATTATATAGAAGGCTCCTTGATTCATATGACCAAATTGCTTTCCAGAAAAGACCAATTTGTTTTCCAAAATGAAGTGAGCATAAATGTCCTTTTCACTGCACTCTAACCAGTCCTGGGAATGAAAATAAATTTCAACACTTTTCATTTTGATTTTTGAAGATGGCATTTCATCATTTTTGACTATTTTAAAATATAGAGATTGTTTTCTCCTCCACTTTTTCTTTTTATACTTACACACATATTTTATGTTTTTTAAAAAATCAAATCCTTGCATAGACTCTGGAACATATGGGAAGAAAGCTAATAAATTTAGGATCTAGGATTCTTAGATATAAATAATTTGCCTAGCTAACTAATGGTGTTATATTATGAGTAATTTTTGTAGCTGGAACAGAATTCTTATGTATCAGATTGCAAATATTGTTAAATTACACCTCTACCACTGTTTCTATAGAAAAGAAAATGGAATATAGAGATCAAAAAGTAGAAAAGCCATCTGAAATGGCACTACTAGGAAAATTTTGCGTAAATTCCTACAATAAAGAAGCTAGTGAAACTAAGTTTTATTGTGAAGTAAGGAACAAGTAGTTTTATTTAAGTGGGTGAAAACATTTCCATTTAATTTTAATGCCTTTAAATGATGCGTCTCCTACTGTTAATAGCAGTAATCCCCATGGAGAGTAACGTTCTCGTTAAAGTCATAATAGATCTCTGTTCACTCATTTAACAGCTTGAAGGTACACTTTTAGACAGTAGAATGGTAATTAATCTTTGCTGAAATATTTCTTCAATTACTTGTGGAAAAGCAGGATTTTTGTAAGGGTAACATCACAGTTGGTGGACCTGTGTCATCACTACTATACGGTTTAAAGGAACTTAAAAATTTTAAATTAGAGATTACTGTTTGCTAATTAGCAGAGTCATCTTTACCAAGTAATTTTTTTCTTTACAATTGTAAAGAAAGGGCTTATCTTTGGGCTATGCAAAGAAATATATGTCTTTACATATGTTTCTCATTGAAAATTTATGTCAGCTATTACAACATCGTAAGTCAACTATACCCCAATACAATTTTAAAAAAGGAAATTTATGTCAAAATATTATTCTGGGAGTTCCTGTCAGGAAGCAGCGGAAAAGAATCTGACTAGGTTCCAGGAGGACTCAGGTTTAATCCCTGGCCCTACTCAGTGAGCTAAGGATCCCGCATTGCTGTGAGCTGTGGTGCAGGTTGCGGACACGGCTTGGATCTGGCATTGCTGTGGTGTAGGCCGGCAGCTGCAGCTCCAATTTGACCCCTAGCTTGGGAATATCCATATGCTGTGGGTGCAGCCCTAAAAAAACAACAAAAAAATTTATTCTGATATTTATCAAAAGTGTTTTAATATACTAAAAGTTTAATTTATATTCCATGGCCAATAATTTTAGTTATAATCGAAGAACATATTTCTATCAAATTAAAATTTCCTATATTAGAAAAGTAGCTTAACTGGGTCTTTATAATATAGTGATTTAATTTATTTCTCATTTTTCACTAAAGGCTCTTAATAAACTTCATCGGTATTTTCCTAATTCAATAATTATTATTATTCGTTTCAAAGGAGAAACTGAAATGATAGATGTTAATGGCTTGCTAGGGTCATAGAGCTAAAAGGAAGATATAAAGATTGCTGATTCAGTCCTTATCCATTAGATTAAACTGTTAGTATATAATGATATATAACAGTTGTTAACCTTTTGGAGTCTCTGGAAAACACACATGTGCGTATAAAAGGGAGCATACTCTAAATCAATACACAGCTAAACCAAGATTTGATTAAGGAAGAGCTCATTAAAAAGAAAGCATTGATAATATTTTCTCATTGAGTTATCTCAGGATATTTTCAAAGTATTATCTTATGATAAATAAATACTACAGTTTCCCTTTCCCTATCAAAATGTGAATGGATTTTTTAAAAAAGAAAACAATTTCATAATCATATGACTCTGACTTAACTGTTCACTCGAGTATAAAGTGCATTGCTGGAAGTTCCCAAGCGGTACAGCTGTGGCACAGGTTGCAACTGTGACATGGGTTCGGTCGTTGGCCCAGGAACTTCCACATGCTGTAGGTGTAGCCAAAAAAAAAAAAAGTGCATTGCTGTTTATAGATTGTCTTTCAGGCTTTGCTCGTACCATAATTTTTTTTAACATAATTGCAACTGTATTATACATATAATTTTTATTACAGTTTTTTATCATTTTATTTTACATTCATATTTAAGTCATTCCCTAAGGACCATATGAATTGAAAATTTATAAACTCATAAACAAAATCCAGGCATTCTAATAATCTGTCGCATACCAATACTGTTTTGCAACACAGACTGTTTTGACTTTGTACTGAGAACCTGCTGGAGTCATTTAATTAATTCTTTAGATATAATTGTAAAAGGACAACAGCAATGCAGAAATTCCCAGTGATGTTTTGGAATACTCAGGCAAGAACAGGCCACCTGGAGCAGAATGGCAGGGTGGGCAGGCACAAGATTGTAATTGAACTGAGGTTTTTGAAATGGTCATAACTGTGAGGCTCTGGATGGGTTTAGAGAGGAAGGCCAGGCTGACGGCCACTGCCCGGTATTTTAGGAGGAGATATGCCAGGAAAACTGTATGTGTTTTGAAAGTCCCATGTACGGAAAATGGTCTTACTTAACAAGCATGCAAAACATGGGTACAGAAAATCTAGGACCCTATGGTGTATGAAAATTCGAATGGGCAGGTTGGTTTTTATACAACCCTTTCCTCAGGACTTAGGGTTCTCTCTCCTGAAAGGGCCCTGACAAGAGCCCGTTTGGGTCACGACCCCTAGGAACTGAAATCCCATCTCCAGTTCAGGGAATGAGACCATCAAGGATTCAATCACATAAATGGAGCTCTGGATGGACACTAACCTATGGAATAAGACCAAAGTGCACTTGACAAAACTGGCCTGGCTGGGGGCGGTTCAAAAGGGTAAATTGAGCTTGGTTCCATAGTATTGAGACTCATTAAATCATTATTGTCTAAGGTCAGGATTGATTATAGAGACAGGGGTCAGAGTGGAGCCCAAGGCTGAGAGAGTAGGGGAAAGGGGTGAGGATGAGAGTGAAATGCAGTTGAAGTCAAACAGCTGGAGCTGCCTGGAAGGGTGAGAGAGGATGGGGAACCTAGTGGAGTGGATTGAAAAAATGTGGCTGAAACACACTGGATATTTTTAATGTTCTTTACAGCTCACAATGGAAGGTCAGAAAATTATTTCTTAATTTCAGAGATACTTGGAGTAAAAATTATCTGGGGTTTTTCAGTAAAGATGCACAATGATTCGGGTAAAATAATGTAATTGTTATGCCAGCTATGTGAAAGCTTCAGTTGCCGCTTTCAGTGTCTTGTCTAAATGTTCAAACCAGCTTTTAATTTTTCCTGAAATAATCTTTCCTTCTAGATAAGTCCTTGAAGTCCCCTTCATTTAGTGATTACTAAAATGATATGTATGTATGATTTGACTTTCCCCCTTTCGGTCTCCATACTTATTTAAAAAATTGATATATAATTGACATATAACATTGTATTAGTTTTAGGTGTACACCATTATGGTTTGGTGTATATTGTGAAATGATCATGGCAAGAAGTCTGGTAACATCCATACCACATACAGTTACAAATTTTTTTTTCTTGTGGTGAAAGCTGTTAAGATTTACTCTCTTAGTAACTTTCAAATATACTATTTAGTATTAATAATTATAATCACCATACTGTACCTTACAGCCCAGGACTTATTTTATAACTGAAGGTTAATAGCTTTTGACCACCTTCACCCATTTCTCCTACCCCTCCCACTGCCTTTGGCAACCTCCAGTTTGTTCTAACTATGAGGTTTTTGTTGTAGCTGTTTTAAAAGATTCTACATTTAAGTAAGATCATCTTTCTCTGTCTGACTTATTTTATTTAGCATAGTGCCTTCAGGGTCTATCCATGTTGTCGCAGATAGCACGATTTCCTTCTTTCTTAAGGCTGAATAACTTTCCATTGCATATATACACCATAATATCTTTATCCATTCATCTACTGAGGGACACTTAGGTTGCTTCTATGTCTTGGCTATTGCGAATAATGCTGCATTGAACACGGATGTGCATATGTCTTGAATTACTGTTTTTGCTTCCTTTGGATAAATACCCAGAAGTAGAATAGCTGGATCATATGGTAGTTCTGTTTTTCATTTTGTGAAGAATAGTCATACTGTTTTCTATAGTGGCTTCACCAATTTACCTTCCCACCAGCAGTGCACAAGGATTTCCTTTGCTCCACATCTTTGCCAATACTTGCTATTTCTTATCTTTTTGATAATAACCATTCCAACAGGTGTAAGGTGAGATCTCATTGAGGTTTTGATTTGCATCTCCCTGAGGATTAGTGGTGCTTGGCACCTTTTCATATACCTGTTGTCCATCTGTATGTCTTCTTTGGAAAAATGACTATTCAGATCCTCTGCCCATTTTTATTTTTGTTTATTTATTTATTTGGTCTTTTTACCTTATCTAGGGCCACACCCGCGGCATATGGAGGTTCCCAGGCTAGGGGTTTAACAGGAGCTGTAGCTGCTGACCTTTGCCACAGCCACAGCAACGCGGGATCTGAGCCACGTCTGCAGTCCACACCATACCTCACAGCAAGGCCGGATCCTTAACCCACTGAGCAAGGCCAGAGATCGAACCCGCAACCTCATGGTTCTTAGTCAGGTTTGTTAACCACTGAGCCACAATGGGAACTCCCTCTGCCCATTTTTAAATTGGACAGTTTGTCTTTTTGCTATTGAGTTGTATGAGTTCTTTATATATTTTGGATATTAACCCTTTATCGCATATATGACTTGCAAATATTTTCTCCCACTCAGTAGGTTGCCTGTTCATTTTGTTGGTGGTTTCCTTTGCTATGAAAAAGTTTTTTTGTTTGTGTAGTCTCACTTGTTAATTTTTGCTTTTGTTGCCTTTGCTCTTGGTATCAAATACAAAAAATAAATCATTGCCAAGACCAATATCAGGGGCTTACTGCCTATGTTTCCTTGTAGGAGTTTTATGGTTTTAGGTCTTATGTTCAAGATTTGAATTAAAATTTTTACGTGATGTTGGTCTTCATTCTTTTTTGGTTGACCTAAACTTAACTCTGAGATCATCAGTGATCTGATCAAACAGAGGAATTTCTCAAGAATTTTTAAGTTGTGGTGACCATATAATTTTTGGTCTAAACTGGGTTACTTGTGAGAGTGAAAAGGAGTGCTATTAATAATTAAGCTTGGATGGATAGGTATTAGCCAGGGCTGTCCAAGCAAACAAATTACATTGTCACCCCTAGTGTTAGCATATAATTTTGCTTGGTTCTTAACATTTCTACGTGTCTTGTAAGTATAGTCACTGCCAGCCTTTTGTTTAGTGCTATTTTGTTAAAGAGTGTTGCCATAGCAAACAGCCTTGGAAGAGAGAGAGAGTGTCTCTCTGGAACAGAAAGAAAAGATTGGGGTTTTCTAAGTTCAAGGTTCTTCTCCTTTAACACAACCCACTGGGTGTCTCCTAGCCCTTGTTGTGTCCCCCGTGAGAACTGGGGCTTGGAGAATTGGCACAGGAAAATGATATTCTGACTACTGCTATTCTATGGTTAATAAACTGACTTTTGCCTTTGATCCAAGAGTTTTGTGTCTTCTGCCAGCAACCATGAAACTGTGGCAGACTGATTGTTAGTTTGCAAATAAGGTGAAGTGCCAGATCCTTCACATTCCTTGCTATCTGGTACAATTTTAAAGCACTATACAAATGTAAGATTTGTACTACTACTACTATTACTGTTACTAATTCAGCCGAAATTTAATTTTGTGCATTTAAGAATTTCTCTTCAGAGAAAAAAGCAAAAGCAAAGATAGGTATTATTGAATTTGGCCTCATTTATATCTAGATAGA
This sequence comes from Catagonus wagneri, assembly GCA_004024745.2. Taxonomy (NCBI): domain Eukaryota; kingdom Metazoa; phylum Chordata; class Mammalia; order Artiodactyla; family Tayassuidae; genus Catagonus; species Catagonus wagneri. The sequence goes on from PVHT020000105.1 coordinate 16,870,703, forward strand.
TTGTGTCTTCTTTCAATCAGATTAAATATATAACTATTATAATTAATAATTAAATGATTAAAAATAAATGACAGGGAGTTCTTCTTGTGGTTCAGTGGGTTAGGAACCCAACTAGTATCCATGAGGATGTGGGTCTGATCCCTGGCCTTGCTCAGTGAGTTAAAAATCCTGTGTTACTGTGGTGTAGGCCGGCAGCAGCTTCAGCTCCAGTTCAACCCCTAGCCCAGGAGCTGCCATTATGCCACTGGTGTGGCCATAAAAAAGAAAAAAAAAACCCTTTATCTCAATGCATAATTTAACTGCTTAGTTCTATTGTAAATTGATTAAAACTGTATAGCATATTTTGATCTTACAGCGTGTGTGAATAGAAATTTTTCTTCTAGAATAATGATCTATACTTTCAAGGAGTATATAACTTTTGGGGTGTGTGTGATGAAGTTGGATTTATTATTTTGATAAACAGCTTTATTGAGCTATCATTCACATACACGGCAATTTACCCACCTAAAATGGTTCAATGATTTTTAATTTGAGGCATGTAACTTGATGTAACAAGAAATATGTAATAAAACGTGCCAAATTCCAAATTTCTCTTTCTTCTACCCTAACCTAAACTGAGTGATCTTTTTTTTCCTTCTTGAACTTTCCTTAACCTTTTTAAGTATTCTAGGAGTGAAGCACCCTCACAAGCCATAGAATTTTAAGGTGGCAGATAATTGCAAAGAGATATACAATGCACACTAGAGATAACATTTAGCACTTAGGCAGTACTTTAAGAACATTAACCAATTAATTCGCACAGCACCCCCTATGAAGCAGTAAGTAGCATTGTCTCCACTTTCACAGTGAGAAAATGTACAGACATAAGCTCGTTTTTATTGAGATCTTAAAGCTAGTGAAATCTTAATACAAATTAAAACTCTGCTGTATTCAGATGTCTGGAACAAAAGTTCATTTTGGTGGCCCTTGGAAAAAGTATATTTTTAGGCTATATGTCTTGCATATGTTCATATTATCTATTTATTTTGCAAAGCATGTTGTTGAAATTCTTTTATCCAAAAAAATAGAAGTCAGTTTACTAGCCAAATGTTTTGAATTAAATGATCTTTCATAGCAATCATAAATTATTGCCCTCAGAAGTGGAACTCTGTGATGAACTATTTCAGTTATAATGAGACAGAAAATGAATATTAGTTTGTATTAATTTAAGGGTCAATAGTTAATGTTACAATTTTACTCTTTTAAGAAAATCTCACAAGAGTTCCCGTCGTGGCTCAGTGGTTAACAAATCCGACTAGGAACCATGAGGTTGCGGGTTCGATCCCTGGCCTTGCTCAGTGGGTTAAGGATCCGGCATTTCCGTAAGCTGTGGTGTAGGTTGCAGACGTGGCTCGGATCCCGTGTTGCTGTGGCTGTGGTGTAGGCCGGCGGCTACAGCTCCTGTTACCCCTAGCCTGGGAACCTCCATATGCCGCGGGTGCGGCCCTAGATAAGGCAAAAAAAAAAAAAAGAAAGAAAATCTCACATACCGAAATATTTGGAACTTTCCATATCAAAATGATGCACAGCTCGTTTAGTATCAGTTTAATTTCTAAATAAATAATTTGTACATTATTTAGTAAAATTATGTGTTTAAGAGTGGTGATGAATTGTGTTAAACTATTTTTTTCTCCCTCTCTCTCTGCTTGTCTGATTCTTCTTTCTTCCATGGGAGAGAGGTCTTTTTGGAATGAGATATGAAACTGTGACTAGAACAAGGCCAAGAGACCTTTTCGGTGATTGAGCCCTTGACCACTGTTCTTTACCTGTATAAACTGAGCTAATTGGCCTCAGTGCCTCTTGCAGTATGATACAACTTGGTAGTTGCTCTTCAGTAAGTCAATTATGTTATTGTGTCACTGGTTTAACAGATATTTATTGAATGCCTGCTATGTGCAATATGCTAGATACTGGACATAGGAAGTAAAAGAGACACGCTCTTGTCCTTGAAAGAAGTAGATGACTATTTATAGCTAGCAAGTAATTTCTAAATCTCCTAGTTGTGATTCAGAATATACAATTCCATATATTAACCATATTTTTGTTTAAAAATGTTTCAGTGCATATCCATAGACAACATAGCTAAACTGTTCTCTGGGAATGAGCTACTTTGTCAGCTTGTCACTGCGTCTCCTATTGGTGAACCGTAACGTGTGTGTGCCAAAGAAACGGTGCATTTTGACAGAATAGGAGCTGGTCTAGCTTCAGTGCATTTTGTTTCCTCTTAAAATAGCATCACTAGCAGCTCTTATCCTTGACCTGATTTGGGCACTTGATAAGGCATTTGGGTCAGTTAGATGTGAGTGGACAAATTCAATGAAAAAGTGAGTTAATAAAATTAACTTGGGAAAGAGCAATGGTATCATCAAATAAAGTAGCTTTCTTATTCAAGTGCTCTAAAAGGAAACTTTAGGTTTGGAATGAATTCAAGGCCTAGATTTCTTTTTTCTTTGGTAAATTAAATCAGTATAGATATTATTATAAAGAGAATGGGAATTACCACTTTCAGTAAGAGATATGCTTTAAAAAGTACGTGAAAAGTACCCCCAAATGAGAAGCAGATATTTTGAATTTTATATTTAAGGTAGCATAAAATAACATATTCAAAATATGACTTTACTGAGTGAGATTTCTGACTAAAATAGACACTTTCTTTTTTTCTCTTCTTCTTCTCCTTAAAGAATTTTTTTCCCCAAAGTGCAGAAACATTTAGTAGCCTGCACTACATCTGAAAAACTTGTTAACCTTGGCATTTGAGGATGACCTAGAAAAGCACTTAAACTTGCCAAACACATGGGCAAAGATGATTCTTTTCAACAGAACAACTTTATTTAAGAAGGATAAGATTCAGAAGTAAAAGTAAAAGGTAGCTTTGGATTCTGAAATACCCTAAAGATATCATTAGCATTTATGACTCATGTTTAGAACTAAAAGAAAGGTTCCTTACAGTGGTTGACAACATATCTGAGTAAAAAAAAAGGAGAGAAGTGACTTTCTGTATTCCCCGGGTGAAATTGTCAAGGTTATTTTTGAATACAGGCAGAAGAAATCTGATTAAAATTTTTTCTTAGATGTTTAAGAAGTTGCTTAAAACACATAGCCTAATTTAATTAGTTTATTCTTATTTAAGAAAATGACCAATTTCAGAGCCTATGTACAGTAATGAAGTCGTGTGATCTAAGGACACAATATTAATAGATTGCATTTATGTAGCTTTTTAACTACTTTTCAAAGTTTATTTTTCCTTTTATTTTCAAAGCAGTATGTATTTATGTATGATGTTTGGTAAGTATAAAATAATATAAAGGAGAAAAAATACTCATTATCTTCTTACTCCCAAATAACCATTATTAGTATTTTGATGGACTTCCTTACAATCATTTTTTTGGTGAGTAGATGTTTCTTTTTTATATACTTGTCAAATTAGATGTACAATTTGGTACTCTTTTTTTACTTTTAATACTGCATATTACTTAATACTACATATTTAACATTTTTCATGTTTGTTATTATATCATCTTTTGAAATAACTTTTGTGATTTAAAAATTGTATATAAAGTTTTGTTGAGCCCCACATAATTTACTTAGCCATTCATTGGTTGTTTAAGGTATTATCATTATTATTTTTTTTGCCTTTTGTCATTTTAGGGCCGCACCCGTGCCATGTGGATGTTCCCAGGCTAGGGGTCTAATTGGAGCTGTAGCCACCGGCCTATGCCGCAGCCACAGCAATGCAGGATCCGAGCTGCGTCTGCAACCTACATGACAGCTCACGGCAACGCCAGATCCTTAACCCACTGAGCAAGGCCAGGGATCGAACCTGCAACTCATGGTTCCTAGTCAGATTTGTTAACCACTGTGCCACGATGGGAACTCCTGTTTAAATTATTTTATATTTTTACTATCATAAATAATATTTGAACAGTATTTTTAAAATCATTCCACATTTACATTTTTTTCCTAAGGGTTTATATGTAGAAATATAATTAGAGGATAAGAAAAAATGAAAAAAAATTCAAGGCTCTTGGTAAATATTGTCAAATTCCTTTCCAAAGAATGTGTAGTAGTTTTAAAAAATGCCTGCACATTTATTATCTAATCTGATGGCATGAGAAAATCCAGTTAGGCAGGGCAGTTATTGTTAAGCCCATCTGCTAGATGAGGAAATTGAGGTGCTTTATGAATGTCTTATCCAGGCTCACTCACCTGACCATTATCAGATTTGAATTAGGCACTGTGAGAGATACAAGATGAATAAACGCAAAGTTGAGTTGAAGGGATAGCTATAGACATAATAATTATAAAACAAAGTGACTTGGGAGAAGTTGCAAAAGAGATCAGAAGAGCAATGAATAGATGCCAGAGGTTAATCAGATTTCTTCCAACCAGCGCCTTGGGAAAACACCCTGGATGGTGGTTTTGGGTTGAGTGGGGAGAGGTGGGGACACTGGAGAAGATTCTGCGAGGCCGGAGAGGATTTTCTCCAGGCCTGGGGTGGAGACGGAAGGAGGAGATGGAGGCGTGAGGCGGAGTGTTCCAGACAGAGCAAGAGAACGGACCTGGGGAGACTGCAAGAGGTGATATTTGAAGAATAAATTTTAGCTAAATAAACAAAGATTTAAAAAAAAAATGCTTATCCTCTTCTTAGGCTTCATTATAAAGATGTTGCTAAAAATATTATTTATCTTGTCTTGTTGTTGGCTTTTAGTAAAGCACAAAACATTAGTTTGTAATGGTACTTTTCTTTAAAGATAAACATCTCAGGATTGTTTTCATCATGTTTATTAACCCTAAGCATGGTGCTAAAATACTGGGCTCATTTAGGGTGCTAGATGACCAAACTCACGCTTTGAACCACTTTAAAGACTTGTCTTGAGGCAACTAAAAGGTAGTCACTAGGGCTGTGTGCTCACAGCAGCTCATGGCCTAACAAGTGCTGTCAGGCAGCAGTGCATTTCAGCTGTGCGTTTTGCTGAAGGCACATAATTTATGCTACATCCCACAGCACAGATCAAGTACATAAAACTAGAGGGGAACGTTAATGGAAAATGTTACAAATTCTTAAAGTGAGAGAGTTTTTAATATTAAACTGATTTAATCAGGTTGTACTATCAGATCATGGGAAAATGTGAGTGAAATGTAGATAATGGTAAATGAAAGAACTTTGTAAGAGTGAATGAGAACAATATATTTGATTTAAAACATCAGGCAGTGTTGGGCACGTGGTAGGCATTCAGAAATGTTTATTGACTGAATAAATGAATTGGTATATTTGTATTTTCTGATGTGCTTAATGTACGTTTTAAAATTTTGCTGCTACTGTATTTTGCTGAACTGGCAAATTTTTAAAATATGCAGAATGAATTTTTGTAAGGCTGATAAACCCTTAATCAAATGTGTTTTATTTTTGCTAGTTTTTTTTTTTTTTTTTTTTTTGCTTTTTAGGGCTATACACGCAGCATATGGAAGTTCCCAGGCTAGGGGTTGAATCAGAGCTATAGCTGCCGGCCTAATACCACAGCCACAGCAATGTGGGGTCCAAGCTATGTCTGCAACCTACACCACAGCTCATGGCAACTCCGGATCCTGAACCTACTGAGCAAGGCTAGGGTTGGAACCTGCATCCTCATGGATCCTAGTCAGGTTCACTAACCACTGAGCCATGAAGGGAATTCCTATTTTTGCTAGAAATTTTGATACTTCTTTTCTGACTATGACTTAATTGTAAAATAACAATACATAAATATGAGCAGAATGTTAATCATAGCCTTCAGAGAAAATTCAAAAATTTCAATTATCTCACATAAATTTTCTGATTAGTTTAGTTAATGCATACTAATGAGAGCCAGATCGTATGATGACCTGATCTAAAAGTATTTCTGATACCCTGGGAAAGTTACTTCTTCCTAGGAAGGATTGCTAGATGAATTGTCTTAAAAGAGAAGGCTACTTTTGATACGAGTAAGATATGATTTTCAATAGACAGTATATTTTACTTTCAGAGAAGTGGGCTTTAAGTTTAATTAACAAACAACCCTCTGATTCTTCTCTTACAGTCAAGGAAACAAACAATAATACCTGTTAATTATTAAGTACTTTTCATGTGCCAGGGACTGTACTGAGGAATGTACGAAATTGGACAGCATTGTCCATTTTATCCTCCAGCATTACTGGGTAGATATTATTATCATCCACAAATGTGGAACAGAGACATAAAGCTTATGTGACTTGTCCAAGGTCACAGAGCTGGTGAGAGGTAGAGCTGGCATCCCAGCCCAGCTCTGATTCTGGGTATTTAGTCACTGTGACTTGCTGCCTTTCTATACACATGTCCAACCCGTTATCTTAAATAGCTTACAAAACAGAAACATTTGAAACTTTTCTCAGTCACCAGTGAGAATACAAGGTCTGTTTGTCTGTTTGATGCTCTGGGAAAATTTTCACTCTCTCACTCGAATTTCCTATTCCCTAGCCTTAGGAACCAAAGTTAGCTAGTAAACTTGCCTTGGGAAGCAATACTGTAGTTGCCAACGTTTATTGGCTACTTTCTAGGTGCAATGCACTTTCTAATTGCTTTATCTACATCATCTTATTTCACTATTGCAGCATCCTGGGGAAGGTAATATTATTAGCTCTCATTTTGTAGATGAGAAAACTGAAACTTGGCAAATTAAGCAATTTCGTTACCAAAGTTAAGCGACTCAGAATCACATGAGTTAAGTATGGAAGGAAGCAGAGAAATTGGGGTTTGGACCCAAGTGGTTTGACTGACGATCAGCTTCGTTAACTGCCTCGCTCTGCTGCCTTCCTGAATCGCAAGCAGTGAGCCTGTGTTCTAGCAGGTTCAGACAACACTTCCCCTCCCCTGGGAAGCATGCCTCCTGCTGACATTCCCAGTCCAAGTGGGAAGCCTGCAAGAGGCAGACTCCCATAGAGCAGCTCACTCTGAGCTCTCAGGCCTCCACATGTTGGGGTGTCCTATATAGACTTTTTTGTTTTCACATGGCTGGAACATTGACAGCCTTCACCAATCCCCTGAGGGAGGACAGACTTTTTTCTGACATGTGAGTCTCTGTCTGATTACAGATGGAGGGTGTGGATTGCATCTGTCTTGGGCAGCTTCTCTCTCTCTCACTTATCAGCTGAAATGCCCCAAGCACTTGCCTGCTCCTTTCCTTCTCTCACTATTTCCCACAGGGTTTTTTTTTTTTTAAAAAGGTAAAACATAGATCTTTCTGTTTCATGTCGCACCAGCTGTCTAGTCCCCCACCCCCCTTCACCTCCTACCGCTAGTTGGAGCAAATGGAAAGGAATCACTTGCTAGAATGGGACTGACCCAGGCGGCCTACCCCTGTTGACCCAGTGGGTGCCCTCCCCAGGGGAGACAGTGTGAGTTTTTGTAATCTTGCTACTCTCCCTGGGAGATCTTTTAAGGGCTGGGGACTTAGGGATGTTTTTCTGTCAAATCTTTTTTTTTTCCACCTAGGATTGATCTTGCATTCCACTGCTAAATCAGATAACAGCAACTAATATCTGCTTTGGAACTTTACAGTTTACAGACTTCCTTTATGTTTAGTTTCTCATTTAACCCTTGTAACTGCCTGGTGGTATTATGCGCACATTTGGGGATGAGACTGGTTTCGAGAGGTTAAGTTGTTTGCCAGATATCACAGAGGCCAAGATTGTTTGCCAGGGAATCCCTGGTCCTTTCTACTCTATGATGTTATGGGAGCTTTTAAGTAGTATGATCATCTTGAGAGATGCTTTGTACCATGGAAACTCTTTGAAGTGGAGAGCATTTTGGAATGTGGAGGTCAGCACAGTGCCCAGGCTCTAGCAGGTGTTCAATAAATTGTTGAACTGAGCTAGTCAGGCATCGTCACTAACTTGTAATGTGCACTTTAGCCTCAGGCAAACCTTTTAACCTCCTTTGCTCTTTATTCTTTTATCTGCCCTGATGGCCTTAGACAGTTGTTGTAAGGATCAAGTGAGATGACATATAGTTTTTCAGAGTTATACAGAAATGTGAGGAATAAACTCTATGCCACTGTTTTAAATCTGAATTTCTCTGGCAAACACTGTACTTTTTTTTTTTTTTTTGGTCACACTTGTGGCATGTGGAAATTCCCGAACCAGGGATCAAACCCATGCCACAGCAGTGACAATGCCCGATCCTTAACCCGCTGAGGGAACTCCAGCTGTACTTTCTGTTTCCCTTGTGAATATCTTTTTTGGGATTATTTCTTTGTTTTCCTTTTTAAGGCTGCACCTGAGTGAGGCACATGGGAAGTTCCTGGGCTAGGAGCCGAATGGGAGCTGCAGCTGCCAGCCTGCCCCACAGCCATGGCAACATAGGATCCAAGCCTCATCTGTGACCTACACCACATCTTGAGGCAGTGCTGCATCATTAACCCACTGATGGAGGCCTGGGATCTGTATCCTCACAGACACCATGTTGGGTTCTTAACCCACGGAGCCACAACAGGAACTCCATCTTTGGGATGACCTTATCTCAGAAACTCAATGGGAGTATTTTAGTGAATAATTGCAACCTTTTATTTAAAAAAAAAAAAAAAAGAGGAAGGAAGGCAGGGGAAAAAAGAACAAGGGCTAATGAAAAGGTATTAGGCTGGAGTTTCCATTGTGGTTCAGCAGTAATGAATCTGGCTAGTATCCATGAGGATGGAGGTTCCATCCCTGGCCCTGCTCAGTGGGTTAAGGATCCTGCGTTGCTGTGGCTGTGGTGTAGGCTGGCAGCTGCAGCTCTGATTTGACCTCTAGCCAAAAATGAAAAAAAAAGAAAAGAAAAGAAAAAAAAGAAAAGGTATCCTAAAATGAAAAAAAAAGAAAAGGTATTAGGCCAGGAAAGCAGCCCTTTTAAAGAGAGATAAATAGCAAAAGAGTTGAAAAGCACGTGAAAAAGCAAACAGTGACGCTGTTCTTACTGTGAGCCAGGCACTGCTCTATGAGATTTTTGTGTATTAATTAATCCTCACAGTGACCTCATGAGGTAGACACTATTCTTATCCCCACTGTCCAGATGAGAAAACAAGACACCGTGCAGCTCAGTGGTGTGCACTGGCCACACAGCCACTGAGTGGTGGAGCTGGCGGTGGGGTGAGCTCTACTCCACGGCTCAGGCCGTCACACCTCACTGCCTCCTTTCACAGGTACGAAAGAGGCAGTGCATGAAGCATCTTCTAGAAAACGGAAGAATATGCTTAAGGAGAGAGCATTCGATCTTACCATAATGTAATTCCTTTTCAAAATGTTTTTTGCTCACTTTTAAAGCATAGATGCAAATCTATAAAGACATAGGATTAGTGGATTATTTTTGAGGATTTTAACTTGCCCTTCAATCAGAACCAATCCTACCTTCTTTCACTGATGCTTGTCTACATTTTCCCTTTTTTTCTTCCTTTTTTTTGGGGGGGGGGTTGCTGCACCCGAGGCATATGAAGAATCCCAGGCTAGGGGCCAAATCGGAGTTGTAGCTGCCTGCCTTTGCCAGCCACAGCAACGTGGGATACCAGCCACGTCTGCAACCTATGCCACAGCTCAGGGCAACGCTGGATCCGTAACCCACTGAGAAGGTCAGGGATTGAACCCGAGTCCTCATGGATACTAGTCGGGTTCGTTAACCACTGAGCCACATCAGGAACTCCTAAACTTTATTTTTCCACTTCCTGATAATTTATTCTCTTTACCAAACTATTGTTCTAGTAGCCTAGGAATGAGGCTTTGTTATTATTTTCTTTCTTTCAGTTTCCTTAACTAAATAAAGCTACTATTTCTTTCTAACTTAAATTTTTGAATAGGCAAATAGTCATATAGTTAAGAAATAAAATATAGGAAGGCATTTTATGAAAATTGTTCTTCCCACTCTCCTTTCACCATTCTTGGTTCCCACACACCCCAACCCCAGTAACTAATATTTTGTTTTTGGTATATATCTTTTCAGAGTTTCTTTATGAATATAGAAGCAATTATGAATGTTTTTCTCTTTTTTAATGCAAAAGGTAATGCTATTCTCTGTCTTCCTTTTCAATTTTATAAAAATTTTAATTTTAATACTATAGCTTGGAAATCTCTTCGTATTAGTCCTTTGAGAACATGCTCATTTTCTTTCTTTTTAAAAAACGATGCGTGGTACTTCATTGTACATACATTTTACATTGTATGGAGTGCCATAATTTATTTAGCCAGTCCACTGTTGATGGGTATTTTAGTTATTTCAGTCTTTTCAAAGCTGCCGTTTTAAATGCCTTAGTGAGAGAGCGTGAGGGGCAAGTGTAAAACTAGGACGAGAAGTAAAGTCTGGAAAATCTCCAGAGACGAAATTATGACCTAGGAGGCAGAAACAAAAAAGTTCTGGCTCTGCACTGTGATAGAGCACATCTGGAGTGCCAGAGGCTTTCATATTGACCACACCTGTCCTGGTTGGAGAATGAAGGAAAACAATTTATTCTTGTAAGCTTTAATACACCTGAACTTTGGTTTGCTGCAAAGTCTCAGGGTGAGGACAGATTGACAGCTGGTGTATGAGCTGCCCAAAGGTAAACTCCTGTAATAAAGAAATTGATAGCATGATAGATAGAGGTGAGATAAGGACTATTATCCACAGGTAAAATTCTTTCAACAGGCTGCTACCAATTCTCATATATAACTTGCATTAGAAAAAGGAATTAGTTCAACAGCTCTGTTCTTAAACTTTTAAGGAAGCTCTGACACTTTATCAAAGAGCAAGGGGGAAGATTTATCTTTGTACCTTGGACACATGTCAAATAAAAAACCATAGTAAAAGGTAAAATATTTAAAATAGAAATGACATATCTTAAATACATAATATTCAGGAGTTTATTAAATACTTTTTTGGTGACAAGATCAAGAAGCAATTTAATTTTAGACTTTCTAAGGTTAATAATCTTATACATGAGATTTTATGTCTTTGTTTTGATATGGATCCATATTTAATCTCTGTTAATAAATAAAGAATAGCTTGTAAGCTGATATATCACCAATTATCACTGTACTTAAAAAATGGAATATACCTGAAAATGCAAATTCATAATTTGTATTAGTGTACACAAACACCGTTTTATGGATTGATAGTGAAATGAAAGATAACAATTCATTGTCATTTAAAAGAATTTCCTGATTTGCATGTTTAAGGAAGAAAACATAATATTACTACTGATGTTCAGATGTAAACTCAAAGGTTGTTTTCCTTTTCTTTCCTTTCTTTTTAATTTTTTTTAGGTTTCTTTTCTTTTTAAAGAGCTAAATGAAAGCAGAGAAATGCCAAGGACATACTGATTTAAGATTTATAAATATTGGTCCTGAGTGAGGATTATGAGGCAGTTATAAAAAGGTGGTTAAATATGACCAAAGCATGTAATCAGATTTCTCTAACTCTGATTTTCTGTAGAAGCCTCTTGAAAAGGTGCATTCTATGGATATAATTATTAGAAATAGCAAGGTTCTTTAACACTTGGAGTTAATGACGAATAAGGAGTTTATCAGGACTCATTTTGTATTCTTTGTTACTTTGGGAAAGTTTTCTGAAGTGAACTGAGAAAAATATTTTTAAACCCCAAGTAACTATAAAATTTAAGTAACTCTGGAGGAAAAGCAAATCAAATAACTTGTTTTCTTCTCTATGAAGATTGATAAGGTTCAAAAGTACTATTTACCAAAGCAACATTTTTTCTTATAACAGTTTGACCAATAGCCCTGGAAATTTTTAAAAGAATTCAAGTAAATTTAATAATCTTCTAGCTCTTGAAAAATATTTGAATATTTGAGGGTGACAATTCCAGTAACATAACTGAGTATCTTGTTTATTCTTGAACCTAAAAAATAAACCCACAGTGAAATAAATCAAGTTATATCCTCCTCGGCAGTCCACTTGGACACTGACTTACTGTCCTCTTCCACAGGACAGCAGTCCAGTTTTTCTAAAAGTGTGAATCAGTTACATTCAGATCGCTTTGAGTCTTTAGTGATCATTATCGCATTGTAGTCATGTTAAAAATTAAAGTTGTTTTCTTTTAGAGATACAAATTAAAGTTTTAATCTTTAAAATCTTAAGATATCTGGGGTTATCTTCAAGATAGTGATGAAGAGTAGGTAGGTGGGATATGGATGAGATGAGTGGTGTATGTTGATTATTCATTGAAGTTGGGTGGTGAGTCATCTTATACTATTCTTTAAAATTTTGTGGTTTAAAAATTCCACTGAAGACACTTAAAACAGGAACTTCTTACGGTTTTGTTAAAATTGAGATTCCTGAGTTCCGCTCTAGATTTCCTGAGCCAGCGTCTCAAGGGTGAGATGTAGAAAATGGCATTTTATGTCATCTACTTGTGCTCACTGAAGTTTGAGAATTGCTGGCAAAGTGTTACCTTGTGCATCTGATTTAGTGTACTCATGTCATCTATGCATCATTTTCATGTGTTCCACACATTAGCCTATTTCAGTTCACAGAATGCAAGTTAAAATTAAATTTGCAAGGTAAAATTAAATTAATTACCATATTTGGATAAGTCAAACTTTAAAATTTAGTTTCAAAGGATTCATAAAGTGGAGCAAACAAACAAACAAACCCACACCTACTTCTATTTGACATATTCAGGCAAATTGATTAGCTTTCATTTTCAGCTGAGAATGGGTTATTTTTGTGAGTGTCTTTTTAAAATTATAGTTTGATATATAATATTGCATAAATGACTGGTGTTCAATACAGTTATTCACAATTTTAAAGGTTATACTCCATTTATAGTTATTATAAAATATTTGCTATATTCCCTGTGTTGTACAATACACCCTTATAGCTTATTTTATAGACAGTATCTTGTACCTAAGCTAATTTTCTATTCCTATATTGTCACGCCCTCTTTCCCTGTTCTCACTGGTGACCACTAGTTTGATTTCTATATCAAACTAGTGGTGACTCTGCTTCTTTTTCGTTATATTCACTAGTCTGTTGTAGTTTTTAGATTCCACATATAAGTGGTATCATACAGGGTTTGTCTTTCTCTGTCTGACTCATTTCACTTAGCACAGTGCCTTCCAAGTCCATCCACATTGCTGCAAATGGCAAAATTTCATTCCTTCTTATGGCTGAGTAGTATTCCATTGTATGTCTATATACCACATTTTCTTTATTTATTCATCTGCTGATGAACACTTAGTTTGCTTCCATATCCTGACAACTGTAAATAATGCTGCTATAAACATTGGTGTGTGTATCTTTTCTAATTAGTGTTTTTTTTTTTTTTTTCAGGGATATACCCAGGAGTGTAATTGCTAGGTCATATGGTAGTTCTATTTTTAGTTTTTTGAGATACATCTGTATTGTTTTCCACAGTGGCTGCACCGATTTACATTGCCACTAACACAAGGTAGGGGGATTCCCTTTCCTCTGCATCCTCTCCAGCATTTGTTATCTGTGTCCTTTTTGATGATGGCCATTCTGCCAGGTGTGAGGTAACAGCTCATTGTGGTTTTGGTTTGCATGTCCCTGATAGTTAGCAATGTGAGCATCTTTTCACATGCCTGTTGGCCATCTGAGTGTCTGAGTAGACATTTTTCCAAAGAGGATATGCTTAACTTTTTAAATACATATTTTTAAATTTATCATAATTAAATTACATCTCCTGAGCCAAAGTTTTTTCCAACAGTTTTTGTGAAAATTTTCAAACACACAAAAGACTCAAAAGAATTGTTTAGTATACTCTTACATCCACCACTCAGATTCTGCAATTAAATCAAGGTGTCCTCAAAATCTAGTGCAATTTTAAGCTTTAATAATTTCAGAAGTATAAATGCTAGAAGCTTATAAAATATCATTTTAAACATTTCATTGATTTTATATTTAATTTTGTGAATTTTAATATTTTAATTTTTTTTGTTTTGCATTTCAGAGGGTTTAAAAGAAAAAATTAAAATTAAAAGTTTATCAGTCAAAGGAGTTCCCACTGTGGCTCAGAGGTTATGAAGCCAGCTGATATCCATGAGCATGCAGATTTGATCCCTGCTTTTCCTTAGTGGGTTAAGGATCTGGCTTTACCTCAAGCTGTAGTGTAGGTCGCAGATATGGCTTGGATCTGGCGTTGCTGTAGCTGTGGCATAGGCTGGAAGCTGCAGCTCCGATTCGACCCCTAACTTGGAAACCTCCATATGCCTCCTTTTTAGCATGTGGCCCTAAAAAGCAAAAAAAAAAAAAAAAGAAAAATTATTAGTCAAAATTTATAAAACTAAACAAGTCTAAAAATCTGGATAAACTTTTATTTTTTTGTCTTTTTTTTGCCTTTTCCTAGGGCCACACTCACAGCATATAGAGGTTCCCAGGCTAGGGGTCTAATTGGAGCTGTGGCCACCAGCCTACACCATAGCCGTAGCAACGTGGGATCCGAGCCGTGTCTGTGACCTACACCACAGCTCACAGCAATGCCATATCCTTAACCCACTGAGCAAGGCCAGGGATCAAACCCACAACCTCATGGTTCCTAGTCAGATTCGTTAACCTCTGAGCCACGACGGGAACTCCCCTGAATAAACTTTGAAATGGTAAAAATTTGTAGCATTGGATTATTAAAGCTTAAAACTACAGTAAGGACACCATCAACAGAGTGAGAAGGCAACACATAGAATGGGAGAAAATACTTGGAAATCATATATCTGAGCAGAATATATGAAGAACTTCAACAATAGCAACAAAAAACCAACCAACTTAGAAAATAGGCAAATGACTTGAATAGATATTTCTCCAAAGAAGATATATAAACGACCACTAAGCACATGAAGAGGTGCTCAATATCATTAATCATTAAGGAAATGCAAAGCAAGACCCCAATAAGATACCACTTCACACCTGTTAAGATGATTATTATTTTTAAAAAAGAAAAAAAGTAACAAATATTGATAAGGCTGTGGAGAAATAGAAACCCTTGTGCATTTCTGGTGGAAACGTAAAATGATGTAGCCACTATGGAAAACAGTATGTTGCTTCCCCAAAAAATTAAACATAGAGTTACCCAGCAGTTCCACTTCTGGGTATATACCTAAAAGTGAAAGCAGGGACTTAAAACAGCTGTTGGTACAACCATGTTCATAGCGGTTATTCATAGTAGACAAAACGAAGCAAGTATCTATTGACAGATGAGAGAGTAAACAAAGTGCAGTGGGATATTATATAGCCTTAAAAAGGAAGAACATTCTTACATATGCTATACAATGTGGATGATCTTTGAAGGGATTGTGCTAACTGAAATAAGCCAGTCACATCACCAAAAGATAAACACTGTATGATTCCACTTATAGGAGGTACCTAGAATTGTCAATCAATAGAGACGGCAAGTAGAATGGTGGTTGCCAGGGACTGGAGGAGAGGGAGGACTGAAGAGTTATTGTTTAACAGATACAGAATTTTAGTTTGGGAGGATGAAACAAGTTCTAGACATGAATGGTGGTGCTAGTATCACAGCAGTGTAAATGTACTGAAATGCCACTGAGCCTGTATACTTAAAAATGGTTAAAATGATAAATTTTATGTTAAGTATTTTTACCACAATCAGTGCTATTTTTAAAATGAGCAAATGTTCATAATTGAGTAAAGCAAATTTTTGAATTAAAAATACTAATATTAAAACAAGGGGAAAAAACTCAATTTTAAAAACAAATTAAAAGGGAAAACTATACTACCTCCTCTTAAGAAGGACATTGCAGTAGAAATGGGATTGTCAAACAACTGAGTCACACAATAGTTTGGTTTAATCTGTGACCAGATTAAATAATAATAGTAATAGTGTATATAGAAAGAAAGTCTCGGGGAAAAATTGCTAGCTCTGGTAAATTTTTCTTATATATCCCATTAACTTGTCTTTCTCTCTTTTTTTACGTTTCTTCTTTGTCAGTTTGAATGTCTTCAGATATAAGTAACTTGTCCATAGATGCAAATAATGTCTACCCAAAGGCAGAATATGTCCATATGCTAATTTAGAAAAGAAACAATTTAGCTCCCTGGTGTAAATTGTCATGACTGCCATGAATATGTTTCCTGGAATTAGGGACAGATAAGATGGAGATTATTATGAAATCTCTAGCTTTAGCATTATTGAATTAGCTTCGTCTGAAAGGGTCCAAAATTGAGTTTATTATTTAGCCTAATTGGAAAATAGTTAACAAGAACCCTGTAAAATCTCACAGAAGTCTTTATCTAGCGTGCAATAACTGCTACCATGATGATGAGCTGAAAAGAGAACAAATTTGGGTATTATAAATCTATGGATTTGTCATGCTTGAACTTTCTAACGATTGACGATCCAGAAGGCTAGAATGCAGGGCATGTCAATGCTGACTCCACCTCAGAAAGCACGGCTTTAGAAATTACTGTCGTGTTTCCAGCAGCTTCAAAACCAATAGAATGTGATATGCCGTCTTCCTGCCACAGGCAGCAATGGGAAATACGGATATTTTATACTATTTGGACCTCCAGAAAGAAAGAAGAGAGACTTCCAGAAGATTCATGGTTGATTTAGGCTTAAGATTTGAACACTGACCTTTTCTGAACCATTTCTTACCAGCCCCCAACAACCCAGTTAAAAAAAAACAAACAGGCTTTTGTGGACAAGGGAATGAAGAAAGGGACTTGGGTGAGAACTGTTTTAAAAAGGAGGATGGAGGAGGGGAAATATGTTTTCTTGCCTGTGAAAATCCATAGGTAACAAATTAATATGTTACAAAATTTTTATGTATTTCAAAACATGCTTTGCTATTAGCTTCCAATATATATATCTGCAAACTCAGAAGTATTCCCTTTGTTTTAATGTGTCTCTGATCTGCCACTGCCTTGGGCCCAGGAACACCAAATTGCTTGGGTCATATATCCAATAGGCTTCCATCTTAAATTAAGGAGTTAAGCCACTTTCCTGACCCCCAAAGGTACTATTTATGGTTTTATTCACATTTCCCTCCCCTTGCGAATCAAAATAAAAATCTTAACTTCAAATACCTTTTAACTGGTAAAGACTCTTTAAAGTAAGTATGGCTGTCATGACATTTTATGTATATACTAATACATACATAAATGTAATTTTTAAAAGACTCTCACTGTTTGAAACGCTATCTAAAATAAAGTGTCTCTCTAGATTTTGTTTGGGATTACTAAGCACGGAACGCTTTCCTTCATGGGCTGTGGTCTCAGTGTGCTGAGCCCTCTTTGGAGAGCACAGTGGAAAACTCCTCTGAGTGTCACTGCTCCTGTTATTGATGCTGATGGCAGAGCCTTCTCATTCTAACCCCTGCTGAGTCTTTAGAAACCTAGTAAATTGTTAACATGGTTAGCAGGAGTTCATGAACTCTGCTCGGTATAAATGCAAAAGCCTGAGAACTTTGATATGGAATTGGAATTAAAGGAGTTCTATTCATACTTCTTAAAATATTTTAATAGTTTGTATTTTAAAGGGAAAAATTTATAGAAGCTTGTTGGGTTTTACTATTATAGTTTCTACCATATAAATATTGTATTTTCAAACATGAATGCTTAGAGAATTGCTGTAAAGCTCATTTTTGGGGCAACATGTTTATACCCAACCCCCCAAAGCCATTTAAAAGCAAATAGCAAATGTTTTTCTATATGCTAATGGTGCAATTTAGAATTTTTTAGTTATTTACATAAAGGAAATGTACAGTAGCAATGCAGTGAAAATCAGTCATTTGGAAATGATTAGAACATACAGTCATTAAAGGGTGTATTTATTACTCCCATAAAATTGAAGAAATATCTAAAGGTACAATCACTGCATTGGATTTACCGTTAAGATACCCAGTTGTATGTGTTGTGGGTGTAAATCAAGTGTATTTTTCCAGAAGGCATTTAAGTACAGAATCTGAAAAAATTTCCTTGTAGCCACTTTAACTTTTCTGTGCTTGTTGGAAATGAACTTAGCTAAATAAAGAAAACGAGAGAAAGGAAGGCAGAAGTACATCAAGAGAGAGAAAAAGAGAAGCTGGAGAAAGAAAAGCTGAAGTGAATGAGAAGTTCAGTTTTTTTATTTCTAGTGCAAATTTCCTACCAACTAGATAGAATTTACCTGTTCAAATGCATTGTAAGTATCTACTAAATGCAGAGCACTGTGGCAAGCTTCTGATCAGTCCTTGACTTTGTAAGCAAGGAATAAGATCTCTTTTTCTATGTAGGAAAGGTACATGGAATCATCCAAGGATGGATATCTGTCCCTCTTTCCCTCCTGCTCTCCATCTTTGCTACCCTCTATCAATCCCTCTTTTAAGCTGAAACAAATCTTCTGAACTTACTCCAGCTATGAACTGATACATAGAGCAAGACTGCGTAGGCCCACAGAGCTCTTTCTGCAAAAGGACAGCACTTGCCGTTAGGTCCTAGGGTTCTTTGTATGGAAAGCTGATTCTCTTGACATCCATTAGCACTTACTGAATTTTTAGTGAACAGCTGGGGACACCAAAAGGAGTAAGAGCTGATGTCTGTCTTATAGGAGCTTGCAATCTTGGTCTCCTTTATCCAGGGAGACAAATACATAAACCAGTACTTTTAGTACATCTTGAAAAATGCCCTGATATAGAACCAAGGATCCCACGGGTAAATATAAGTAATTTATTGGGCATCGAGGGAAAGCTTTACAGAAGAGTGACATTTGAGCTTAATCTTAAGGAATATGGAGGCAGGGAAAAGCATTTCATACAGAGGGAACAGAACATGCAAAGGCAGCAACAACAATAACAAAACCAGGATCGTGTGTTTGGGGAGTGGTAAGCTGCTTAATGTGGCTGAACAGTAGAACATGAAATGAGTTGTGAGATGCAGTGGGAGAATTACAAGAGATGGGGATGTTGAAGAAGACTGAGGCAAGGTTATGAAGAACCTTGTTTTGATTCGGATTTTTATTTTGGGAGGCAGAGAGGAGTTATCAGAGGTTATTAAAAGAGAAAATATTTGATTTATGTTTTCGAAGAATCACTTCGATGCAGAGCTTGTCCAGAAAAAAATACCAGAAACAGGGAAGATCGTCCAGGCGGGAGATGAGGAGGGCTTTATCTTAGACGCTGGCGGTGGGGCTGGAAGGGGAGTAGAGACTGGTGAGAGCTTCAGGAGGTGGAAGCACTTGCCCTTGGCGATAGGTTGGGTTTGGGAGTTGAAGTAGAAGAAATAATTTAAAAGATGACTTCAGAGCTGCTTTTACTTTGAGAGCTGGTAGAAAGGGTACGGATGGTGGGAAGAGGTTTCAGAAGAGCAGAGATAACAATTTTGCTTTTAGACGTGATTACCAGCCAGCTGGCCATGGCCACTTTGACTTGTGGGGTTTAGAAGAGAAAATGGGTTTAAAGATGTATATTTGGGAGTCATCGTTATTTAAGGGGTAGGAGGAGCCACA
Organism: Catagonus wagneri; assembly: GCA_004024745.2. Lineage (NCBI taxonomy): Eukaryota > Metazoa > Chordata > Mammalia > Artiodactyla > Tayassuidae > Catagonus > Catagonus wagneri. Next base: position 16,890,154 of record PVHT020000105.1, read on the forward strand.
GAAATAAATGAAATTGTTTGGATAGAGTTTCCAGAGTGAGAGTTCTCGGGAGTGAACTCTGGAGACTCGTCAGGGAGGGCAGAGACGAAGAGGAACAGAATAAATATGTGTCCAGAAAGCCCAGGGGTGGTGAAGTTCCAAGAAGGAGTCAGCAGTGCTGCCCACTGTAGCCAAACCCTGCCACCCCCATCCCCGAAGTGCTTCTGTCCTGGCTGCTCATTGAAGGAGTGCTCTTCCGGGGGCTGGAGAGAGAGAGAAACTACTTCCCCTTAAGTAGACCTTTCCTTCTCTCTCATCTTACCCCATCTCTCCTACTCTTTTATTCCTTTCTTTTAAATCGTGGTTGCTTCCTGAAGTGAATTTGGGGTTCCTTCCGTGCCCCTTTCCAAAAAGAAATATATCACAGTATTTGCATTGCTAGTTCAGAACTAAAAAATTCTGGAATTTGAGCTATGATTCATTTCTCTTTGAATACAGAATTTATTCTTCTCTGTGGATGCAGATCAGACTTCCCTCACCACTCTTGAAACTTGCTTTTAATAAAGCACTCGCCTAGAGCCCAGGTCTCGTTGTTGCTTAGGAGGAGTATATAGCCTGCACCAGGGCTGGGGCTGCAGTGAAGTCTGTTTAGTGCTTTGGAGCTTCTGCCTAACTGCTATATCATTGTTTGAGAAGGAATCCAAGTTTATAACACCCTCTGATTAAGAGGAGCCAAGCATTCTTTCTCTCCTAATTCCCAAACTCCCTAAACTTCCTGTTTTGAAAATTACATTCATCAGATTATTCATCAGATCAACAGGAAACTCGGTCTTTCGGAATTCAGATAACCATGAAGGCCATCAGCACTTGTGACCGAATATCCTATTTGCTTCAGGGATTGGAAAATCTTTCTATCCAAGGTCACTGACCCGTAGAAAATGAATAATGAAGTAAAGGGTCCAAAGTTCTAGCAGATGTGAACTACCTAAAAAGAAGAAATATAGGCTGAAAGAAATAAAGAACAGAGGAAAAGTGCTAACACATTTTTAAGCACTTACTATGAGCTGGACACCTGCTGTGTGTTTTAACTTGTCTTATTCCAACCTCACAACAACTCCATTAGTTAAGTATCATTCTATCCATTTTACAGATAAGGAAGCTGAAGTTTAGAAATTACCAAATTTCCAAATTACCAAAACCACACAAAACTAATTCATGACTAAGATTCGTACCTTAACAATGGGGCCAAAGCCCACGTTCTCACCAGCAGAAGCAAAGGTGGCACAAGGACTAAAAAGATAGAAGGATATAAAAATGGATAAGGAGTTCCCGTTGTGGCTCAGTGGAAATGAATCTGACTGGCATCCCTGAGGACGCAGGTTTGATCCCTGGTCTTGATCAGTGGGTTAAGGATCCAGCGTTGCTGTGAGCTGTGGTGTAGAGCACAGATGCAGCTTGGATCTGACATTGCTGTGGCTGTGGCTGTGGTGTAGGCTGGCAGCTACAGCTCTGATTCTACCCTTAGCCTGGGAACCTCCATATGCTGCAGGTGCGGCCCTAAAAAGCAATAAATAAATAAATAAATAAATAAATAAATAAATAAATAAATAAATGGATATGAAGGAAAGAGCAGTATTTCTTGTCGTCTCAGCTGCTGTTCTGCTACTCCAGTTGTGGAGCTTTCAATCTTTTCCTTCCTTCGTGTTAGTTGTCAGAAACTTCCCTTTCAGTCACCCAAGAATCCTCACCGATTTGCCTGGTGTCTTCTCTACTGGTTCAGGCTGGAATTTACCTTTGCCAGCATCCCCACATCCCTCTGTGAGCCTGCTGACTCAGAGGGCTGTGCACATGTCTGCAGGAGAATCCCCCCAGGAAGAGCCGGGCCGTGCATCCGAGCACAGGAACACACATCCCTGCTGTTTGCACAGCTGTATTTGTTGCTCTTAACAGGAGAGAAGGGAGCCTCAAAAGACACTTGGTTTTAGAAAACTTTTCATGGTCTAGCTAGAAGAAATTAAAGTAAGGGCCAGAGGTTCCCCATTGCTTTTCCTAGAGGCCAAGATTCTTTTCTTTTTGAATTCTCTCTTGTCAGTGACGAAGCATTATAGCAACTACTATATAAATGTTACCATTTATTTTTGAGACTTGCCTGAAGGAAGTTTCTCCCTAAAGAAATTATTTTTCTCTCTTTCTAAAAAATATTTAAGTTCTCTTTCTAAATGGAGTATTTGTGACTTTCCCTTGACCAGAACTAGGTCATTGTATTCAGTGACTGCATTGCTCACCAATGCTGAATCCTCTTCCTTCTGCCTCCCTCAACAACTCTGGGTCTGTTTTTCAATTTAAAGCAACTGTTCATGGAAATCCTTCCATGAAGGAAAATACTGTGAGTCAATACACTTTGGGCCAAGTCCAGGCCTCAGATAACAGTCAGTGGTACTTGTAGAAGAAATAATTTGTCCCATGATAGTAATAAATCTGTTATTTGTGTGTTATAAGCATCAATGGCTAAATGTATTCCAAAGTCTTGCTTTAAATTAGTTAAATGGATTTCCCTTGCATCCATGACTAATTTAGTGACTATTAATAGAACTGTTTTTACCCAGATCCTAGTTACTTGTGAGTAAGCTTTATTTAAAAACTGAAATAGGGAAGAGATATTTATTTGTAGTAAATCTAGGGCCTCATCAATATTTCCTCATGTTCCTTGAGCATTTATGCCTTTTGATGCTGCAGTGGTAATACCTTACTCTAGGTAACTTAAGGGACAGGCTGAGTGATTCATATTGAAAACCTTTAAACTATTTAGTAAAGGGATGTTAATATTTCGATGACCAGAAAATTGTTGGTGTTTTCATGAAATGTTACTGCAAAGGTTCTTTAGAGGCAGGTGACCTGTTTGTGTGCTGTCTCTGAACTAAATGGATCCCAGATCAGATTCTGTGATGTAGAAACCACATTAAAAATTATATTTGGACCAAAGTCCCTTCTCCTTTCTAAAGGAATTACAATTTTGATCCGATCAATGCTGAACAATATTACCTTTCCTTCCCAGCTATGGTGTGTCTAGAAATGGCTTGTGACAGAAAGTCTTTTTATAGCTTTGCTTTCAACATGCATTTACGTTTTAATGATACATTCTCCGCCAGTAAAAATGCAGTTGTAGCACAGAGAAAATCAACACATTTTAAGCTTTCTGAGTATATTTAACCTGTCAACAGTGGGCTGTCTGACATTCAGCATTACTCTGGTTCTGCCTTTAATGGCTAGGTTGTTTTCTAAAGAAGTCTAGTGACACAAGACTCCTAAATCCTTTTGGACCATGTGAACTAAGAATGACCTGGGTGGATGGGGATGCTCTGTCCATCCGTCATTGATAGCCATATTGATCTGGAGCTGGTGGCTGAGGGCACTGTGTGCTGAGAGTATGGCAGTTTGTGGAGGTGATGATAACCATCTGTGGTACCTTTGTGATGGGCTGGATTTCTTATTGTGTATTCCCTAGCTATGGAACCCTTGGGCAGTAAGTAACCTGGTTTTAAAAGTGCACTTCTGGGTCAAAAGGGGACATCAGTCCTCATACATTATTCTCCTAGGTCACCCTTTAGCAATTATAAGTAAAATACAAAAAGGAACTCGTTAAGTTTTTACTTTCAAAAATGTTAAAACATACAGGAATTTTTTCTCTAATAGTTACTTTTTGCCTTATTGCTTGTCTATTTATCTGTCTGAACCATTTCAAATAAAGTTTCAGATGTCATGAAGTATTTAGTTCAACCCTAAATACTTTAGCAAATACTTTCTAAAAGAAAGGAAATTCCTACCTATCCACAATATCATTATTACACCTAAGAAAATTAACAATAAAACCCAAATATCATCCAATAACCTATCCATATTCACCTTTCTATTTGTTCTTCAAATGCCTGTAGTATTTTTTTCAAACTAGGACCCACTCATGGTTGATGTATTACATTTGATTGTTAAGTCTCTTAAGTCAGAAGAACGTTTTAATGTTCAAAAAGCCTAGCAAAAGTGAATAAAGAAATACCGATCTGGGATTCTACTATAGACAATGAAAAAGTTTTGTTCACACATAGTCTACCTCCTAAAGTCTAAAGCAATTTAGATTCTACCTGATGAAATTCCCACCAAATTTAAATGTTGGAGTAAGACCAGTGTTGTTATTCTTTCGGGACAGGATTATTATAATATTTTTTTGGGGAACAAGCCTCCTTTTTAAAATGTGCATTTGGAGTTCCTGTCATGGCTCAGTGGTAATGAAATCGACTAGTATCTAGGAGGATGTGGGTTCGATCCCTGGCCTCACTCAGTGGATTAAAGATCGGGTGTTGCCTTAAGCTGTGGTGTAGATCACAGACTCAACTTTGATCCCGTGTTGTTGTGGCTGTGGTGTAGGCTGGCAGCTACAGCTCCAACTGGACCCCTAGCCTGGAAACTTCCATATGCTTCAGGTGCAGGCCTGAAAAGACAGGAAAAAAAAAAAAAGCATGGTAACAAGAAGTTAAACGCTTTAAGGACTGCCTTAGGTAGACTTTTTAAATTTTATTTTTGACAAATATAAATTGTATATATTTAAGGAATACAATATGATATTTTGGCATATGTATGCACTGTGACGTGATTAACATAAACAAACTAATTAACATGTTTTACCTCCTGTAGTTAAATTTTTGTGTGTGTGGCAAGAAGAGTTGAGATCTACTCCTTTAGCAAATTTCAAGTATGTAATACATTATTATTATTATTATTATT
>PVHT020000105.1:16895008-16929654 GCA_004024745.2 Catagonus wagneri
GCTCATGGTTCCTAGTCGGATTCGTTAACCACTGCGCCACGACGGGAACTCCTAATACATTATTAACTGTAGTCATCATGCTGTACATTAGATCTCCAGACTTTATTCATCTTATAACTGATATAGGTATTTATGAATAGGGAAAATTGAATGGCCACTTGGTGCAGGGACTATATTATGAATATGGTGAAAACTCGTAGTTCTGAGAGACAGATCATCTCAAAAGTAGTATTTAGTGGGAGTTCCCATCAGGGCTCAGTGGTAGCAAACTCAACTAGTATCCATGAGGATGCAGGTTTGATCCCTGTCCTCACTCAGTGGGTTAAATACTCCGAGTTGCTGTGGCTGTGGTGTAGACTAGCAACTGCAGCTCCGATTCAGCTCCTAGCCTGGGAACTTCCATATTTGGGCAGCTGTGGCCCTAAAAAAAGGTAGTATTTAGTTCTACATACTTAAGTTGATACATAATTTTTTCTGTGTGGTTTGCTTTTATGTATAGTGGCAGAAGGCTCACTTGCATTAATATAGGAAGCAAGTGATAACAAGTATAGTGGAATTAAAACAGATGGTAATAAACACAAACCTGATGAAATATATTTTCTGTGTATGGGAACAACCTTTGTTTTTCACCTGTGGTCTTCCTGTGTTTTCATAAAGACATCTTAGTAGGTAACAACTCTCTATTGTCTTAATGTCTTACAAAGAACCCAGTATAGTGCTGTGTGTTTACATAATGGGCACTCTGTAAATGCTAATTGTTGATATACAAGCCTCCTTTCACCTTTTGATGGGATCTCTAGATCACAAAAGAAGGCAATACATTTGACAAATTATATAATATATAAAACACCACTAACACAGGAAGATAATATAATTTTTCGATGGTTACTGTAACCTACATTGGAATTTGAAAGTGTTTCCACATTACTTTATTTGGTATATGTTTGTTAAGAATTTTTGGAGTTCCTGCTCTGGTGTAATGAGATTGGCAGTGTTTCTGGAACCCTGGGATGCAGGATCAATCCCTGGCCCAGCACAGTGGGTTAAGGATCTGGCTTGCTATAGATGTAGGTTACAACTGCAGCTTGGATCTGATCCTTGGCCTGGGAACTCCATATGCCATGGGGTGGCCAAAAAAGAAAAAAAGAATTTTTAACGTGCCAGGCATTACATTTAATGTGTAAGAGGCATTACATTAAAAAAGCAACCCTTTTATTGTGGAAAAACTCAAATATATAAAAAGGTAGAAAGGATAGTATAATGGATCCCTAAGTACCCCTCGTTCTGTTTCTCACTAACAGAACGAGGGGTACTTATAAGTTATGACTAACTTAGAACATTTGGCCAGTCTCGTTTCATTTATCCTTTCTACTATTTGGAAGGAGTAGTGATGGATTATTTTGAAGCAAGCCCCAGATATTATGACATTCATATATAAATACTTCTTTATGAATTAAACTATGAAGGTTTATGAGTTCCCATTATGGCTCAGTGGTTAAGAACTTGACATAGTCTCTGTGAGGATGTGGGTTCGACTTCTGGCCTTGCTCATCCAGCATTGCCGCAAGCTGTGATGTAGGTCATAGATGTGGCTCAGATCCAGTATTGCTGTGGCTGTGGTGCAGGCCTGCAGCTATAGTTCCGATTTGACCCCAAGCCCTGGAACTTCCACATACTGCAGGTACAGCCCTAAAAAAAAAAACAACCTGTGAAGGTTTATGAAGATCATGAACTTTGGATTTCTAAAACATTTTAACTAGAGATAGATTATTCACTTAAAAAGTGTCAAATCCTATAGTTAGTACTTTATCATTGACCAATATTCATATAATAAAAATATTTGTTTCACAGCAAAGCTGAATAGTTTGAAAAAGCATTGTATGTTTGTATGATATATAAAATGATGCAATGCCAATAATAAGCATTTTCATAGAACTTGGATCACAAAAGAGTCATCAACATATTGATTTAAATAATGTAGATTGTGGTTTTTATGAAGGTATTTGTGTATGTGTGTGTGTCTGAAGAGAACATTAAATTTAAGATACACATATACACATACACAGTGCAGAAATACACTGTATTTCAATCACACATTGTTCTCTGTCAAGTCTAGGAATAATAATAGTGCAGAATTCCTGTACAATTTGTCACTTTATGATGAACATATCTAGGAAGAAATCGAGTGGTTTGATTGGAAGCAATTAGAAAAAGTCAAAGAAGCAAAGGCTTAAGCAAGGTTCAGCTCAATTTGGAGACTTTTAAGGGCAAAGACAGAAGAGGAGGGCCCTGTTTGCTCATCATCGGATGCACTTTCATTGTGTCTTGGGTTAGGCCCGTGGATGGTTCCCTGCTTTTGTCACGCTTGCATACAAAGCCTCTTTCTGAGTTTGCATTGCTCCTTGAATTCTAGTCCCCCATTTTACAATAGAATCTTACAATACAGAATCAAGCAGAACAGGACCTGAGAAAATATCTGGTCTAACCAAATCCCTTGTTTTAGAGAAAGAATGCTGAGGCCCAAGTTTCACCGACTTACAAACCTACAGAATAAGGACTGCAATCCAGGTTTCTTTTTTTTTTAAATATCTATATATTTTTTCCTTTTTTTATTTTAAGTGAGATTTATTTATTTATTTATTTATTTATTTATTTATTTATTTATTCATTCATTCTGCTTTTTAGGGCCTCCCGCATGACATGTGGAGGTTCCCAGGCTAGGGGTCCAATTGGAGATACAGCTACTGGCCTACGGGATGCAGGATCTGAGCCACGTCTGTGATCTACACCACAGCTCTTGGCAACGCCAGATCCTTAACCCACTGAGCAAGGCCAGGGATCGAACGCACAACCTCATAGTTTCTAGTCAGATTCATTTCTGCTGTGCCACAATGGAAACTCCAGTCCAGCCTTCTTGATTATTTAAGCTAGTGGTTTTCTACTTTACCATGTGTCCTCTCCATATTGTTTCATATTCAGAAGTAGTTTAGTCCTAAGGTAAATGAGATAACCGTCTGAGTCCTCAAGTATGTAGAGATTTTTTAAAATAGCACTTCAAAATGAGTAGAATGAACATTTTCCATGGCCTAATGTGAGGGTCAGAACACTTCATCATTTCAAGTAAGATACAGTTCACTTGTAGCAGTGAGGTCTTTACTTGGTAAATGTGTGTATAATTTCACACTTTTTAGAAAGCCTGACTTTACTCTACGAATAGTTACTTCCTTTTCTATAAGAAACTATTCGTAGAGTTGTGCAGCAATGGCTATGGCATGAACCAAACAATAAGTAAATTTGGCTAATCAAAATAATGGGACGTGCACACACACACAGAGACACAGACACACACACACACACAGACACAAACACATAATGTGCGTATGTGTATAACTGATTCACTTTCTGTACAGCAGGAATTATCACAATACTGTTAATCAACTATACTTCAGTAAATGGAAAAATAAAAGTAATGCAGAAATACACTCAGACACACACAGACACACACACACAGAGTAAGCTCTATAGTGGAAGTGCTAACTACCAATAATTTTGTTTCCCTGAGAGTCAGGGAAGGCAGTGTTGTGAACCTGACATTTGACAATTTGACATTTGAATTGAATCTTGACATACATATTTTGCCAGGGATGTGGGGGGAAGAGTGGAGACAGCATGTGCAAAGCATGGTGGTGTATTTTGTTCAGAAAAGAGGGAATCCCTTGACCCTAAGGAGCTCAGGTGGTTTGGAGTGCTCTAGGATTTGGGGGCTGTTCTGGATTAATGGTGTAAGGCAGTCACTAAGACTTCTCTTCCTCCCCGCAGCTTTCTTCTCTGCACTCTCATTTGATTCTCTCCATCAGTAGATGGGGGTCCTGGGCAATTATTACTATCTTTCCTCTTGACATCTCTTAAACCCAGGGTCAGTTGGATTCTATTCAAATCCAACTTCACTGTCTAATCCCTTTGTACCCAGTCTGTTGCAATGGTTTTCATGTTTTATGAGTAGGGCATAGAAGTAATCTAAATAGAATTTTCTTGATTACTAAGAATTCTCAAGAAATATAGCCAATTGGAGTTCCCGTTACGGCTCAGTGGTTAACGAATCAGACTAGGAACCATGAGGTTGCAGATTTGATCCCTGGCCTTGCTCAGTGGGTTAAGGATCTGGCATTGCTGTGAGCTGTGGTGTAGGTTGCAGAAGCGGCTCGGATCCCGCTTTGCTGTGGCTATGGCGTAGGCTGGCAGCTACAGCTCCGATTAGACCCCTAGCCTGGGAACCTCCACATGCCACGGGTGCAGCCCTAAAATGACAAAAGACACACACACACACACACACACACAAAAGAACTATAGCCAATTATATTATTATAGTTTCCAGTGTTCTTACCATATGGTGTAGTGGTTAAGAGTGTCAAAAATCAGACTTTGGTTTGAAATCTGCTATGTTACTAGATTTATAACCTTGTTTGGGAAACTTATTTAAGATCTATTAATGTGTTTTTTCAAGTAAAACTTTCAGCTTAGTGACTGGCATATTGTAAAGTGCCCTGGCCCCTTTCAGAAAAAATAGATTTTCTGGACTATTCTGATGGGGCCCAAGTGAGATACTGAAGAAAGAGAAGAGCTGCTCAATATAGTATTCATTTGTACTTAGGCTGTTCTGTGAATGTTTCCTGAAGACATTTTCTTATATCTTGTCTGATTTCAGCTGAACTGTGAGCAGTTCAAGGCTAGAGACTTGTTTTTCTTATTTGTTATTCTCTCTCTATAGCAGTTAGGACTGACTGTCAAATGAGTAAGCCATATAAATGTTTTTGATTAGTTGATGTCCTGGACTTCCCGGAGCATCCTGGATGTGACTCTGACCTTTCTTCTCCCTCTGGAGCCTCCTGGTACAGATTTAATTCCAGGGCAGCAGGTGCCTTAGAATTCAACCTTGTGTAAGTTCTGAGGCTTTGGACTATGACACTGGATAATTGTGTGCATGTGCCTGTGTGATTTATATACATATATGCATGTCTGTACACACATACAAACACGTACGTAAGTACACATACATACTGTCTCACACTTAGAATTTCCTATATATGTAAAATTAATACAGCATTGATGCTAGGTTAGGGAGAAAATGCTGAAATATTTGTCTTTTGCTTAAGCTGTGGATGCAGAGCTTTGTACCAGTTAAAATGACATTTTTCTGTTCTGTAAGGTGACTCAAAAGTCTCATAATTATGTTTCTTACTCTAATATTAAGTGCCCAAATAAAATATTTTCTCAAATAATCCCCTTTATTTCTATAAATTTTGAAATTTACAGATCTCTTAAATATCCATTAGCTGGCATAAGTACTAAATACACGCTGACGAATCAATGAACGAGTTCCATTGACTCCTCAAAACTGACCTGTAAAGTAGGCAGAATAAGCGTTAACATTGTCATTATTCCCATTTCACACATGACAAAACTGAGAGCTATTAAGAAACCATCCTGGTCAGAGTCATGCAACTAATAGATGGCTTAGCCAGGACCTAGCTTAGGTCTTCTGATTCCTATATCAGTGCACTTCCTACTACTATCACTGATTATAGCAAAAACGTTTTTAAAAACTTCAATATTTAGGGAGATATTATATTACTACAATTAATTCTCCTGCTTTCACACCAGAAGCATAATTGATGCTTCTACTTATGGCTTACTCGTTTATCTCCTCTGTATAATAACCTTTAGACTAAATTTAGTCTTTACTATGAAATACTTGATGCCCCAAGAAATATAATAAGAATGGAGCACAACTATCCATCAAATCCATTGCCTACAAAGCAATACATTCAGTATGTATTAAATCTATTATCCAGATAGATTAGTATCCATACTGTCTTCTTAACTAACATCTGTCTCTCACACTTCACTGAAATTACCGGTGAAACTATGACTAATAAAATTGGTTTAGAACCAAAATTCAATAAAAGCAAAGTTAATTACATGTTTGTAAGAGAATAAGCATACAGTTAGATCAATATGCAAATTGTGACCTTCAGTGGTCTTTTCTGTCTTCTTTTAAGCCCTAAGTCTTGCAAAGATTAATTTACTACCTAGAACTTCATTTTATGAAGCCACTAGGACTTAGATTACTAGTGATTTTTAATTGTTTAAATATCAGCGATAAGTATGTATTTATCTGTGTCTCAATCTCTGTACCTTTGTGGGGGTGCCTTGGTCTAATACAGAAATAGTACACGAGGCAAATAAATATGTTTAGCTTCATGTTAACAAAAGAACAGACCGACCTAGAAATTTAAGTTCACGTAAGCATTTTTGAGGCACCATTTTTTGACACCATGGTTGCACTATGGGAAGTACAAAGTTAAATAAGACGTTTTTTGGCCCTCCAAGAGTTTACAGTCTGAAGTTCTCTTATGGCTCAGCAGGTTAAGAATCTGGTGTTGTCACTGCAGCAGCTTGGGTCGCTGCTGTGGTGCAGGTTTGATTCCTGACCTGGGAACTTCCATATTTTATGGGTGTGGCCAAAAAAAGAAAAAAGAGTTTACCGTCTGGTGGAAGAGGTAGTCATATTCACAAATAAATAAAATATAACTTGGTGTTTGTTAGTTTTAAAACAGAGTCATAAACAAAAGCAGTAGAATGGAAAACAGGTGGGGAGATTTATTCTACACTGAGAAGGCTTTATTGAGGAGATGGCCTTTCATTTGATCTTGTGTGGGATTTTCATTGGAGGAAGTAGGAGGGCAAGACTGGGTGGAAGACATAAAAAGAGCAAAGGCACAGAGCACATAATGCAGGCGTAACTGGGGAACAGTGAGTAGTATCTTGCATCATATTATTCAACAACATCTGGTCCAGCACCTTCCTATCCTGACATTGGGTTAGTTTGTAAAAGGTTGATAGATGGATCCATAAAAGTCATTCTTATGTTGGAAACAGCTGGTAATAACTTACTTGTACCTGAAGATGACCACAAACCACATAAATATCTTACTAAGCCCTCACTAAATGTACTGCCAACTTAACTTGGATCTTGAAATGTTTGTGGCCTCTCTGCTACCTCCATTTGAGAGAGAGTGTGATGGAAGGGAAGTCAGAGTGGAAAGATACCGTGGTCTTACCTTACTGAGGATAAGTTACTTGTTCTTGCAAATTTTGCAGAAACATATTACATTGTAAACATATCACTAGAAGCTTAAGCGTTATTAGTTTTATGGTAAATTAACTTGCCCACAACCCTGTTGCTAACTTCCTTAATAAAGTGCTTTTTCCAGAAGTACTCCTTAAACACTCACTCATAGGTTAAAGCAGATTTTCAAATGTTCCTGAAGGTCTTACTTGTAAACAAAAGCATCTGAGCCTATAGGTGATAGGCAGGAATAAAGCAGGCAGTGAACTCTTAGCTCTCTGCACTCAAGCTGCTGAAAGTTTCAGTTTGAACCAGTATGGAAGACTACTTATTTATATTCTTATTAAGAGGGAATTACATAAGAGAAAAAAGGGGGCCTCTTTCTGCCAGTTCTGTTGCATTTTGTTCGTTATTAGGTGATCTAAAAAGTTCAAATTCCCAGATAATTTGAAATTCTTTTTCTTGGCTCCCTTCCTCGGCTTAGTTTTCTCCATTATTTTCTTTTCAAACAAAGCAAAACTTACATTTTTTTAGGTTAAGATTCTAAAGTCATTCTTCTTTCAATGCCAATTATATAATATGGAATAAAGGACTTTTGTCTTTAAGTCTGTCAACTAACTGAGACCCTTTGTGTTGAGGAGAAACGTTGCATTTTGAAAGAAACAAATTATTTTTGTGAACTTCCTGCTTACTGGCCAAGACAGACTTGTCACTAGTGTCCATTTAGGCTGTGTTGGCTTCCAGGGTCATTCTACACCCTTCTGTCTGTAGCCATCAAGTGATGTATGCTGAGTGATCCAGGGCAATTTTACTGAAAAGAAATGAAAACGAGCTTATTAATTCCATAAATATTTAGTGAGCACCTATTTGAGGTAGGTGCTGTGATTAGTTTCTGGAAATAAAAATATGGAGAAGACACAGTCCTTGCCATCCTCTGAGTTCAAGAAACTCAGAATCTATCAGACAAACACAGTATTATAAGATAAATCCCACTGAGGAGAAAAGTACAGTGTGTAACAACTTTCCTTGCCTGGTAGCGATAGGGAAGGCTTGTCTGGTGAAGATCATCAAAGCTGGATCTGCAAGGACCTTGGGAGTTTGCAAGAAACGGTAGATAAGGCATTCTGTATATAAGGAATAACACGTGCTAAGACCCGTTTTTTTGAAATGTGCCCCAGAAAATGAGAAATGTACTGTGATAGGACCATGTGTTGTGTTTGGCGGAGTGGCTGGAGTTACAACAGGGATGTTAGATAGAGGCCAGTAATAACTAAGAAAGTTTGATTTTATTCTGTGTGAAATAATACAGTGTGAAAGGCAGAGAAAATATAAACTTGAGGATGATTTTTAAACATTTATTTGCAGATGCTCCATTAAGTTCTTTTTTTGGTCTTTTTTTTGTGGGGGGGGGGGCCGCACCCGTGGCATACAGAGGTTTGCAGTCCAGGGTTGAATTGGAGCTGTAGCTGCCAGCCTACACCACAGCCACAGCAATGCAGGATCTGAGCTGTGTCTGCAGCCTACACCACAGCTCACGGCAATGCCGGATCCTTAATCCACTGAGCAAGGCCAGGGATTGAACCCACAACCTCATGGTTACTAGTAGGGTTCGTTAACCACTGAGCCACGATAGGAACTTCTCCATTAAGTTTTGATCCACAAAACTAAAATTTGGTAATTTACACAATGTAAGTTTTCATGATGCTTTTGGATTAAAGTAAATCATTTTACTGTATGTTTTCAGATCATCTGCAATTATTATAGTACGAAACATTAACTATAGGCTTTATAGACATTAGATCAAAACATATCATTCTCTTATTTTCCTTTAGGTTAGGAAAGAATTATAAATGTGGATTGTTACAGTAACAAGGAGAAGGCTAAAGCATTTGAAAAAGTAATAAGATATTTTTTAAGACAAAAAACCTCACCCTCCTGAGAACCTGAATATATTCAGGTTCCATATTAGATCAGGGGCCATTTGTTGATGGATATAGTGAAATTTTACTTTAGCTTAGACAAAGTATAGAATGTTTAAATAGTAGACAAATACATATAGAGAATAAAATGAGTAAACGACATTAAAATAGTTTTTACTAAGTATTGTAAATTGTTACTAATTATCGATAAGTGGGAAGTGGACCAACAGCCCTTCTTACTCAAGAAAACTCTGGAGGTTGTAAAACAAACAAATGGCTTTTCTCTTATTAAGATGTGAAAAAACAATTTAAAGAGGTGAACATTTACACAGAATCTCACATTATTCTAAGCCTATTAAAATAAACTTAGAAGAATCATAGCTGTCTTTATTATCGGTCTTTTTAGACATAAAAATATTTGTCTAAATAGTATTCTCTGAGTGCTTATTCTTGGGTGTTCTTTGTGCTGTGGAGGGTTTCTGAAAGTATACTCCAATGAAAAATTAATAATAAGACTCAAGAAAACAAGTCACAAGACGATCCGTGATTAATGTGCCAAAGATGGGGGCAGACATAGGTGACAGGATCCACAAGATGATCCCCAAATGTTGATATTACATAAATGACATATATTACATAAATGATATCATAAAGTATATGTAATTCTGTAATTTGTTTTTTGACTCAGCAGTATGTCTTAAAGATCTTCTGATTTTAGTGCATTAAAAAAAACCTCTGTCATTCTAAAGTTGCTTAGTACTTCTTGGTATGTACATACCACGGTCTATTAGCTATCCTTTTATGTTGGTTGGCATTTAGGTCACTTCTAATAAGGTAAGAGGACTTAAAAAAGGTCTGGAGAATCCAGATGGTTGAAGAAAATTGTAACTTTTTCTGTAATGTTTAATTTTTCTTAATAAGATACATTAATATTAACCTTGACATATTGAGACATTTTAATCTCAGTACTGCTTGTATAATTCAAAGATAAAACATTTTTAGAGAGTTCTCATTGTGGCGCAGCAGAAGCGAATCTGGCTAGTATCCATGAAAATGTGGGTTCGATCCCTGGCCTTGTTCAGAGAGTTAAGTGTCCGGCATTGCTGTGAGCTGTGGTGTAGGCTGCAGACACAGCTTGGATCTGGTGTTGCTGTGGCTGTGGCCGTGGCAGGCAGCTGCAGCTCTGATTCGACCACTAGCCTGGGAACTTCCATATGTGCCAGGTGCGGCCCTAAAAAGAAAAAAAAGTTAAAAATTTTTATAACACAATTTGAAGCAACCATTTGACATTTGTCCTGTCATCCTTATGCTATGATGGTCTACCTGCCTTACCTCTGATATTTATAATGAATGAGCTAGCTTAGACAGGTGTCTCAGCTTTCCACTGGGTTCTGATAACCATTGGGATTGGAGCTGTCCTTAAATTCCAGGCCCTTTGGCTGAAGCTTTGTTTCCTTTGCCTCCTTGCTGTCAGCCACTGTGGCCTCTGACAAACAGAAAGCATGTGCATCTTAATTCTCAGTGTCATTGGTTTTCTGGAAAGCACATCTTGATTTAATACTGTCATATGGCTTATTTATTTATTTATTTATTTATTGTCTTTTTAGGGCCATTTTCGCGGCATATGGAGGTTTCTAGGCTAGGGGTTGAATCAGAGCTGTAGCTGCCAGCCTATACCACAGCCACAGCAACACGGGATTCGAGCCGCGTCTGTGACCTGCACCACAGCTCACAGGAATGCTGAATCCTTAACCCACTGAGCAGGGCCAGAGATCGAACCCGTGTCCTCATGGATACTAATAGGGTTCGTTAATCACTGAGCCATGATGGGAACTCCCCTGTTGTGTGGTTATTTTAGACTGAACTTTCTAATTCATCTCCTTCCCCCCCAAATTAAAAGGTAGCTCTTGTTTTATAAATTTTATTTTTCAACATAAATTTCATCTTTGATAGTTGTCATTTAGAAAGATTTGGACTTTAAAGTATTTTATCAATTCTATCTAGTATAAATCAATAGCATACTAAGGAAAGAAAATTACCAGCACTATTAATGCTAATTAATAGAGTTGCAATTAAATGTTTTGGATCAGTGTCTTTTCATACTATATTTTTGAAGTCATCTATTTTCTTGTAAGGTAAAGCTATAAAGAAACTTAAAACAGTCATTTCACACAAATTAAGCACATATAAATGTGTCTGGGCTTGTCTGAGATTTTTCAGAAAAAAAGCTGTAGGTCTGTTGTAATCCTTGTCAAAAAGAAATCCTTTAATCCTGACTTCACTTTAAGAAATTGACATTAGCCAATAAAATTTGGAGTATTTTTCCAACCATAAGATAAAAGAATTGGTCTCTATAAATGAGATTTTATTTTATTTTTTAAGGCTACACTCTTGGCATATGGAAGTTCCCAGGCTAGGGGTTGAATCTGAGCTATAGCTGCCCACCACAGTCACAGCAACCCAGGATCCAAGCCACGTCTGTGACTACACCATGGCTCATGGCAATGCCGGATCCCTGATCCAGTGAGTGAGGCCAGGGATCGAATCTGCGACCTCGTGGATACCAGTCCGATTCATTTCCACTACATCACAACAGGAATTCCTATAAATGTGATTTTAGAACAAGCCACTTAAAAATTGTCTTCAGAGTATTTCTAAAAACTCACTCCTATTTACACAATTAAATATTTATGTATTTGAGGTGAAAATTTAGTAGAAAACATTTCAAATTAAATGCTTAAGAAAACAATCTCATCTGTTCTTTGCTGTTTTAAGAGCTGCTTTGGAAAAGCCCAAGAGTCACACACAGTGATAGAATATCCTACACATTGCTGAAGGTCAAGCCATAGTAACTCTGACAGTTTGCCCCAGAGCTTTGCTTCCAAACGTGCTCTTTAAAAACTGTTTGGTGTATGTTTCCATAATAAGAGCAGATTGTGAAAGACTTTTGATACTTGAAAAATATCCCTTCCAGTTTACGACTGTGGGAGCTTGCGGGAAATGTGTTTATAACTTTCACATTTCTTAGCAGCATAAATTTCATTCTTTTCCTTCTCATTGCGTGTTTATAGATGAAATAAAGAAGCAGGCAGAAAGGAGGGTACATGCAGTAACTAACCTAAATGGGAAATACATGGTCATTGAAATCTAAAAGGCAGGGAGGGTTCGATCTTTGGGCTCACCTATAATTTGTGCACCATAAATGTAGAAGGAAGTCAGCGGGGACTTTTTAATGACAGTGCTGTCTATAACAGTATCATCAAGCAAGACATTGGCATAAATCATTGGCACTTTGCAAAGTGTCACTTCTGTCAACCTTCTAGTGATGTGATCTTTAGTCTTTCAAATCCATAGACTGGCATTTGGATCAGCTAAGCATCTTACATCCTGTCTTGCATATTAAAGCTGTTTTAGCCAATATTGAAATGCTGAAGTAACACTTGTTCTAAAATACATGTAAGCAACAGACCTAATAACCAAGCTTTACTCTTGGTAAAGCTTGCAG
The DNA here is from genome assembly GCA_004024745.2 of Catagonus wagneri. Classification (NCBI taxonomy): domain Eukaryota; kingdom Metazoa; phylum Chordata; class Mammalia; order Artiodactyla; family Tayassuidae; genus Catagonus; species Catagonus wagneri. Next base: position 16,907,562 of record PVHT020000105.1, read on the forward strand.
AGTTTCGTGTTTGCAAATGAAGCTGTTATTCACTTTAGGAAGTTCCCCAGGAAAAAAAAAGATAATGTAGCAGTGATTTTTATGTCGCTTCAAAAGACTTGTATCAATAAAGCTTTTATTTTAAGTTCAAAGGCAACTTTACTTTTGGTTTAAGTTTAATCTACAAAATAAACTGCCTGTTAAAGTGACTGATATGCAGTTGGATGAATTTCATAAGAACAATAATAGCAGCATTGATAAACGTAATAAATTATCCTTGTCTAGATGAAATAAAATGAATCCACATATGTTTCCATCCATAATAAGATGGAAAATCTGTATGCTTTACTCCAATTTAATTTGAATGAGTGCTTGTACTCAGCAGGACTGGTGTTTGCATCTATAGAGCTCAAGTCTTAGAGAACTTGCATTGGTGTTTAGTGATTCTGAAATTAAACTGAAGAGTATCTTGAGAAGCATAAAGCAGATTCATACCTCCTTATTAAGTTTTCATAATTTCTCACTAAAGTTTATGTTCTGAGTGCACTGCTTTGAGAAGACTAGATTTGAGGCACTAGAGCTCAGTTGTACTATATCGGCATTATGGCTTGGGTTGCAATACTGCAGTTAACTTTAAGTTCCTTCAGACATAGATATTTGTCATCACAGGAAGAGACCTTTGGAAGTGTAAACCGTGCTGTCCTCTCAAAGGTTGTATTTTTACCGCCACTACCACGTCTCTCCCTCACTCCCTGATATGGCACCCTAGGAATCTGAATGGCGCTTAAAATCTGTACTGTGAATTTACAGTGTCCTAATATCCTTGGTACAATCAAATTCCCCTTTGTCCAACTCCTTATCATTCCAAGGAGAGTAGAGAATGCTCCTGTGTGAAACCTTTTAGGTGGCTGCCGACAAGAGCAGTTTCGACCCCTAATTAAGGAGCCTCCAAACTTCTGGATTCTCAGAGTATCACTGAGACAGCCAGAATCCAGTTGATCCGGTAACACAAGACATTAGAATGAGAGGCTATGCATTCCCTGGGGTCCATTCAAGTTCTAGGGCACTTTTGGTTATAGAAATACTGCTTAAGATGCTGCAAGACTCCTAGAAAGATAAGACGTATTCTCAAAATTTGATAAATATTCCTTTCTCTTTTTCTACCTGCTTATTTGTGGCATCTTCCCATTTGAGCCTTGGCTGCCTGCCTCCAAAGTGACTGAACATTAGTAGAAACTGCAAAGTACTGGTTCCTCTGTTTGAAATTTTTGTTTATTTTTAGAGCGTGTGAAACTTTAACTTTGTTCAGAGCAAATCCTGGCCTTAAAGGAAACAATCAAACCACTCTTTTCCAAAGCTAAGTTGGGCAGAAGAATAGTTTTATTGGACAAGTTACTATATATATATATATACTCCCCATTTTAGTTTCAACTCTGCCAATGACCTTGTGCATAAATAAGAGGGAGAAAAGGTAAAAAAAAAATAGAACAAAACAAAAAAACAGAAAATGGTGATACAAATAAAACATATCCTGTCTTTCCCCAGCCCTAGGACTGAGATCTCATAAAACAGCTCTATTTCAACCTTCCAGTTATAAAACAGAAATGACTATACATGTTTACTACAGTGGGTGCTTATAAAAAAGGTTTTTAAAATTCCAAGTTTAAAAAACCTCAACAACGTGTTGTTTTTGCCCAGATCTAATTGTGCATCAAACTAGAGATAGTAGGAACAATTTTAGAAACTAGAAATAGCCTCTCTAAAGACATAGCTTATTGTGTAGAGCTGATTGCCTCAGATTCTTCCCCACCCTTTCCTGGCTTGGCCTGTGTTACACAGGAGGGCAGACGTCTGCAGACTTCATTTCCCTGGCTTCCGAGTAGAGGTGGGAAACTAAACCGCAAGAGGAAGGAAGAAGCCATCATGTTTCTCTCTTCCCTCTGCCTCGGGCAGCAACTCTTTTCAGCTGTGGTCCTAGTGTCTGCGAGGTGACCCCACTCCCCAGGCTCCAATAACTGCCTCCTCTCTTGGCCTTCTAGGTTAGGAAGCAGTCATGCTTTGCTCGTCTGGGACTGCCTCACTGTCTCCAGTTTGCATTTTAGCTCTTCTACACTTATGTTACCCATTCCCTCTGTTTCAAATACTCCTGTTGGCTTACTGACCTGATTAAAAGTCCGATTAATTCACATATCTGCAATAGTCATTGATAATTTCACCCGATCCCTCTAAGAGAAGGAAGGAAGGAGGGGAGAGTGGGAGGATGGATGAAAGGAAGGGAGGAAGGAAGGCAGGAAGGCAGGAAAGAAGGAAGGAGGCAAGGAAGGGGGTTTTCAGAGTATTTCTGCTGCTTCATAACCCTTTCCTCTTGCCCCATCCCTCTGTCTCTCCTTAAAACCATAGTGTGGCCTGTTGATGAGTAGAATCCTCTCAGGACAGAGATGAGGACTGAGATGTAAGTAGGCTGGGGGTGGGAGTGGAATGGGGAGGAGAGCAAGAAGCACTTATAGTAAGGTCCCAGGTAACTCTGGTTACTCTGCAAGGGGGAGCCCTGTGACTTCCAACTAGATTCAGGCTCCTCCCCATATTTCTATCCTCTTTTCTTTCCTATCCCACTGCCCACTCATCCCTCTGAACTCCTTACTACCTCTGCTACATTTTTTTAAAAAGAAAGTTTTAATTTCCAAATAATTTTGATTTATAGAAAAGTTGCAAAGATAGTACAGAATTGCCATATGCCCCACAGGCGATGTCCCCTGTTATTAGCATCTTACATTAGTTTGGTACATTTGTGACAATTAGTGAATGGGTATTCATAGATTTTTATTAACATACTTTATTCAGATTTCCTTAGTGTTTCCATAATATCCTTTTGCTCTCCAGGATCCTATCTAGGATAGCATATTGCATTTAGTCATGTCTCCTCCTTAGACTCCTCTTGGCTGTGACAGTTTCTCAGACTTTGTTTTTGATGATCTTACCAGTTTTGAGGAGTGCTACAGAGGTATTTGTAGAATGTCCCTCAACTGGGATTAGTCCTTGACGTTTTTCTCAGGCTTAGACTGGGGTTCTGTGTTTTGGGGAGGAAGGTCACAGAGAAAAAGTGCCACTTTCATCACATCATATAAGGGTACAAGCCAGCAGCATGACTTACCACTGTTGGTTACAGTGCTCATTGCCTGGCCAGGTTTCTGTGCTATCCACTTACTGTATTTATCCCCCTTTCCATATTGTATCCCCTGGAAGTAAGTCACTATGGGGCAGCCCACACATAAGGAGAGGGGAGTTGTCCTTCTCTGAGGGTGGAGTATTTACAGAAATTATTGGGAATTTTTTTTTGGCTTTTTAGGGCTGTACCTTGGCATATGAAAGTTCCTAGGCTAGGGGCTAAGTCGGAGCTGCAGCTGCTGGCCTACACCATAGTCATAGCAAGGCCAGATCTGAGCTGCATCCTTGACCTACACTACAGCTCACGGCAACAATGGATCCTTAACCAACTGAACGAGGCCAGAGATCAAATCCACATCCTCATAGATACTAATTGGGTTCTTAATCTGCTAAACCACAACGGGAACTCTGGTAATTCTTTTAATCATGAGATAGATTTATTTATTTATACTAATATGGACTCATGGATATTTATCTTATGGGGGGCTATAATCCAATGGTACTTTATTTTGTTGCTCAAATTATTCTAGCTTTGACTATTGGCTCCTGAGACCCTCTGACATACCCAGTCATTATGGGTTTTGTTCCTTTTATTGGAGAGTAGTATTAGAAACCAAGATCTGGGCTCTTGGTGTGCTCATTGCAACTTGGATGTCCCCACTCCCCTTAATTCCATCCATCACTATAGTTAAACAGTAATTCTTCCACACTAAGCTCCAAGTTCCTTTTGCTGTCTTTACTACCGAAGATGATTTGCATGACAATAAAATTCAGATCTAGGTTGGATCACTTTGGGAAACGTCATAGGTTAGAAAATTAGATAAAATGACCCCAAAAATCACATCCAGTGCCAAGGTTTTATGATGTCTAATTTAATAGCTTGATGTAAGATGACATTCCATTTCTTTTTTTGGCTTTTTTAGGGCCGCACTTGTGGCATATGAAGGTTCCCAGGCTAGGGGTCTAATTGGAGCTACAGCTGCCAGCCTATGCCCACAACCACAGCAATGCCAGATCTGAGCCTCCAAGCTGTGTCTGCGACCTACACCACAGCTCACGGCAACACCTGATCCTTAACCCACTGAGCAAGGCCAGGGATCGAACCTGCACCTCATGGTTTCTGGTTAGATTCGTTTCCACTGAGCCACAATGGGAAGTCCTACATTCCGTTTATTTTCCATGTTACCTGGGGTAAGTGAGATGGGGACATGGAGTATGCTAGTCTGGTTGGAGCAGAGAATTTTTATAACCAAGTGTGGAAAGATATGGTTGATAAAAAGATTGGGACTATATATATAGGGGGCCTGGCTTTGAATACAAGGCTGCATTCATAGAACACTGGTAGCCATTTTATTTAAGAAATGGTTTATGTGTCCATTGTTTTGTAATATACATAACAGAAAAATTATTCAATGTGAGGTTGGCCATGCAGAGGGAAGGAAATATTAATGATTTGCCTTGCAGGTTGTTGACTGTATGAGGGGTCATGGCCGGGGGTGCCAGCTCCCTTCCTGCTCCTTAGTCTCTACATATTAATCATTTCTCCTTATTACCTAGTGGACATAGATATTCAAGTAAATTATAAGAGCATTTTAAATACACCGTGTGAAATTAAGTCTAAAGTGGACTGTACAGACCCATTCTCCTTCATAACATTCTCTTCCTATTAGATCTCAAGCAGTGCTAGGAAGCCCTAGAGGAGGTAGAAAAATGCTATATATAACCCAATTGTCTCACTGGATGATTGTATGTGTACATATAATCTTATTGTCTGAGGCTAGAAGATTATAGGAGGGTGAGAACAATTTTGAAGCCTTGGTCAGGAAATATTAATAGGTCTTTGTCTTTAAACTGACATAATAAATATTGTCTCCCTTAGCTTTCTCTTCTGAGTTTGTGTTATGTATTAATTCCCCCATCCCCTTGTACCTTGAACTTTGACATTTTCATATATATTCTTTTTCTTTTCACACATTTATTTTTTTTCCCCTTTATGATTCATCCTTCTGTATCTGAGTTTGGGTTAGGTGGCTAACCTATTTAATAAGGTAATCACGCTCTGAAAGGATAATAATTCATTTAGAGGCAGTTTACCTTGCCCTAGACCTCCACTGAATTGTTAACCTTGAAGAAAGAGCTCTAATCCTCGCTTTAAAAATTCTTTAATATTTTATGACCCTCTCTCCTCTTCCTTTTCTTAGCTTGTAGTTAACAATTTTCATCTAAGCCTTAATATGGATATTTGTATTGACCATCTTCAAAGTGATAGTTGTTCAGATAACAGGGAGTCATTATTTTCACTAAGAAGACAAAGTCTTAGGTTTTTTTGCCACTCTATAGTTCTTGATTATTCAGATAAGGTTATAGCTTTTTCTTTCAACACCATTTAGAGGACAAAACATTTTAACAAGGCTAGTCTCATTTATCACATGCTTTTAGCATTTCACCATACAGTTTAATAAAACAAAACACCTCCTTCAGCCTGTATTGTATCTCACATAAAAACAAATCAGATTAAAACCAAGGGAAAGAACCAATGCCCCGGAGGCAAACCAGAGCACCGAAGGGCTGTGCTGCCAGAATTATAGGGAAGTAAATGTGTCTTCTGAGGGAAGAAACAAGGATTCAGGGAGAACGGGAACCATGGTTGCTTCTTCTGCCTTTGCTGGAAAATGTCACAAGGTTTTAAAAAATGAAAGTAGATAGTAAGGTCAAAGACTGTGCGGGGTACAAAGGGGTACGCGAAGAAGGAAGAAGTCAAGCCCCTCAAGCCCAGTGATTGCCTGCAACTGTGTCAGGTCAGGAGAAAAGCAGGACTCTCAAAGAGACAGCACCCATTATTTGCCGTGTTTATTAATAAAGACACATCTTTTCTGCAGTTTTTATGTGAAAATTATTTTATGCAGTTTTATTTGATACTTTAATTTTATTTGATAATTCGCTCCTTTTTCCCTATAGGGAATACGTGCCATCTAACCTTTCCCAGGTCAGTTAGTGGGGAAAAAGGGAAATTTCTTAAATTTGCCCACCATGGCTAGACTTCCCTTCAGATGATGGTTTCTTTTTATGATTTTCTACTAGCTCAGCAAACTGTTAGGAAGATGGCATTTTAAGTGGGTGTATGGTATGAAATCTATAGAAAGAACTGCACATTTTCATCACTTCCCACCTCCCTAAACATCACAGTGTAAGTCTTTGCCAAAAGCTAGTGGAAAGGAAGGAGCCATGCCGACACTGTCCGGCTGGCCTTGGACAATGCTGACAGGACACATCAGCCACTCAGCACTTTTCCAAGTAGCAGCTAGTGCCCGGCTATTCAACTTTAACCCGGGAAAAGGAGGTCAGTTTAGGAAAGAAAAGCACGTCAGAGATTGTGCTGGTCGTCTGCTGGATGGTCGTCTTCGGAGATTTCCTTCAGCTCACCGTCAGCACCCTCTTTGGGCGCAGTAACGCAAGTGCTTATCTGACAAGGAATGAGTTATATGTAGATTCATCATTACAAGCTAAAGGAAAGAATATGGTTTTAATCTCAGAGTATTGGAATAATCATAATAATTAACATTTCTGAGCATTTACTAAGTAAATGCTTATTTATTTATTTATTTTTGTCTTTTTGCCTTATCTAGGGCCACACCCGCGGCATATGGAGGTTCCCAGGCTAGGGGTCTAACAAGAGCTGTAGCCGCCGGCCTTCGCCACAGCCACAGCAACGTGGGATCCGAGCCGCGTCTGCGACCTACACCACAGCTCACAGCAACGCCGGATCCTTAACCCACTGAGCAAGGTCAGGGGTCGAACCCGCAACCTCATAGTTCTTAGTCGGATTCATTAACCACTGAGCCACGACGGGAACTCCTTATTTTTGTCTTTTTAGGACCGAACCTGTGGCACATGGAAGTTCCCAGACTAGGGGTTGAATCAGAGCTGCGGCTGCTGGCCTACGCCACAGCCATATCAACATGGGATCTGAGCCACCTCTGTGACCTACACTGCAGCTCATGGCAATACCAGATCCATAACCCACTGAGAAAGGCTGGGGATCAAATCTGAGTCCTCATGGATACTAATTGGGTTTGTTACCTCTGTGCCATCACGCACGAGAACTCCTGTAAATGCTTATTTTATTTATTTATTTGTTTTTGTCTGTTTGCTTTTTATCTAGAGCCGCACCCGCGGCATATGGAGCTTCCCAGGCTAGGGGTCTAACAGGAGCTGTAGCTGCCGGCCTTCGCCACAGCCACAGCAACACCAGATCTGAGCCGCGTCTGCGACCTACAACACAGCTTACGGCAACACCGGATCCTTAACCCACTGAGCAAGACCAGGGATCGGACCTGCAACCTCATGGTTCTTAGTCGGATTCGTTAACCACTGAGCCACGATGGGAACTCCTAAATGCTTATTTTAAATTGTACTTATTTCAGATTACATCCTGTCTTGGGCCTAAACTCTACAATAATTTTAGCACATTATAAAATATTCTGTCCCTCTCCTGAATTTCATTTAAGCTTAAATATGCCTTGTATTGCTGCATAGTTCCTTTTATCTCATTGTTTATTACCATGAATTATGAGGACAGAAAATGCCTATGCCAGTCTCTTCCCCTTGCAGACTCGGAACCATGTATGCGTGGTTGATGGAGCTTTAGAGCCGCACACGTGAGAGAATCCAGCTGACCTCCAGAGCCTCATCATCAGTTCACAACTGCTAGTCTGATGTGGTAGCTGACAATTGTCCCCATGTACAGCCAGTGCCTTCAGCCTGGGAACCTATGGCTGTATTTCCTTATATGACAAAAGGGACTTTGTAAATGTGATTAAATTAAGGATTTTGAGATGGAGAGATTTTCCTGGGCTATCAGTGTGGGCCCAGGGTGATTACAGGGGTCCATAAGAGGGATGCAGGAGAGAGAGAGAGAGAGAGAGAGAGAGAGAGAGAGGGAGAGAGAGGGAGAGAGGGAGAGAGGGAGAGAGGGAGAGAGAGAGGGAGAAGCAGACGTTGGAGTGTTGTGCTTTGAAGAGGAACAAAGGGGCCATAAGCCAAGGAATATAGGTGTCACTGGAAGCTGATAAATCAAGGAAACATTCTCCCTCAGAGCCTCCGGAAGGAACTGCTGACACTTGACTTTAGCCCAGTGAGACTCACTTTCAGTTTAAGATCTCCAGACTTGGAGTTCCCATTGTGGCTTAGTGGAAATGACTAACTTATATCCTTGAGGATGCAGGTTCGATACCTGGCCTTGCTCAGTGTGTTAAGGATCCAGTGTTGCCATGAGTTGTGGTGTAGGTTGCAGATACAGCTCGGATCTGGTGTTACTGTGGCTGTGGCCTAGGCTGGCAACTGCAGCTCCAATACCACCCCCTAGCCTGGGAACTTCCATATGCCACAGGTTCGGCCCTAAAAAGACCCCCCCTCAAAACAAACCAACCAAAACCCAAAAAACCTCCAGACCTATGAGAAGAAATTTGTGTTGTTTTAAGCCACTAAATTTGTGAAAATTTGTTATAGCAGCAGTAGGAAATGAATACAGTTGGTTTATGATTTAAGCCTTGGGAGACAACGATTATATGGAGCAGCCACAGAAATTAATGTGTACACAGTGCGAAACGCAGGACACCCCAGTTCTGCGCTCTCAAGGTCGGATGTCGCTGAGCCGCACGCCTCGCCTCCGCCGGCGGGGCCCGCCCCTCAGACGCGCACGCACGGGGATGCACACCAGACGCCCTAGGGTCTGTGATTAGTCAGTCTTCATTCTCAGAACGAGGGCCGTTTTACACTGTTTTGTTTTGTTTTTTCCCAAGGTAGGTCTTAGGAAGAAAAAAATATCTTCAATTTAACCTCGGCGGCTCTTAGAGCCAGCCTCCTCTTCACCTGTGGTGTGCTGAGGGAGCGGGGCCCGAGGGTAAGCAGAAAGGAAGACCTAGGTGTTCTGTCCTTTGTTATCTTAAGGTGGTAAAAGCCATTAATTTGCTCACCTTTTGGAGCATTCTTATGAGTGAAACTTCAGCGTGCTGGATGTTTAATACTATTTGGAATCTTAGCAATCAGGAACTGTATAACAGGCTGTGGTAAATGCTAGGTTCATCAGAGAAGAATCCCACGCCTTGTGGTACAGCAAGGGTGATAATCTCAGTTGGAAGCAGCATCTCAGGAAATACATTAAAATCATAGAGAAAAAAGAAGAATTTTTGTGGAGTATCAACTACCAGCCTTCCAAGGAGCATTTAATTACTAATATCAACTCTAACAGGCAGTTAAGAAATAGAATGTTCTGATTACTAAAGTATTTGGGGGATTAAGAGTAGCTCTAGGAGTTCCCGTTGTGGCTCAGAGGTTAACGAATCCTACTAGTAACCATGAGGTTGCAGGTTCGATCCCTGGCCTTGCTCAGTGGGTTAGCAATCCGGCGTTGCCGTGAGCTGTGGTGTAGGTTGCAGACGCGTTTCGGATCCCACGTTGCTGTGGCTGTGGCCTAGGTCGACGGCTGTAGCTCCGATTAGACCCCTAGCCTGGGAAGCTGCACATGCCGTGAGTGCGGCCCAAAAAATGACAAAAGACAAAAAGAAAAAAAAAGAGTAGCTCTAGATCAACCATTGATTTTCAAAGACTATAATAAAGTTCAGTTAATGGTGAAGCTAAATTGCATACAATTTATTCAAATTCCTAGGATTCAGATCTTATACAGGATTATGTTATACATCTAAAAGATCACTGAGCTGTAGAGGTACAGAGAAAAGGATCTTTACGTTTCTGTCCCCCTCCTCCAGTAGTAGATTTAGTGCCTTATAGGCCCGGAAGAATCCAAAATGGTGAACAGTATTTTCTTATCATCACTGTTACAAATTTAAATCAATGTAGTCGCCTTTCCTCCGAGAAGGGTATATGTGGGTTATAGTAAATTCCCAGAGACAAGAGCAATTGAAGTAAAATTATTAGCCTTTTCAGAGGCTGAATATAATTCTCCCCTTCTCTCCATCCCCCTCTGTGGGTTAAAATAGTGACATCGAGCTAAGGAAACACGCTCGTAAGTTTTCAAAAGCATCTTAATTTGAAATTGCAGTTTGAGAAGACTAATATTCACACGGCTTTTAAGAAATGTTCTGTGCCTGTAGATACTCAATAACACTCCTGTATTTAGGTCAATGCACTTCACTGGGGTTACATTCCTGGAAGTGTTCTCCTTCCCCTGACTGGCATTTCCAGGAAGAATGTTACAGCCCTGGCCAATCAGAGAAAAACCAACGGAAATGGTAGAAGTATTTCTACTAATTGCAGTAAACAGTTGAAGAAAATATAAGGAAAGCAAGTGACAAATGTTCACACAGAAAGTGAGCTGCTAAATGAGTTCCTTTTGGGTAGTTATTCCTCCTAAAAGCGCAATTTAGTATCGTTCAGTCACCAATCATTTAGTCTTTGAGCGCTGGAAACTGAAAATCTGTAGGCATGAAATTGCACTGATTCAGTCTCTTCAGGGAAATGTTAGAATAAGCAGTAGATGTTATATACAGGAAATATTAGCAAGTAAACTCTCTAAGCAAAATTCTCTCTCTGTCACTTTTTATTACCTCCTAAATGAAAGTAAATATTTCTGAGTCTACTATCCTAAATGAAGCAAAACACGACTTGCGTTTTTAGAAACCGCCTTTATGCTTTTCTTCTTTGGTAATATTAATTTCTTAATTAATTTGATTTGGAGAAAAAAATGGTAGAGCCATCATTACTGCTGAATATTTTAAGGCAGAAGATGGTCAGTTTCCATGAAAATCCTGCCAATTTTAAAGCCTGTGTGTTCAGAGAATGGCATCCTTATATCAGATCGTTATTAGGGTATAGACCATACATGAACTCTAACATTAGACCTGTGCAAATGCTGAATATTCTTGAGAGGTGTTCATGTAACGGTACTCTATAATAATTCTCATCTTTTATCATCTGAGGTTTTAAAAAAATAGTTACTTAGAAAATCAGAGTGGATTTTGACTCTTTTTGAAAATGAATAATTCAATTTTATTTTATAGGAAAACAATACTACTAATAAAATAACATTAATAACCACATACACTATATAATATACTTGAAGTTGTGATCTCAGATGCTGAAATAATAGGTCTCTTCATTGAGTTGGTTTAGCATTGTCTTTTCAAATGGGATCATTGGTAATTAAGTCATTCTCTGGTAAGATGGGCAGATTTGAAAAATGTGATTTATATCTGTCTTTCAGCTCATTGGTAATTTTAGGGATAAATATACAGTAGTCTAATTTTAACATTATTTTTAAACAGTATTGGGATGATCAGTAATAGTTGCTTCTTTGGGGACTTGATTGATTTAAAATAATGTAACTAAAATACCAGCTTTCCCATGTAGTTTGCCTCAGTTATGAGCCTGCAGGCAGGCACTACATCCATCTTTCAGAGAGAAAACAAATTGATGTTTTTATATACCCTTTTAGCTTTGTCTAACAATAGACTTATATTTTAAGTGAGCTGATGAGAAAAATTATTATTCATGTTCACCGCTGAGTTTTAAGAAAACTTAAAATTAACGTCATGTTTTTCCCTCTGTTAAAACAAACCTCTGAGATTTCACCTTCAGGGTTTGACAGTTAACAATTAACAAGAGTTTGAAGAATGCTCTTACCACCCTTACCCCTGGAGAACTTTGTAAGCTTTGCACGTAAGTGCAAACAAAAATTTTTAGGCTTTTGATCTTGGAATCTGATGAAAGCTCCAAATCTCCAGAGCAAATTTAAGGATTACAGGCTTTAACAAGCACACATCTGGAAGCATGACAAATTAACAGTAAATATCTAGTATTGATCCCAAACAGGAACATGATGCATTTATTTCTTATGACGACGTTCTAGTCTGAGTCACTAGAAAAATAAATGTCACTGGGATGGGTGGGAGTGGGAGGAAGATGGCGAAAGTCTATTGACTGTATTCATATTCATTTATATGCGAAAGAACACAGCTCATTCAAAAGCTTCGTGTACTTTAATCCTTTTTCTTCCTTCCTTCCTTTCTTTTTTTTTCAAACTTGTTCTAAGCAGAGTGAAATTCAATTCTGATCAGACCTGGGTCACCAGGGAGTTGATATCCCAAAGGTCTTTTTGTTTCCCTTGTGTCAAGATCTGAGTGAGCTGGTATTTAGCTGTGGGGGCATCGGAAGCATCTTGCTTAGCAGGACAATGACGAGGGCTTGTGGAATTACCATAGCTTCACATGGTAATTGTCATTCTGAGAGGTGATCTATGCATTCTCTCTCCCACGTGGTAGCAGTGGTAGCAAGTTGACCTGGTCATCCCAGGTTCAAGTGTCATTGATTGGCTGATGATGGACAAGGCAAGACATGAATCTACTTGACATTTCACTCAACAAGCATCTTAGATGCATGATCTAAATCTGTCTTTCTTTTTCTGTTACTTTGCTCACAGTCTAGCAACAGTAGCATGCTGGGACATATCACCCTGTTTGCAGCTGGTAACGACTCTAGGAAGAAAAAAGGTCTCCCACAATCTTATGTAGACGTTTCACATTCCACAACCTTTAGAGAAGTTGACTGAACCATGGCAGGTACTAAAATGATCAGAAAAGGATGCAGTTGTTTGTAAGGAAGAAGAACTGAAAATGAACTCTTCTGTTTCTTTTATACTAAAGGGTATTGCTGGATAAACAACAAGGTCCTACGTGTAGCACAGGGTACTATATCTAGGATAGACTGTGATGGAAAAGAATATTAAAAAAAGAATGTGTCCATATGTATAACTGAGTCATTTTGGTGTACAGCAGAAATTGACACAACACTGTAAATCAGCTATACTTCAATAAAGATAAGTTTGAAAAAAGACACATAGTTTATTTCCAGAAGCTCTTGCCCTTTTCCCTCTGCCATGAAAATGAGGTGACCCGGGTCATGTACCAGACAGAAGCCATTGCCTCAACCTAGGCCTTGGAATAACTGGGGCAAAGCACAGACGATCTACAGCTCACATAAAAAGTGAGCCTGGAACACTCTTTCTTCTTTTAAGTCCTCAGATTTTTTTAGAGTTGTTTTTTTATTGTCAAATAACATGGTAAAAGCTAACTAATATACTTATCAAAAATAAAAGATTTAAAATGTTTAAAGTTCCTTTGTAATATTCCGTAGTCATTCATTCATAAATTTTATTGAGTACCTTCTGTGTTCCAGGTACTTGATAGGTCCTGGAAATATAATACATCATGAGGCTTCTCGTTGGGAAGCTTTCAGTGTGGGAGAGACAAGACATAAGGGAAAAAAGAACACAATTAAAATAACGATCTGTAATAATTTCATGAAGGGGATAAATAGAGTGCTATGAAATAATAACTGGAGGTGGAGGTCGAAGGAATCAACTTTATAAAGGATGGTAATGATAGATATCTTTGGGAAGGTGACCCGAAGAATGAGAAGCTAGCTATAGGAAGAGGGTTCTAGGTCAGGGAACAACAAATGCAAAGGCTCTGTGTCGTTCCTCAACTTCCACCTTGACTAGTGTCTCCAAGATAACGACTGCGGTCTGAGAGATTATGTTGTAAGTCCCTTCAGGAGCTAGACCTGAATTTACTGTATCGGTAAAGCATTGCACTGCCTTCCTTAATAGAGCAGAATCTAGGAAGCATCTTCTCATGGGCTTACAGGCCTAGGAATGTAAAAGGGATCTTGGTGGCAAGTGCAGAAACCAGAGCGATGGGTAGTTTTATTTCTTCTCTCGGAGCAGTACCCCTACCGGACCCCTGCTAGTCGTTTCTTCGTTAGTTAGAAATTTCTTGTCTTCTCAAGAGTACTCTGGAGCAGGCCCCTCAGAGTTCAAAATCGTATCAATGAAAAAAACCTTCTGAGTGTCAACTCCCCAAAGTTCCTTTGACAATGTGGCCCTGCACTTTCAGGGTTGCCTCCTACTTGGTTTGAGAGCTGTGGGCCACTCTTGCACTGGTGTTCTGCTGGATATTAGTAATTTAATCATGCCATGCAAATACTTCCAGTGAAATCGTGTTCACCCTGCATCTGGACCAAAGCTGGAGAGATGCCTGCATGTCTAACCTGATTTCAAAATTATAGATTTCTCTTATGTTAACAGGGCCATGGATCAGTGGGAACACTGAGGATTCTCAAAGCCATCTCTTCGGGCAGAGATCCACCGTAAAAGCAATTAAGTTCATTTCAATTCAGATGATTTCTCCCAAGGCCACCCCCCCACTCCCACCTTTTTCTCTCCCCTAGGGCAAAAGGTGCAGGAAAACAGTTCTAGACTTGGTGTCTTTAACCTCTAAATTCTGAATTTCTGTGATTCCTAACTCAACAAGTATATTTAAGCATCACAACTCAAAGATGGGTTGGGAAGACAGCCAATTCTTTGCCTATTGCACCTGGTCCTTTAAAAGATAATTTATATGTGGGGCAAAAGGAGGCATCGGGAGTATTTTCTCTAAAAGGAGAAAAATGCTTTTATCTTTTACCAGCATTATCTATAGACAGCAGCAGACAATTTATATGTATAATTCTCCAGTTTGATGTAGTAGTTAAACTATTTTATCTCGCCCTTGCAGTGATAGAAAACACACTCCCGTAGAGCTCCCATATAACAACAACATAAAGCAGAAATGGAATATAGACAGCTGAAATTGCGTAATGCTCTCACGACGGTGATTTGGGAAGCAATTGCTCCATTTCATTTAGAACGGGGAGAGTGCCTGCAGTCCTTCTAGAGAAAGCCATTCTAGTCTGATTAGACTGCAGGTAAACCCCTCTAACCATCCTGATTTTTCTTTTTTCTTTCTGTCTTTTCAAGGCCAAACCCGAGGCATATGGAAGTTCTCAGTCTGGGGGTCAAATCAGAACTACAGCTGCCAGCCTACACCACAGCCACAGCAACGCAGGATCTGAGCCTCGTTTGCAACGTTCACCACAGCTCACAGCAACGCTGGATCCTTAACCCACTGTGCGAGGCCAGGGATCGAACCTGTATCCTCATGGATACTAGTTGCTGAGCCACGATGGGAATTCCCCATTCTGATTTTTCAAAGTTATTTTCTAAATGAATTCATGGCACAATTTTAAAATACATGCGGTAATAAATTAAACAGCATTTTTCCCCTTTTAGAAAGGGAATAGTTTGTAAGCCATTTCCCTGGATAAAATGCTAGTTGAGGCAAACGGATCATTTGGATGAAGTGTTAAAACTGAATATCAAGGTAACTGTGTCAGGGAATAAAACTGCAAATTAAGTCAGCTTTAAATTGGTTGTCAGGTATCAGTATAAATCCTCAAATAAAAGCCCTATGTACAATTCATACAAGATCTAGGACATTTTAAAAAATATGTGCCAGGTTTGAGTAACTTTGAATGATATTATGAAAAAAAATTTGCATCGTGTCTAATTACTAGCAATATTTTCATCGCTTTATTTATTTGTAATAATAACATTAATGTGTCATTTTACATTTGTTTATATTTTTAGCTAGAACCTAGAAGTACTTAGTACATGCCCTTCTTTGGAATATCTATTTAATAAGATAGCTTATTCTTACATTAACTATCTTACCATAATATCTTTCATAGTACAAACATCCTTCCATTAGATCTTTTAAGTAGTTTTATGTGATCAAGTAAAGTGGTTAGTATTTAGCTAAGTTCTTCTCTGTAATAATGATCTAAACAGAGTAGAACAGCTTAAAGGAAGTTTGGGCACTTTAAAAATAATCATTTTAAAGGAAGCCCTTCACGTTTACTTACCAGCCCTATGTTTTTACTCAAGGAAACCATTTTTCTTTTTCTTTCGGCTGCCCCCACGGCATATGGAAGGGCCCAGGCTAGGGACTGAATCAGAGCTGGAGACGCGACCTTCTTCATGGCGGCTTCAGCGCTGGATCATCCTTAACCCACTGCTGGGCGGGGAACGAACTGTGGCCTCCACAGAGACAAGCCAGGTCCTTACCCTAATGTGCCACAGTGGGAACTCCCTCAAGGAAGCAGTCCCCCCCGCCCCTTTGGCCATGCCTGTGACATGTGGAATTTTCCTGGGCCGGATATCGAACCTGTGCCACAACAGTGACCTGGGCCGCTGCAGTGACGATTTTAGATCCTTAACCCTCTGCACCATAGGAAAACTCCATCAAGAAAACTATTTTAACTGCTGGCTGTTTCTCTTGGTATTACCTCTGTGTCACTACATATTCTTATACTGATACTTTTTGACTTTTCATTTTTAGGCACCAGCAATCGACATCTCCTTGTGGAAAATAAGAATTTATCTTTCACCCTTCTTGCCACTGGTGTTCTCATTCCTACATGGCACCTTTCTACTTTCCCCATTTTCCTATATAATTACATTGTAATTTTGTTTAATTCAGTGCTTACATTATTATGACTACGTAAATGCTATTCACAGCTGAATTATGTAGTAAACTATAACAATTTTTCTCCTTGTACTATTATTTAAAATTTAAAAGGAATAATGCTTATTTTTCGATTATTTAATTTTTTGTGCTCATATAATCAATTTATCCCCTAATCTTTCCCAAGTTGTATACATCTCCTTTCAGTACATTCAAACACTTCAGCAATTTTACTAATTTTGTTTTATTTTTTGACCATCTTCTAACGGCCTTCTGAGTTGTTCTAGTTTGGGCCATTAGTCTGCACTTACTGTTTAGCTATCATTCCATTATGTTTCTTAACCATCCTCCAGGGAAAATCAACTTTTTCTTTTTGTAAAGGGCCAGATAAATATTTTGTGTTTTTTTGAGCTAGATGGCCTTAGGCACATTTAATTTGTCATTATAGCACAAAAACAAACATGATAATACACAAATGAGTGTGACTGTGTTCTAATAACAGTTTATGGACAGTAAATTTGAATTTCATATAATCTTCATGTGTCATAAAATATTCCTTTGATTTTTAAAAACCCTCTAAAATGTAAAAACCAATTTTAGCTCATGGGCTATATAAAAACAAGTGTCACAATGGTTTCAGCCCATGGGCTATACTTTGCTAACCCCTGTTTCTGGAAATTCTCTTTGCTTGCTATTTGTGTTGGACCCTCTTGTTTCCTGGATTTCACTTTTTTTTTTCTATTTCACATTCTTATTTTGATAGATCATATTTTCTAACAGCTCCCTGAAAAATTTTGAGAACTTGAATTACTGAAATCTGTTATTCCAGCTAAATATTTAATTGTCTACAATTTAAAATTTTGAAGGCATTTCTTCCTTGTCTGCCGGCTTGCATTATTGTTACTGAGAAGTCTCATTCCAATTCTTAACTTTGTGTATATATGTATTTTTTTTTTATTTAATCTGAAATCTTTAAAAAAATTTTCTTTGTGCTAGAGTTCTGATACTTTTTTTTTTATTCTTTTTTGGGCCATACCCGTGGCATATGGAGGTTCCCAGGCTAGGAGTTGAATCAGAGCTGCAGCTGCTGGCCTGCGTCACAGCCACAGCAACACACCACAGCTCACGGCAACGCTAGATCCTTAACCCACTGTGGGAGGCCAGGGATAGAACCTGCAACCTCATAGTTCCTAGTTGGATTCATTCTGCTCTCATGATGGGAAATCCTCATGATACTTTTAAGTAAAGGTATGGGTCTCTTTTTTAGCCATTGTGCTAGGTACTTCATGCATCTTTTCATTCTGGAAATTCATGTCCTCCAATGCTGAGAAGTTTCTTGAATTATCCCTTCAGTGATTTCCTCTAATCTTTTTTTGGAACTCCTGTTAACAGATTTTGAACTGAAATAGTGCTCTTCCACTTTTCATATTTTCTCATTTGAAAAAAAATCCATTTGTCTTTTTCTCTCCTTTCTTGGAGATTATAACTCCTTCATGGATTTTTCAATTTTTAATTCCCAAGATCTCTTTCTTATTCTATTTTTTTTTTAAAGAACATACTCTTCTTCTTACATGTATGTAATAACATATCGTATCTTTCTGAGCTTTGATAAGAGAAGATACTTTGTAATTTGGAAGTTTTCTTCTCTATGCATAGTCTATTTCTTTCAACTTGCATTTTTCTCCTAATTTGTTTTGATAGTTGACTTTCATGTTAGAGATTTCTTTCATGTCTTGGCTGTCCTTTGTTTATTAAGAATGGTGAGAATTAAAAAGGTGGTCGGAAGCTCTGAGCATGTGAGTGGAGCTTGTTGACTTTGAGCTTTATTGTACCTTGTCTCTGTGGGCTGTTTGTAGAACACCCAGTATTAGAATCTTTAGGTCTGGTCATACTCCCAACAAAGGAAACATACAATTCTTTCTTAGAAGATACCAATTTGGCGGTCAATTTCTGGGTATAGACTAGGGGAAGAGGGCTGGGGGTTTTAAAGTTCAGTATGTAAACTTTAACTTAATTTCCCTATTTTTAGTATGATACTTCTATCTCACTTGTGCCTGGATTCCTCCAGTCCAGAGTCCCTCCATTTTACCTTCTCCAAAGAATAAATCTTCTGTCTTCTACTGAGATCAGGAAGTAGAAAGTGTCCAGTTGCACCGAATTCAGGAAGGAATGACTTTATGTTCACCATTCACTTCCACAGCAACTGTGATGTCAGTTTCTAGGCCTTTTGGGGGTTCTTAGACGCAATTAGGTTGCTTCTTAGCTAGCCTACTGTCGGTTTAAGGTTCCACTTTTGGAGTTTCAGCGTGTTTATCTGCTTTCTATCTTCCAAAATTTTGCAGCTTCACCCTTTCTCTCGTTGCTGTTCTCCTTGTAGGTTAGCTTCAAAACTCTCTACCTTTGTTGGTAGGTTTGAGGGAGGGAATGGAGAAAATGAACGTGTTCAATTTGTCATTTTAAACTGGACCAATTTTATGTGAGAATTTCTCCCCTTTTGAAAATATATTAACTTCTCTGTATATTTTAGTCAAATATCATTTGTTTTATAAAATATATCTGCATGTGAGGCACAGGGTGTGAAGAAATAGGTTAATTCTCAAGGGAGTAGTGACTGGTTGCCTGTATTTCTGACAGGTGCCTAGAGTTATGTTCTAATTTTTATGTATTTTAAATGTATAATAGTGAAAATCTCTAGGAGTTGTTCTAAAGTTTATTGTGTGTTATATTATTATAAAGATAGTCTCTATTTATTAGTACTGGGTTTAGCTGATGTTGACAAAAACCCTCAAATAATGGTGGCTTAAATAATATACTAATGTTGTTTCTTTCTTATATAAATGAAGTTCAGAGGAAAGAAGACCAGAGTTTGTTAGGAGGCCCAAGAAACAGGAACCCAGATCCTTATATATTGTTGTTTCTTCTTCCTCAATATATGGCTTCCTCCTAATGGTCCAAGACCTTAACACCAGTCATCAAGCCAACAGGTAGAAGGGCACACACCTTCTCTTTAAGGATACTTTCCAGAAGTTACGTGCATAACTTCTGCTTATATCCCATTGGCCAGAAATTAGTCATATGGCTGTGTTTAGCTGCAGAGGAGTCTGTAAAATGTAACCCTATATTAGATAGCCCATTAAAAAAGGCCCTGGATAGTAGGTCTGGACACAAGCTGCTACCCTTGGTACTTTAATTAAATCTGTTCTCTTAGGCAAGTACCTTATCTCTTCATGCTTTGTTTCTTTATCAATATGTTGAAGATCATCTAGTTGTGAATGCAAAGATAGGTATGTCCTGGGAGGTAGTTCCATATACACAGCTTATTCTGCAGATTCAAGATTTGTGGCATCTAGTTAAATTTAAGAACATGGGCTAAATTCTCAATATTTTAAAACACAACTTCTTATTTTGACCTAGCTTATAAGTAGATGTATAATCTTGGAAAAGTTCTTTGACTGTTCTTGATCTCACTTTGCTAATTCATGAAATGGGTTATTAGTCTAGACTTATAGTTCTTAAACTAAGGTACCTTGGGTGCTGCAGTAAACTCATAGGAGAGTTGCAGGATATCTTAAATTTTTAAGGGAAGTACAGAGATACCTGACATCTTGCAGATAACAGGCAAAGTATTAGCTTGAGATAGTTCACACATTAGTTTGTGCTACATATCTTTTGATGTCATATCTTTGTAAAGCTGGGGTTTTTGTACATTGTTGTAATAAAAAGCAAGTACTATGTGAAAAATCAGTGTTGAACAGGTAAGGAGGGGGGCGGCGTCCAGTTCGATTCTAAGGTTTAAGATGTGCAGTGCTGAACAGGTACACACATCTTATTAGGAAGTAATTGTGGTTAAGAATTAAATAAGGATATGATTTTCTTTTAATTTGTGTGTGCAACAAATGTTGCAAACAAAAACTACTAAGTTTTTAGGAAATAAATACTTATTAAGTGTTTGGGCCTAACTACTTAATAAATAGGGCTGTTACTTACTCCTTTTCCTGTTATATTAGGAGAATACATGCCCTAAAGATTTTCCTTCTCGTTTTCAAGTTTGGAGTTAGGTTACTGGCCCTTCAGAATATCTACCTCTTGCTGCAGGAGCTGCCTTTCTGGGTCATGGGATAGATTCTCAGCCAAAAAGCTGAGCAGAGATTTGTTTCTGGCAAGCTAAACTGGAACTTAGAATTCAACTTTATAAGGAACAATGTTGTGAATATTTTATATAACTGAATCAATCCAATTTTTAGCATTTATCAAATGTGCAAGGATATATTTGTAGCACTTGTAATTTTGACATTGTGTAGATAAAACACCCAAATGACAGACCAAAATCTTTTCTTGGAACTGCTCAGTAAACAGACTCATCGCATCATCAGACGCTTTCTTACAGCACCTCTCCTACTCTGCTAACTTTCTAAAAGTGGCCAAATCCATAGAGCAAACAACCAACTAAAACTCTGGGAAAATCAAACAAGCTTCAAAGTGCAGATATGCTGACTTATTAGAAAAAGGAAATTTTGTCTCTGATGTCAAGAGAGCTTTGAATGGTTTAATGAGAATATTAACAATAATGAGTTGCTAAGTTGCTGCAAGTTTAAAAAGCATTCCTTTGAATTGGTTTCTCAATCATGCAGGAACTCATCCTGAATATAGAAACTGCTCTCTTGTATACAGCAGTTTAATCAAAGAAGAAAAAAGGAAATTAGGTGTCCTTTTTCAGATTATCCAAATAATGTCCAGCAGACTTGGAGAGTGCAACCCTCAGAAGACACTAATGCTGGGCATATGCATTCAAAGTGACCATCTTGCTATTTTGATTCTGGATCGGAATTTTGGATGTTATAAATGAAGCATCTTTTCTCAGCTGAAACAGTGTGGCAAAGATTAATTTTAATTATACACTAATAGGATTCAGATGATGTTTCTCACTTATAACTGTTTTAGTTTTTCCTAAGATGTCTGTGTTTTTCTGATACTTAGAGTAAACCCGGTATTTTCTTAGACCAAAGAGAATGACATGAAAGCTTAATTGATATGTCTGCAGATACCTCACTACATGTATGACATGTTTATGTACTCTATATTGAATAGATAATTTTTTAAGGAGAAATACGTTACAGTGGAAATACAAGACTAAATTTATTTTTATTTTTATTTTTTTTAAGCAAAAGTACAATTAACTTTACTTATTTATTTATTTTTATTTTTGCATTATAGCTGGTTTACAGATTTCTGTCAGATTTTCCAACTGCACCATGTGGTGACCCGATTACATGTACATATATGGATTTGTCACATGTAATTAGATATAGTTCCCCGTGCAATACAGTTGGAGCTCCTTGCTATTCCATCATTAAAGCACTAGTTATCCCCTTTCCCTCCCACCCCTCCCCCACCCTCCCCCGCCCCCTTGGCAACCACAAGTCTGTTCCCCAAGTTCGTGATTTTCTTTTCTGTTGAGATGTTCATTTGTGCAGTGTTTTAGACTCCAGTTATAAGAGATTTCATATGACATCTGTCTTTCTCCTTCTGACTTGCTTCACTCAGTATGAGGGTTTCTAATTCCATCCATGTTGCTGTGAATGACATTATTT